>SPJY01020215.1:1125359-1135768 GCA_005191435.1 Raddia distichophylla | reverse complement strand
ATTCGGTTGTCTATAAAAGGACCCCCTCACCTCACTTTGTAACACACAGACACCATTTAGGAGCTACACTTTGTCATTAGCAAGAGTAGTCTTAATAGTTTGGGAGTTAGAGTCGAGTCGAGCTACGGCTTGGAGTTACAGAAGCGTCTTCTGGAATTCGGGTAATAGCTCTTGTATCTTTACATTTCCTTGTAAAACATTGATCTATAATACAAGTTCATTTCTTTACATAAGCTAAGCATTTATATTCCGCATAGTTGAGTGTGGAATCATCACAGCCTTGTTGATGTTTGTATGTTATCGAGTTTGCGTTCATGCTCAAATACTTGGGTTGCCTAAGTATTGAACTTGGATCGTTCTCCAAGGATCCGAGAGGAAGTGATCAGCTCTAGTGGCAAACGTGGTGTCTAAAACTAGTTTTGACTCGGTAGTCACCTGATTCAACAGTGGTGCGGTAGGTAGTAGTTGGTGACAGCCTTGCTATCCGAGTGGTATCAGCTTTTGTGAAGTCCGCCCCGTTAGTCTTAGTCCAGTCCAGCCCAATCGGGTGGTAGTGAATCGACCAAGCTCTTAAGAGTTCTTAAACAATTCTATCATTCATTTATCTACTAGCTCAAGCATAGTATTTGATTGGACTTTCCTTAGGAATGTTAAACTTCTCTCGTTGATCTCCTAGCTATTTGAGTATGCTTGCTTTATCTTTTACACTCCTGTGTGTATCGTTTATTATCTTATCATATCATTAACTTTACCCCTACTATTTACATTAGCTGGTATCTTAAATAGTAGGGAAAAAATTATCAGCCGATATTGATATCCTTACCCTCGTTCCCAGAGGATAAATACGATACCTTGGAATACTCCCGGGTGAAAACTACCACAATATCCGTCTAATGAGCGCACGGCTCCACAAATTATTTTAGCTACAAATCTCGAAAAGTTCAGCAATGGCTCAATGTTTGAATATGGTAATTCTCTCCAAAGTTGTTGCTTGAAGTTTGGTTATTTCTCAAATGTCGTGCATCAAGAATTAAAACAGGGAGAGGATAGTCTTCCTACTAACTATGTGCACAAGCTAATGTTCAAGGATGCCACATATGAGCCAAGGAACCGAGCCGCCATGTTCCACGTTGAGCCTAGCCATGAACTGAGGGGCAAGAGCCGTGATGAGCCACGGGGCAAGCCAAGGCATGAGCCACGAGCCAACCAAAGCCATGAGGCACGAGCCAAGTTGGGCCATAAGCTAAAGCAATCATCGAGAGGACCAGCAAGGGCATGGAGAGGGCCACAAGGACGTCCAAGTTATGAAATTCGAGTTGGAGATTCAGGCCACAGGTCCAAGTTCGGATCTAGTTCGAGCCTAGTTCGGAATCCAGGAGCAGTCTGCATTAAAACGGATGCCCATATTGCATACGGACTCCTTTTGGGGTGTTCTACCACTCGTTGGAAAGATAACTCCGAGATCTTTCCAATGCATCTAGGCCCTAATCAGATTCTTTATTTGCAAGTCGTAGTCATCGAAACAATGTCGGGTTCGAGTCTGTTCCGAGTTTAGGTTGAGTCGGAGTTGAGTTTTGCGTGCCATATAGCCTAGGTCCGGCGCCCTTGTGTGGTGTTTGGAGTTATTTGCGTGTTTCTTCAGGGTTTAGTTCCCAAGGAAGAGGGCGTTTCCCTCTCATCTATCCTACCGAATCCATCCACGGTTTGTGAAGAACTGCGTGTTCAGGATCTCTCCTAGGTGCTGGTTTGATCTCTTCGGGATCTTCTCTTCTGATCGTGGTGTCATCTTGGTGCTGCGGGTGGAAGAACTTATCTAGGGGTTTGGTTTGCATCTTGTAATCTAAATTCCCTAATTTATCTATCTATTGGATTGCTACCGGTGTTAGTGGTTGAATAAAGGATTTGATTGAGTCCTGTTTTACTGAACTATTATTTATTGATCCTATATATTGTGGTGCTTGGATTGGATTGCCTTTTTACTTGATAACTGACTTTGTACCATGGAAGATTTGGGGAAAATTTGGGACATCGTAGGCGTGTCCTCATCACCGTCCACCTTGCGAATTTATTCTATAGAGCGTAAAAATCACCAACACCCATGGTAGGGGAGGTGTTGTTTGCAAGGGATGACAATTGGTATGGGTATGTGTAAATACCCGTGGGTAAAAGCCTGCCGAGCACGGGTATGAGGGATTTACCCACGGATATGAGTAGAAAAATATTGATACCCACGAGTATTTTTTTTTTGCGGTTATAGATTTTAGGTATCCATATCCGTTATCCGTTACCCGCGTCCCTATAGTCAGTGGCTATTTGTTCCATCTGTCCAATGCGCTTGCATGTGTAGGCCCTATTGTTTGAAGCCACAAGCCCAAACAAAAAGACAACTTTTGTAACCCCATTCTGGGTGGATTTTCTAGCTTTTGCGGCTTGGGAAAAGACAGTAACCCTATACTTATTTACCAGCAAATGTCATGCATTATATACAAATCTCCACTTCGCCCCTCTCCTCCCCTGCCGCCCCTCTCCAGTGACCTCCCATGTGGATTATCATTTTGTTTGCTAGGTTAGTTTTATTATCTGAATTGACCTGAGATAATATTTATGCTAAGTTTGTACATTAGATTTTTTATGTTAATTGCTGGGGAATAATTTCATTATGGACCATGTATGTTTGTACATTAGATTTTTGAAATTTTAACTTTGATATCCCGCTGGTTTTATGAAAGCTAGATTAGTGCTTTCCGTTGGTGATGGAGTAATATTTCACCCTCATGACAATTGACGAGGTATGGTTTGAAGTCAACTTCATGTACGACATCAATTGAATGTTTGGCCATGTTCCTATCGACTATTTGTGGTCCACAATCTATCAGCCAATTTGAGAACCGGTTTGAGAGGTCCACGGAGTCTATCCGCTTAAAATTGACCCGTGTGTTGACATGTTTGAACATTCTAGCTGTAGGGACTCACAAATGGAGTCGAGTCCCCTATGTGCTTTACCTGTTATAGTCCCTGGATCAAGTAGCTAGAACACACAGATATACAGCTCTTGGATCATAGCCATCAAACTAGTGTTCACCTAGTCGCTAGTCGGTAGTCAATCGGTTACCTAGTGAGCGACTAGGCCGACTAGTTGGTGACTAGTCGGAGACTCCAATATGACCAGCAAGAAATATTAATATAAATAAGCATAAATATAAATACAAAAAATAATACAGGTTGGCGTTGGAGAGCGGCTAAGGGAGGCGATGGTCCTGGAGGGCGGCAGATGGAGGCATCGTCATTGGAGGGCGGCCGAGGGAGGCGATGGCGCTGGAGGGCGGCTGAGGGTGGCGTCGTCGCTGGAGGGTGGAAGAGGGAGGCGACGGCGCTCGAGGGAGACGGAGGGAGGCGCGGCGAGGTAGCACGGCCACCGGCTGCTGTCTAACCCTAGTTTGGTCTACAGTGTATAAGTGTATTGGACTATTAGTGTACTAGTAACTAGTGTGTACCCACCTTTTCATTATCCTAGTCGGCCCGACTAAATGACTAGTCGCCGACTTGGACCGACCGACTAGCACTGACTAGTCCGATTTTGACCGACTTTGACCGACTAGGCGGTCTGACCGACTAATCCACCGATCAGCCCCTGATCAATGCGGATTGCCACCGACTAGCGACTAGTCGCCGACTAGTCGTGCTAGTCGGCCGACTAGGCAAACACTGCATCAAACAAACAAACTTTATTAAATCAGAAAATTAGCCAAGATGGCCTTTACATCAGTGTAAGCGCCAGCGTGACGTTGTTACAAGAGTTAGGCACGCAGACCTTACAGCGGTGTAAGACTAAAATACATGTTAAACTTCAAAAGAGCACAACACCATGATTCCCATAGGCAAGTTGTAGTTAGCGCTCCTAGACATCGAAATAATCTTCATCTTAAATCCCGTTGGTGAAGCCTTCATTCTTATACACCACCTCGTTATGGAACATCCTCTTCTAGTGGCAACCTGCTCGTTGGGATGAGGAGCTCACATGAAAGGCGGGGTGAGTATGCGAATACTCAACAAGCAAGGCTGACTATATGCAACTAAGACTTACAAAGTAAGAATAAGGTTCTTTTGCGTAAAGCCAGTTTCGTAAAGTTCACTCTATGTTTTTGTAATATGGAAATCATTAGAAAAACAAACATTTGAATCATTTGATTTCACAATTTTCGGTGACTGCTGGTTTTGCCCAAAGTGGCTACACATAGTCCCCACTGTGAACCTATAATCCCATGCCCACAGTCCTCCTGTGAGGAGAAAACCAAAACACACGACTTTTGTCATGGTTTTCCTTTAAAAACATTTTGAAAACAAAATATTAAAACTACCAGAGAGGCAGCTCCCCGACGTCCGCCCTTGACCTCTGGCAAGGCTATTGTGCAATGGTTGCACGATTTACCCATGCGATACAATGCCTCCCATCGGAGAACATCGTAAAGAGACATTTAACCATTTAGATCTTGGTTGGCACCCCTTCTAAGGATTCCCCGCAGTGCAGGATTGCTTCCCGTTGGGTGTGTTGACCTCTTGAGCCTGAAGGATGACGTCCGGATCTTCTTCGCCTTCTCCACCAGGCAGGATGTCCAAACCAAGAGTTGGAAGGGTACTTAATCAAGACTGTCCCATTACAGCACACATGATCTCACTGTAGTACTTAGCTCGACTAACTCATGGAATCGGTCCGTAGAAAATCAGGGTGGGTCCCACACTAGGGCTGAGTCTCGTGCAACATAGACCTCGACATAATGCACACCACCTTGCATCCATCTACCCCAATCAGGTTTTGCAAATGTTGATATCCCGATAGCACCCACTATCATCTAACCCATTTTAAAACATGACGACAACGATTGTCCTTTAAAATCCCATCAAACAGCATAATGAGACAACTCATCATAAGTAAGATTAAAGGGGGTCTAATCATTTTAAGCATCATGTAAAACCAAGATTATGAGTATGGCAATATAAATAAGTAACAAATATTAACCTATGGTAGCAAGGATAATTTTTATACAAATATTAATGCTAAACTAACTAATTAGCATTTTTAGTTTTAACATAGCATGCTTTTAAATAAATCTATAAAACAATTTTACAAAGTAGGTGTCAAGGGTTCAACACTTTCCTAATTGAGCACAACGAGCATGCTTCTTCAAAACGCCGGCAAGTCTTCCTTCGTCATTCGAATCTACTGCACGGAAGTAACGATAAGGAATTCAATATGTGGGCAACGCTAAATCAGGATGGATGCAAATGTTTATGCAAATTTTACAGTAGGTACTCCTCTACATTTTAATTACTAAAAATGCTACAACATTGATTAAATGACAAATCACAGATAAATTAATATGTATAGAAACAGTACCAAAAATGGCAGTAAAATAATACATAATTTCAAGAACATAGCAAAATTGGTTTTATATTGTTCTCAGGTACAAATAATATCTATTTGAATCTCTAGGTATTTTTAAAAAATATAAAAAAATGAAAAGGGGGAGGCCTCCTTGCCTAGCCTGCCCAAAATAGGGGAGGAAGAGGCGGCGCAGGATGGCGGCTCCGGCGAGGGGCGGTGGCGCGGCGAACCCGCCGGCGATGGCGGCTTGGTGCAGGGTGGCATGAGGCGGCGGCGGCTCGAGTTGCACGGGGCTAGGAGGACAATGGTGAAAGGGATATGCCCTAGATCAATCATAGTGATGATTGTACCACGTCTTTGTTCATGTATACTTGATAACGTTGTTTATCAGTTCCCTGAATAAATGTCATGACTTTGTCCATTGGGTACGACTTGATTGTGAAACATATTGTTATATGACTTTATTCTAAACGGGTCCCTGATCCATATCATTACGAGGAGTGGTTATGATTTGATCAGCATACGTATTGGTTGATGGTAATGTTTCATATGCCATAGATATAGAGATATCAAACCAATCGGATGGACGCATGTTAGAGAACATGGGTAGTCGGACAGACCTACTCTGAGACGCTGTGAGTTGTTATCTCTTATAGCGCCATCAGCGTATAGTCTCGAGTGGTATACCTATAAGGTCCTTAGACCTGAGATTGTCATGGATGCCCAGCATGTTGACTTGTATACTTTGGTATCATCAAACGCTACACCGTAACAGGGTAGTTATAAAGGTGCCTACTGAATATGCCATGATACATAGCCAGGGGTGTGATGATCAAGATGGAATTTGCCCCTTCTAGATAACAGGAGAGATACCTCTGGGCCCCTCGTGTGGATGGATAAGAAAAGCGCACGGTCGTGCTAATATGATTAAGGGGTTAGTCATGATTTGTATTCATTCCACTGCCGAGTGAATGGTCGAGCTATCAACAAGGGTGGCGCGCATCTCACCTTGAGCTTGACTGGCACTGAGTGTCAAAGGGATCGGTATGTGAGTGTATCAAGGTTCAGCCGAATAATGATGCTGTGCATTCGGGGGTCAACACGTACTGCTAGATGCCGCTTTTGATCGTGGATTGGAAACGAGTTTCCGGATCCACGACCGACTTGCACTGAACCTAACGGATCACACACTTAATGGGTTGGAACTATTTAATGGGTTTGTGCATGGATATGATCTACGTAGGAGATAGAAACCCTAGCAGGCCGAAGCCCATTAGCGTGACTATATAAGGAGAGGCATAGGGGCGGCGTGTAGAGATGAGTTGAGCCTTCACCACGCCTAGCTAGCCATCGCGCGCCCCTCCTGCTCTCCAAAAACCCTGGCCGCACGGTGAGGTGCTAGCACACCCCGTGAGGCGTTCCTGCTCGATACGTGTGGATACCGCTAGAGGCGCTGCCGTATGCGGACGCGCTGTTCGGTTGGATCGTCAACGAACACAGGTGATATTTCGGCGAGCAGTCGACGAGCAGTCTGCAACCACTCGGCGAACACCGACAACCACTCGGCGAGGACGGGCGAGCACTCGGCAGTGATCTAGGCGAGTACGTCTACTTCCTCTATGCGCAAGGAACTGCTTCCGCTGCATCCGCGCGTCAAGGGTAACGATCTGTGATCCTCTACTTGCATGTGCTCCTGGGTGATTCGAGGTAGAAAATTTTGATTTTGCGCTCGCGTAGCCTACCTGTTTCCCAGCAAATGGCGGTGGCGGCTAGGGGCAAGGGCGGCCGAGGCAGCAGCACGGCACAGAGGCGGCGTGACGGCCATGGGGGAGATGGTGGGAACTCCTGCGACACAAGCTCCAACCAAATTATGGTGAGATGGAGGAAGGCTATGGGTTTTCCGGCATCATGGAGGCGTGAGGATGACAAAGGGGGCCTCGGCGCAGCCAATGGTGGATCAAGGCGGCGCGCACGCGCTCACTGAAGATAGAGAAGAAGCGGTTGCAGCGGCGGTGCAAAACCGACGAGGTGCAACCAAATTAGCCTAGGTGAATCGATGCACACGATCTGGAAATGCTCTAGGAGATAATAGACAGGGGTTTACCTAATCGTGATGATGAAATCGACAACGTTCTCCTTGGCGGCGGCGACGAGTAGTGCAACTCCGACGTGATCTTTCAAGATGGAATCGAAGAGTTGTTGCTTACTCGAGCTCCAATTGGAATGGAGAACAAAAGGGGAGAGAAGGCTCGGGTCAGGGGATTTTATAGGGAATAATAGAGGGAGATGGAGATGTCTGGCTGCACAAATGCTCTCCTGGATGACCGTTAAACTGAGACGAAATTGCTAGCACTAAGATTTGATGGTCAGCAATTGCAATGGAGGAGTTTCCGGCGAGTCCTGTGCTTGCAGGGAGAGAAAAAGCTTGCTGTGCAGCAATAAAGAGAGAGAGTTCTACGCAGGTGGAAGGAAGAGAGAGAGAGCAAAAGGAGAGGGAAGAAAAAAGTGGATGACAAGTGCATCCAAAGGGAGATGAAAGGAGAGTAAAAAGGTTCAAATCCAATCAAAAATAACAAAAATATATTTCTCTTTCTTTCCAAAATAATTTATTTACATAAAATTATTGAAAATACATGTAAATATTATTTTTGCAAAGATCACAAAACATTCATTTAAAATTTGAAGTTTTAGCATATACAACCTAGGATTACACAATTGTAGGCAAATAATTTTCAAAAGAGTTTATATAAGTATTATTTTAAGAAAGCATCCAAATATTAATATTAATTTTTACAAATACAAAAGCCTTTGTTTATAGACAAAAATAGATATACACAGTACGTCTATATATGTGTGTGTATATATATGTGTGTGTGTGTAAACACTAGAATACTCCTAGGAGTATTTTAACTAAAATACTCCCACGTTTATAGCCCACCACGTGTCCTCCCCCATCTTCTCGACCTTTCCCACGCACACAGACTTCAGCAGACATATTATAGTAAATGTGCGTATCGATTGTAGCAAAACTAGATAGAAAAAATAGTAAAGACGGACCAAATCTAGTATCCATAGCCCATGTGGTGGGGGATGACGCCAGCATTTAATCTAGTTTTTTCGCCATAGTTTTTAATTGAAAGATCCGATTGATAAACCGTTTCCACTTTTGTATTCATTACATTTTTTTGAACAAAACTAGACCGAACTCACTTTTTAAAATTTTACTTTACTGTAATCATGAACAAGCTTTACTATATTCCGTATATACTTTACTACTTCTCTGTGTACAGTGTTTCGCGTGTACAGTTTCGTGTTTCGCGTATACAGTACTGTTTACGTAACACGTTATAGTAAAGTGTTTCACAAGTAATAATAAAGTACTGTTAGATTTATAGTAAATCAAAGTTTTTACAAGCGAGACTAGTCTATATTTGTTCAAAAAAATATCAGGAATTTAATAGTAAAAATGAATCGTCAATCCGAGATTTCTAAAAAAAAGTTACGGCCAAAAAACGGAAGTAAATAAGGCTATCAAAGGCAGTTGCATGGGTGATAGGGAGGGACACTTGTCATCATCTAAATATAGGAGTGTCTTAGTTAAAATACTCCTAAGAGTATTTTAGTGCTACCCTACCCTACACACATACACATATATTTTAAAGCAACATACTCATTTTAATGTCTTAGAATTTTTATGCACAATTTTTTATTTGATGCCAATGCTATGAATGATTTTATTTTTAGTAAAAATTAGGATGTACACTAGCCGTGGATATAATCAAACCAAAAGATCCTTAGTTTGCAACGATTCATTCTGCACTTGAGGAATCTTGTTTTTCACCTCGCTTTAATGATTGTATTGGAGTAATAGATGGTATGCATATTCCAATTGAGGTGCCTTCTTCTGAGAAGGTTGCACATGTCGGTCAGTACTGATATACTACTCAAAATGTGTTGGTTGTATGTGACTTCAACTTGAGGTTCACCGTTGTTGTTGCTGGATGGACAGGATTTGTGCATGACACAAGAGTATTCAATGACACATTAAAAAATTATGCGAATAAGTTTCCATTCACTCCTGAAGCTATAAAGATTACCTACAAAATATTTTCATTTTATCATTACTATCGTATTCCTTACATATGTTTTTAATGTTTAGGAAAGTACTATCTCGTTGGTTCAGGCTACCCTAACCGGAAGGGTTTTCTTTCTCCTTACAAGGGGAGGCATATCACCTAATTGAATTTCGTCAAAAACCAGGCCCTAGTGGTAAAAAAAGAAGTGTTGAATCATTTACATTCATCTCTTCGGAATGTGATCGAGCGATCATTTGGTGTCCTTAAGATGAAGTGGACAATAGTATTGCACTTGCCAAGTTATTCACCGAGAAAGCAATAAAAAACTATCGTTGCATGTATGGCCATGCACAACTTTATTTGTGATAGTGCTTTGAGAGATGATCTCTTTGAGAGATGCAACAAAGATGAAGACTACATGATGAGTGTTGTGCAAACATTGCCATCTGTAGCAGAAGCACTTGGACATGAACAAAGCGATGTGAATGCCTTCACGATAGTATTGCTGATGCGTCAATGGCGCCATGATAGGATAAAAAAGTAGTAGGTAGCTCATTTTTGTAAATCTTAATGTAAATGGTACATTATGGGTAGCACATTGGCTTTATTGATGAAATCAGCTATAAAAATGATAAGTATGTGTGGTGTTGTTCATTGATGCATGTCGGAGATGCATTATTTTAATTTTAAATGTCACATGCAAATTAAAACTAACATATATATATATAAATAAAAAACAAATAAACATACTATAATGGGTCAAGGGTATTGTAGACATTACACATCAACACAACTTAAAAGCTTGTATCCAAAAGACCCAGAAGCTTCTTGCCAAATAGGTCCAGCTTATGCAAACGTCGCTCCTGTAAAAGCTAGATTCTCAGGATCAAAAGCCAGAAGAATAAGAAGCTTTTAGAGAAGCTGCAACTCAAAAAAATAGGGTCATACAC
>SPJY01020215.1:1097226-1116458 GCA_005191435.1 Raddia distichophylla | reverse complement strand
GAGTGGGGGGGTGGTGCGCTATACACATACATGTCATTCACATTTTTAAACAAAAAATGACTGGCAGGATCACCGCAAATTCACTAAGCAGCGTCAATTCAATAAAGCAGAGTGAAAAAATGCTTGAAATTACCCGACCCAAAATAATCTTGATTCATACTTCATACCAAGGCTAGAAACACCTCTCACAGACACTTTCATATGGCAAACAAAGGCCTTGTTTTTTTTTTAAGGAGAAACAGTAGGTAAGAGACCTACTGAGGGAATATATAAAAATACTGTACAGGCATTTACCAAAAAAAGGACTACGATGGTGGAGCCTTTGTAACTAGGATTTCATTGCAAAAGAATCTAACTCTTTAGTCCTATGGATCAATAGTGCAAATTCCTTGCAGAAAATTGCCTTGCAATTATTGATGTCAACCATAGTACTTCTGAAAATACTATTATTCCTGACCATCCATATGCTCCAAGACATGCATATGGTTATTTCAATAGAAAATTTATTCCCAATTATTTTCACCAAGTCTAGAACTGCATCACAAATGGCTTGACTTCCATTGTAATTTGGGCAGTTAGCAAAAGGACAATTTAAAAAATGGTGGAGAGTATCTTCTTCCACTCTGTCTGTACGAACAACACAATTGTAATTCGAATATATTTTTTTGTAATCTTTTTTAGTTATCCGAGACCTCTCTTTATGGTTCACGCCCTTTTCAGATTAATAATTTTTTAGTTGGTTTCAACCGAAAAGAAGCATGAAGAGCCGAAGAGGCGGCATAGGCTTATGCTTATGTGAAAATTCCTTATTTGCCACTCTCGGAGTTGCTTGTACCTTATTTGCCACTAGAAAGTTTTCTCTTCCTTATTTGCCATTCACTTCAACTTTGATGCTCTATTTGCCACTACAGTCAGTTTTGGGGTTAAGTGGTGTTAAGTCTAGGAGGAAAAGACGATTTTGCCCCTGTGTTGAAAAATATGTAATCTCAACATATTTTCCTTATAATATTGTTGGAAATTTCATTTTCGTCGGTTTTTTTTGCTTGGACAGGACTTATTTTTCGTTTATTGTTTCAACTTCTTAGCATATTTGAATTTGGTAGTATTTCATTGAAATTTGACATAATTTACTAGAAAATTACATTTGATTTAAATTTGACATAATGACGGAGTTCCTTTGGAAAGGCATAATGACATGATTTCATATAAAGTGGACAGCCACACAACAACATGACAATAAATCACCATACATTCTCTGGTAATGGGTTTGTTAGGTACTCCTCATATGTCTGAACTATCTCAAGTGCCATAGGCTGACTAGGTTCAGCTTCGACATCACTAGCAGGACTAGGCCACTCGGCCGCGAACTGCAAAAACTTTGAATTTGGATCCATCCTATCATTCAAAACAGCGACAAAAACGTGCATAATCAATTGACTAGTGCATACACAAATTGGTTTCATCATTAGCAACAAATGTTTGATTCTAAGAAGGGATTGGAAAGGAGGCATCACAACATTTGAATCTGGTAAGGGGTTGTAGAGGAGGCATCACCTCATTCAGATCTAGGGAGGGATTGGAGAGGAGGCATCACCTTCAGTTTGGCCGCGAACTCAGGAGGAGGAGAAGGACTTGCGCCTCCTCCCAGTCGGGGCGCCCGGCCCTCATCTTTTCCTCGTCACGGCTGCCCGGTGGCGGCGCCTCCGCCCCACTTCTCCTCCAAGCGCCCGTGGCGACGGCGCCTCCCTGCCTCTGCTCCCTACGCGGCCGACGGTGCGGCCCCTTCTCCTCCACGCGCCAGGGCGGCCGGTGCACCGCCCCCTGTCCCTCCTCGGCCGCGCTCGGCAATGACGTTGCCCTGGCCTCCACGGACGTCGCCCCGGCCCCCGGCAGCCGCCTCCAACCTCGTGCAGGCGCCGCTGCTCGCACGCCGTCGGCCGCCGCCGCTCGCCCCCGGCCCCCGCAGCGCCTCCAGCGGATACTCCACGAGCACGAGGCCCAGGAAGCCGACCCCACCCAGGCCCCAGGTGGCCTGTATTGTCGGTCGCGCCACCGTGGGCCGTGGCTCCGCCCTCGGGCCTTGGCCCCTTGCCCATTGCCGGCTTGCCGCCGACCCGCCGTCCAGTACTCCAGTTGCCCCTCGAGGTGAGACAGTGAGCAATCCCCGTCCTAAAAGCTAGGGGTTTTAGCCATTTAGAAATGGATTTACTGCTAGTGACCTAGTGTTAGTGTGTAAAAATTTAGGAAATCATTTGTGATGTTGTTAGGACATTGTATTGTTTTTTGAATCATATCTATTAAATGGATAAAAATATGTGATGTCATATTGTCATAGGAACATATGAAGAGAACGGGAGATATTGCATCTCTTTTTCGAAGACATGAAGCAAAGAAAGCTGCTGCTTCTTACCCGGCTCCGGCTGTGGTCCCTGCTCGAGGAATTTTCTCCTGATTCAGTCGTAATAACTTCGTATAGCATACATTATACGAAGTTATACGAGTTGTACAGGGGAGGGAAACGGCAGGGCTCCCCCTCCACATCATCAAGAAAGCCAGCCTGCTTGCAGAACTCGACGGTGTCCTTGAGCGGCCGGCAGCTCCACCCCAGCTTCTTCAGCTTTGTCGGACGTCATGGGAGCCGGGTGATCCATGTCGCAGATCCTCTCCCTGCCGATCGCCACGACACGCATAAGAAGCACGGCATTGCCAGCTTCAGCACACACTGACAGCATCTGAAGAGATCGCAAGAACTCAACGAAGAGAGTACGTAGTGCCAAGGAGGGTATTGCGAGATGCCTACTTGGTGATGAAAGTGTAGCCGGCGTCAGGGTACATGCTCTTCACAAGGTCCAGGAGGCCGCGCGCGCTGATGAAATGGGGCGCGCAGATGTGCCTCCCGGACGCTTCAGGCGTCTCGTAGAGCAGGAGCAGGGCGTCGGCGGTGTCGCGGACGTCGACGATGTGCCACAGCTTGTTCCTCATCTGGTCTGGGCCTCCTGCACCAAGCCACCAACGACCAGAAACCCTGAGTAATCTTGCCGCTGAAGAACACGAGGACTTGGGGTCTGGCCTTTTCAGATGATGGAATGAAGAGGTTAAAGATTTCTTAACAAGATTTCTTAATGTGAAGGCATTTTCCAAAGATTAATAACAGAAGGAATGAAATGTGTATTTGTAGGTGGTCTGTGATGATCGGGACCTTTCAGGAAGTAGACGAGGAACTGGCAGCTCGCGTTCGGCGTTGGCTGCAGCAGCGGGCCAAAAGACCACAGCTGGGTTGATGGTCACAACATCTAGGCCAGTTTGCCGGCCATACTCAAGCGCCGCCTCTTCTGATGTGATCTTGGCAACAGAGTACCAGTCCTGCACATACACATCGGAACTTGTCGAGCTCAAATTTGTAAATGAAATTAGTATCGGTGTTGAGACTTGAGTTCAGAAATGGGTCTGCTAAGCTGTTTGTGCTTCGATTTTTGCTGCTACTTTATACAGTGCCAAGTTACCTCATTGTTCCGGCAGAATTCTGGGTCTGACCAGCAGTTTTCATCTTTGATCGTGCCCTTGGGCCAGTCTTTTGGGCTAATCTCAACAGCAACCATGGATGAAACGACCACCACCCGTCGAACATTCGTGGCCGAAGCAGCTTTCAGCACATTTGTGGTGCCATTGACAGCAGGGCCAATCATTTCTACCTGCATGCCATGTGTGGTTGCATACAATATGGTATACTGATAACATAGAATCACGTATATACCACACAGATTTGGTATCCTCTAGCTAGTTGAACTGAATATTATGGTGGATATAGAGCACTTTAGTCAGCTCATTTTTGCGGCAATGCATCTGCAAATCGAAATGATGGATGTGAAGATGGATTGGATACTTTTATCTGACCGTCGGGACCATATTCGTCAATTTTTTAGTACCCGGTCGGGTTTATTTGGATAACTCAGTCTGGATACAGATCCAGAGAAGGCCATATCTAAATTTAGACGTAGATATAAGCCTAGAAACACATTTTTTTTAAAGATTATGCTGAATTTAATCATATTAAGATCGCCGACAAGTCTTGGGTCGACACTGCCACACCCTATACAATGCTAGCGACAAAGCTCTCTATCATCTTTGTCAGAAATGGCAGGAAAATGGACTTCAGGCACGACAGAAGGCTCTATGGTACTGCACCTTGTAACCTAGCCCCAACCTCTCCCGTTTCGTCAAACACGGACACCACAAAGTAGCCGACCTTCTTTTTTTTTTTAGTAAAAGGGCAGGAGCACTGCCATTCCAATAACGACGAAGGAAAACTGTACAAATTTACAAGAGAAGGAAAAGGGGGGTGGGAGGGGGGGACAGGACAGGAGAGGATTACAGGATTAAATTACAGGAGGGGAAGGCCGCGTTCCAGGTGGCAACCTCATCTTTAATACGACCTAAGACTTGGGAGGCGGGAAAGGTTTGCTGATTGAAAATCCTACGGTTACGTTCCTTCCAGATCTCCCAGGGTGAGAGGATGATGAGGCCGTTGAGATGGCGAGAGGCGGGCTTCAACAAGTTTGCTTGCCGGGCGATCCACCAGTGCAGGAAGGAGGCTTGACCGGCCAGCGGGGCGTCGTACGGCAGAACCGCCTGCCAAATGATGGTAGAGAAGGTACACGATCCAAACAGGTGGTCGATTGTTTTGAGGGGACCATCGCAGAGGCAGCATGACTGATGGTGAGGCCAGCCTTTCTTGTCCAGCAGGTCGGCGGTGTTGAGGCGGCTGAGGCTCAAGGTCCACGCGAAGAATTTGCATTTGTTTGGCGCAAAGGCAGACCAGATGGAGCTGGCAAGAGGGGCGGTCGTGCTGCCACTAAACTGAAGAGTATAGGCCGATTTGACGGAGTAGAGGCCGGTGGAGGAGGGGAACCAGGTGATGTCGTCCGGAGCGTCTGAGAGAGTAATAAGGCGGACCTTGCTCCATAGGAGGATGGACTCCGAGAAGAGCGAGGCAGTGGAGATGGGGCCGCAAAGCCGCAACCAGCGATGTACAGGTAGAAGAGCGGCCACGGTGCTGTTGCGGCACCTTGCCCGGCTGAAGAGGTTGGGGGCGAGGAGTGCCGGAGCCGAGCCAGAGAGCCAGCGGTCATTCCAGAAGGAGACACTGCGGCCGTCCCCGACTGAGAAGGCAGCAGCGGCTCTGAAGATGTGGGCCTCAGATTTGGATAAGGCCAAATCGAAAGTAGCAGATGAACGAAAGCGGTCCTTACAGGAAAACCATGGCCAACGAAGACGAAGGGCACGGTTGAAGCGAGCAATATCAAGAACACCTAGGCCTCCTAATTCCTTTGGGCGGCAGACGAACGACCAATTAACCAAGGAATGGCCAGCGGAAGAGTCTTCGGAGCCAGTCCAAAGGAAGGAGCAACGAACTTTGTCGATCTCGGCGATCAGCCACTTAGGAAGAAGGAAGACCGTAGCGAAGTAGGTCGGGAGGGCTGAATGGACCGACTTTACGAGGGTAAGGTGACCTGCTTTGGAAAGCAGGCGGCCCTTCCAAGACGGAAGCCTGGCACGAATTTTATGAAGTAGGGGGAGAAAGTGGGTCTTGCCAAGCCTCTTGAAGTGGAGCGGGAGGCCCAGGTACTTGCAAGGAAACGAACCCGTAATGCTTGGGAAGGAGGCAAGAATGGGGTCAAGGACGACTGCATCACAGTGTAGGGGAGTGAGGGAACACTTGTTGAGGTTAATGTTGAGGCCGGAGGTCGAGCCGAAGGTGGAGAGGAGGTCTAAGACTGCGTGAAGCTCATTCTGATCTGGGCGGATGAAAATGACAGCGTCGTCCGTGTAAAGGGAGGTTCGCAGACTCAAACGGGCGGAGCCGATCGGAGATAGGATGCCCATATCAGCTGCTAGGTTGACAAGACGCTGAAGGGGGTCGATGGCTAGAATGAACAACATCGGGGAAAGGGGGTCACCCTGCCGAACCCCGCGACCATGGCGGAAGGACTGGCTAGGATGACCGTTGGTGAGGACCGAAGAGGAGGAGGAGCCGAAGAGGAGGGAAACCCACTCACGCCACCGGGGCCCGAAACCAAGCCAGCGCAGGAGGTCGAGAAGGTAGCCCCAGTGAATGGAGTCGAAGGCTTTAGTGAAGTCAAGTTTGAGCAGGAGGGAAGGGGTTTTGTCCAGATGAAGTTGGCGGAGGGTGCCTTGGACGCAGCGAAAATTGTCCTGAATGCAACGGCCTTTGATGAAGGCACTTTGATTTGGAGATATGATGGCATTGAGGTTGGGGGCTAGATGATTCGCCAGGAGTTTGGTGAAGATCTTGCTGAAACTGTGGATGAGGCTGATGGGGCGAAAATCTTGGAGGCCCTCGCAGACGGCCTTCTTATGGAGAAGGACAATGTTGGCAGAGTTGAGGAGGCGAAGGTGACTACCATCAAGGTGGTAAAGTTGGTTGAAGGCCTCAGTAATGTCGAATTTGATGGTCTCCCAGTAGACTCTGTAGAAGGTGCTGGTGAAGCCGTCCGGTCCAGGGACCTTCCCACCTGGAAGGGAGGAGATGGCTTTACGGATCTCGTCCTCCGAGAAGGGGGAGTCAAGATCAGCAAGATCATGTCGGGGAAGGCCCAGCCTGTGCCAAAGGAGGGAGGAAGCTCGACCAAGGTGGTGCGAAAAGAAGCGCCAACACTCGAAGTTCAGATCTTCCTGAGAAGAGACGATGCCCTGAGGGGTGGAGAGGGATGAAATGTGATTCTTCCTGCGACGGCCACTGGCTTTGATGTGGAAAAATCTGGTATTAGCGTCCCCAGATCGGAGCCAGCAGACTCTGGCGCACTGTTTGATTTGACACTTTTGAAGAGCCGTGAGACCAAGGAAACGGTCCTTGAGACCCGAGAGGAGATCACGCTCTCTGTAGGAAAGGGGACGGTCTTCACGGGCGACGTCCAGGAGGGCGAGAAGGGTCTTGATGACGGCAAGCTGAAGGGC
The DNA here is from genome assembly GCA_005191435.1 of Raddia distichophylla. Lineage (NCBI taxonomy): Eukaryota > Viridiplantae > Streptophyta > Magnoliopsida > Poales > Poaceae > Raddia > Raddia distichophylla. The sequence continues at coordinate 1,109,483 of SPJY01020215.1, read as the reverse complement.
GGTACAACGCACACGTTGACGAGCCCAATGGGAAAGAGCCCTAGCCGTACGGGAACGCTTGATGTGGAGTCGACGAAGGGGGGAAGAGGCGATGACTGGACGGTTCTAGGCAGCCTGCACGATGTCTGCGAAACCTGGGAGGCCGACCCAGTAGTTTTTGAAACGGAATAGACGGGGTGGTCTAGAGGGGGGAAGTTCTGAAAGAAGAAGAGGCGAGTGATCAGACATGATGGTAGAGGCCCTGGAGGGAGGTGTTGCGTTGGAGGAAATTCCAGTTTGCCGAGCAAAACAGGTGATCAATGCGGCTGAGAGTGGGGTTGAGCCTTTGATTACACCAGCTAGACTTCCTACCCGATAAAGGGACCTCAACAAGCGAGAGTGAGTCTAGGGTTTCATTGAAGGAAGCGATGAGGGAGGGATCCACGTTGCTATTGCTTTTGTCTTCCAGGCGACGAATCATGTTGAAGTCGCCAACGACCATCCAAGGAAGATCGGCGTCGGAAGGGGCGTGATCCATGAGCTCGTTTAAGAAGGCAAACTTGTCCGCACGGGAGTTTGGGCCATAGACCACAGATAGGCGCCAGCGAGAGAGGTCAGAGCGGGAGGAGACGATAACCGAGAGACAGTGAGGCGAGGAATCGTGGGCATCAAGGGAGAAGTGATCATCGTGGGCAAGGAGGAGGATGCCGCCACGGGTACCCTAAGCGTTCAGAGAGGTGAAGGAGCTGGAGAATGACGGGCCGGCGCATTCGAGGATAGTCTGGAGGGAAATGCTGTTGAGCTTGGATTCCTGAATGCAGACAAGATTTGCGCGCGTGGAGTGGATGAGGTCACGAAGAACCGAACGGCGGGCACCGCTGTTAAGACCACGGACGTTCCAGTCGAGCAGACGAAGTTGTTCAGACATAGGAAGCAGTGGGGGGCACCGGGGGGAGTAACGAACACGCTAGAGGAATGGCGGTGCGGCGATAGAGCAAGGAAACCGGAGATACCGAAGCAGGGCGCTGCAAGCCAGTTCCACATGGATGCCCTTCTGCCGTTTTAGGCGATATATACAACAAAAGGGGGGTGGAGACCCCATGAATAGTTAGCGGTCGACGAGTTAGACCCAAAAGCCAGCGCCGAGACAGAACCACTAGACCCAAAAGTTGACATCAAGGATGATCCAACAGAGCCAAAAGCCACCAGGCACGGTAGGACAGAACTGGAGCGAGAGCGACGCATTAAGCAGCCTGGGGAGACACCGCAGCCGTCGGTGGGCCCAGCGGGCTAGCATCTGCCAGGGGAGAGGGCCAGAGGTAGTAGATGGGCCAGAAGCCGCTGGTGAGCCCAGCAGGTCTCCAGCAGCGGAGAGAAGGCCGGCGTCGTCCCGGAGCGTGTTCATCCGCCGCGGGTGAGCCCAGTAGGCCGACAGCTACGGAGGGAAGCCCACTGTCCAAAACCGCAGCGGGAGCGACGGAGCTAGGCTTCGGGGCAGCCTGGGCTGCGACTTGGCCTGCCTCGCGAGGGCCCACTTCGCGGGGAAGAAGAATCCCAGCGAGGTCAGCAGCCACATCGATGGCGGCGACCGGAAGTTCGTCGGCGAAGAGGGTCTTGAGGGAGTCGTCATCAGTGGGTAGAACCTTGGGGGAAGGAGCGCAGGCCTCAATCCAAGGTTTGAGCTTGCGGACATGCAACCTCTTAGCCTTGACCTCGGTGGGGAGCTTGACGTCGTTGCGCCTGGCGAGACGGGTACTGCGGCGCAGAGGTGCGACTTTGCGGGTGCGCGCGGCGCGAGGAACCTGCAGTAAAGGCGGGGAAGAGGGGGCAAACAGGTGGTGAATGAGTTGCTCTGCATTAGAAGATGCAGAGGGAGGGGGATCTTCAGGAGCTGCCAGGGGAGGCTCCTCGACAGCGTCGGCGGCAGAGGTGGGGACGGGAAGCGCCTCCTGAGGCTCCGAGGTTGCCGGAGCGACGGACTGAGCGGCAATAGTACCAGACCCCCTCTGGTTGAGACCATACAGGAGGACCAGAAGGGTGGTGCGACCCAGTTTGTGCGTGGCATCGAGGGGCCGCGGTGCAGGCGTAGTAGCAGCGATCGGAGGGGCGACGACGTCCTGCGAGGTTAGCGAAGGTGAAGGGGGGAGGGAGGAGGGGTGTGGCCTGAGCACAGAAGGCTCACCAGAAGGAGGGGGAAGGGAGCAGGGTGGGGCAGAGGTCGGGGAGTGGAGGGCAGGGGAACAAACCTCAACCGATTCCCAGAAACGATTGGTGATTGGTGGAGGGGAGAGAACCCGGCGACGATTGCCACTTGACTGGCCACCCTCAGGCCGCCCTTGAGGGGAGCCAGAGCGGCGACGACCCATGACAGAGACACTCCACACCACGTTGCGAGCCACCCGAGCGATGCGCGAGCGGGAACGGTGACGGCGGTGGCAGGATTGACGTCGCCATCATCATGAGACTCGTCATAACGGGGAGGGCGCGGGGGGGAGACACCTCGCGGTGGAGGCGGCGGGGGAAGGTCGCCGTCGGCGCGGCCAAAATCCCACGCCGGGTAGGAGACACGGGCGCGGCCAAGCGGACCATCGGAGTAGTCCTCGATGGTGTCGAGGTGTATGAACACCTTCGAGGTAGAAGCCATTTTGACATGGCGCTCGGCAGCCGCGCCGCCCGGAGAGTCGACGATGCTGAGGTAGTGGACACGGGGAATGCGGTCCAGGTTCGCGCACCAAGCCCAGAGGTTGAGCGAGTTTGTGATGTCGCGAGCGGGGCTGAGGCAGCGATCCTCAATGGCCTGGAGCGCGCCGGCCGCGCCGATGATGATGCGGGCCGTCTGCTCGTTCCACGCAAAGAGCGGGACATTTTCGAGGCACAGACGGACCCTGAAGCGAACTGGAGTCGGTTCCTCGCAGAGATGAGGCCGCCAGGGCCTGAAGGTGGCCTCGAGGGCGCCATGCGTAAAACGGCCGAGGCGGAGGGCACAGTCGCGGTGCTTAGGAGAGGGGAAGCGGACCATGAACGGCTTCGGGTAGTGGTTGGCGATGGCAAGCTGGACGTGGTCGCGTGTGACACAACCGGCGAAGAACGCAGCGATCCGAATGGCATCACGGCTCCTCTTCGGATCGTCCTGGCCGCCGGCGTGAATGGCCACCACCGCCCAGCGGCCGTCGATGGCCGCAGCTGCTTCAAGCATTGCAGGCGAACGGTGGAGGACGCCGGTGCTGCGGCGGGGGCGGTTGGCGGGGTCCCCGAGAGCCATGGCGACGGCTGGAGGAGTTGGAGGGTGGTGGAGCTTGGAGTGAGGGGGCGAGGGAGGTGAGCAAGGGCGCGCCGAGGGCAGGAGGGAGCGACAGGAGCTGGCTTTATGGCCGTTCCTCCAGCAGCGGCGGCATCGCAAAGGCTCACGGCACGAGTCCACACGGTGGTCTCTCCCTAAGCAGCGGAAGCAGCGAGCAGGCTGGTTGGTGGCGGATTGAAGACGGTTGGTCCGAAGAGAGAAGCCACTGTCATGAATGAGCCGTGGAGAAGCAGCCTTGGAGCGACGGCGCGAAGTAACCAGCGTCCAGGGGGCCTCAGCCGAGGCAGCTTCAATGCAAGGCGACGCGACAATCGAAGCGGAGGCACGAAGGAGTGAATGAGGTTGGTGGACAGGGGGAGGTGAGGCAAAACGGACCTTCTTTAATACCTGGCCACCCCTGGAGACGACAACCGCAAAGCTCCTCTTGTGCTTGAGGCAGGGGCGCCGGTGCGGGGGGGGGGGGGGGGGGGGGGGGGGGGAGGAAGGACCACGGAGCTGCAGGGCGGAGATCCGGTCGGCCAGATCTGGTGGCCCCAGGCGGCGGCGGAACTTGGCGACGCGAGGAACTGCAGAGACGAAGGGGCTGCTGGGTGGAGGTGCACGAGCCGGGGGCTGAGTGTTTATTTTTGGGGGGGGGGGAGGGTTTCGGGAGCAAGATGGCATGGCGGCGAGGGCACGGCCGCCGCCTGCGGCGACAGCGGCGAAGCGAAGCGAAAGGCTAGATGAAAAAAAAAGATACCTAATTACCGATTGGGTGCGCACTTGCCAGCTCGGGCGTAGCCAACCTTCTCATTAACAAAAACTAGATCCATACGGCACAACGAATTTCCACGCAATCACATCTACTTGAATATATGCTCCTCTAGTGCACGTCAAGCGCAACTACTACTCCTGGTTGAGGATGACATGACATGGACCCTAAATCCATCCGGGCATTACACCTCAAAATAAGCCTACAATGCCTAGTTCCTATGAAGAATCCCCTGTCCTCTTAGCCTCCACTATCTGGAAGGCAAAAAAGATAACAAATGCAAGTTTTCGGCTGGGCGCTTAGCCACGAAAAGATTAATACCGCAGATATCCTGGCCAATAAGGGTTGGCCAAACCAGTCTATCTACCAGCTCTATGGTGTGGACCAAGAGAAGATTGATCATCTCTGCATGGACTGCCCCTACTCAAAATCCACCTAGCAAGTAATGCTCTGAGCCCAGCCTTACCTAGTCCCTAGGGGCGAAGCAGCCATCAACTTAGCCTATTTTGTGATAAACCAGCCTGAATTCAAGTCAACTAGTCTCCGGTAACCATGGTTTAGGCCTTGTTCTTTTCAACGTATCGTTGCGTCAGTGTAGTACTGTAGCAAATTTGAGAGCCCTCGAAAAGATGTCTAAAGGTTATAAAAAGATAATTAAAGAATAGTTTTAGGATCTTTGAAAGGACCACTAAAAGCCATGAAAAAAATGTTACAAATTATCACAACATATATGCTATATAAAAATAACAACATTTGCTATAGTAATACGCAATAGTACATAACGCTAGCCGTCGAGATAGAACGTAGTCTATCGACGGATCGGTGATGGCCGTCGATACTAGTTTCGGCACTTGAGATTGTATCCGTTTCCAGTAGTGTAGAAAGAACAAGGCCTTAGTTTGCCTCATTGAGCTTCAATTGTATATATCTGTACAATTTCTACCCGTTTAATAAAATTGGGCAATGCTCCTGTCTTCCGATTATAAAATCATAATGAATTAGGATAAATCCAATTAAGCTTTATCTAGTAAATTAAAGTTATAAAAAGATTCCATGAAAACATATTTGGGTGTTTGAAATTGATAAAATTTGGTACACAAAATTTTAGTTACCACATTATATCATGTACTCATGTTATAACACCATTCAATTTAGCCTTGTTTAACTCTATAATATTTTAGTTTACGGCACTATCCGTTTATTTTATCTGTTTCTAATCCAACGGCAATGTATTCCTCCATGTGACCATGTCTGAACCTCAAGCACTCCAAATCAGTATTCACAGAAAAATGAATTGAAGACATAGGATGAGCAGGATGTACTGCATACCCGTATAAAACCCATCTTTTACCCCTAAAAAATATATATGAACAGATGAGAATGGTTGCAACCTGCAGTTTTTTTTGTCGTGGCTATTTTGCAGGCACCTATGCTTGGCTAGACCGCACAGACTTTTATACGTTTATTGAAAAATTGTATTGCTAAATTTTAAAAAGTATCGCTAATTTAGACAGTTTCGACGAGGCCAACACCGCAAGGGCTCATAGTCTCGGAACATCTCATTACTTGTGAAGTCGGCCCGAGCGATGACGAAGAGCACGCCCTCGACGTGTAGTTGATCTTGAGCCGCACCCCCTAACCTTTACCAACACCTCTGGGCTCTGGCAGTTCCTCCAAAATTGTTTGCGAAGAGTCTTAGTACACTTCATGTGAATGCCTCTTTTTTCTCATGGATTTGCTCCCTGGCAGTCGCCTGAGCAGCACTTCACCCGTCAAGGCGGCCACATCGATGCGGTGTCTTCTTATCCCTCTCTCCAACGTGCTGCCACCACCACGCGCTCCTTCCCCTTCTTTCTAGATGTTTGTTGTGCGCCGATGCCTTTTGCCAGAGCTCCGCCGCCGGCCAATTCGGGTTAGAGTTGGGGTTCAGTGTCCCTTGAGCTTAGAGGATGCCAGGGAGGCTGCTCACGGTGGGGGCGGCGAGGCACCAATGGCGGTGTCAAAATTGAGGGAAAGGACAAAGATAGTCGGGTGGTGGCAGCCGACGGATCTACATTGGTGGCGACAGATTAGGTTGGGTGGGGTAGTGTGACAGTGGGGAAAGAAGGTGTAGCGGCGAGGCAGGGAGGGTGCCGCCGGTCGGAGGTGGTGGCCAGCGGAGATGGGGCTGCGGCGAAGGAGCGTGGAGAGAAAAAGGATAAAAGGTGGCGCACTGCCCGGTGAAGAAAAAAAACACTTGTGTCATATGGTAGCGGCTGAGATATATGACCGCCAGTGAGTCGGACCCTTTTTCTTCACCAAAGTTGTGAAGCTAGTAGGGTTGGGTAAATCATTGTATTAACTTCTTAGCAAAAGTGCTCAAGGCGACACATGATACGAGAAGATTTCTCTTGCCTCAGGATCGACCAGCTGCTTCGAAGGAACCGGAGTCGCGACATGGAAAACCCCCTGGCATCCCGCAATGGCGGCAGCCATGGCGTCGTACTCGAGGAGATCGGCCTTGAAAAGCTTGAGGTTCTCACCGGCGTTCTCCAGCCGCCTCAGATGGCCGGTCTTCTCGTCTCCTGGAACATATGCATGGCCAGAATCAGCCATGAGCTGACGCTCACTTGCAGCCATGAAAAATCTTCAGCGATGATGCCGATCGTACCGAGGTCGCGGACGGTGCCGTGGACGGAGTAGCCGCGGGCGAGGAGGAGCTTCACGAGCCACGACGCGATGTAGCCGCCGGCGCCGGTGACGCACACCGTCTCCGCCGCTCTCCCGCCCTCCGAGCCTCCGGCCATGGCGCCGACGTCGCGCTCTGCGATCTCCTCTCCACAGCTTGCGCGCGAGCGAGCTGCACGCTCTTCCACTGCCGCCTGCTAATTAACGACAACGCTGTTTGGATCTCGATGCCCTCTCCTCCGTCCCGCCAGACGGCAGCAAGTCAACGGAACCTCTTCACATGCAATGTGTTTTTTTTTTATTGCTCTGGAGTAATTAACAACGACCCTGCTGTTTACAAAAAAAAAAAACAATAACTTTCTTTCTCCACGGAGTACTGATACTTAGAGCCTCCATCCTACAGAATACTAGTGTTAGATAGAGTAGCTAATGGAGGGAATGAATTTTTTAGAGTGTGGTGTGAAGTGTGAAAAAAATTTAGAGAGAATGATAGAGGGAGTACTTGATAGTAAAATAGCTAGAGTGTGGGGATAGAGATTCAGATACGGACATCACCTGCAACTTACCAGAAAATTTGCCGGCCGTTGTTGCTATGAATTTTTTCATGCCAATTCGCAACAAAATCAATAGTTTCAAATAATAAAGGAAACGAGGTTCCTTAATTTTCTGAAAGTTTAAGAAGCTCTTGGTCGATTTTTTACATGCCTATGTCATTGTCGTCTTCATTCTCTTTGACAGCCATCGTTGTCGCCATGCCATTGGGGTTGGGGTTAGAATTAGGGTTTGGATAAATTGGTGGTGGGGTTCCTGGAGCCTCCAGGCTTAGAGGGAGAGGTTGGGGAATGCAGTGGCGGCATATAATGGTGAGGCAGGGATCATAATGGGGAGCAAGGCGCCGCCACCGGCTGCGGCACTTGAGCCGCGAAGGAGGACGGATCGACGCCAGCCATTTGGGTTAGGTTGAGCGGGGTAGCTGGTGAGGGGCGGAGCAGTGTGGCACCAACCGTGGATGACGGAGGCAAAGGCGGGGGAGGAGGAGGCAACGACGTGGCCAGAATTGTATCGGGGAGGCCAGGGAGAGGAAGAGGTGGGAAAAGATAAGAGGGGGAGAGATCTGGGATGTTGGATTGAGATCCAACGACCCAGAAAATTGACTTGAGAGTTAAATAACTCTTGGTGGACTAACAACTAGCTAATTCCTATAGAAAAACATATCTTTTGGTCACTAACTATAGTATTCAACCCATTTTGATCCATGAACTCTAAAACCAAATTAACATGTTTGTCAAAGAAAAATAAAACCGGGATAAAATGACAGTTAACCGAGTCAAATGGTATCATATTTAATTCATGAAATTCAAATCAAACTATATATTTGAGTTTTCTATTATTATCTAATCTCAAAGAAATTTCACACTACTAGAAAACTTTCAATTTTGATATCTATTTATCTAACCTATATCATAACTTCGAGAGCTTTCAAGGTGTCTTCGAGAGTTGGCTCCTCCTCATTGACTTGTCTTATAGAGGTTTTAGACATGCCTTCGAGATAAAAAAAAATTTAAGTTCATAATATTAAATTGTTTGTGTTTTAAGTGGTGATAAGTAAACGGAAAGATAAGTTAGATAAGTCATATAAGTTGTAAAGAACATGGTGCCGCCGGCCGAGCCGCCGCCGCCCTCCTTGGAGCACCGCCGGAGGCGGGGGCGAGCTCGCGGCGGCGGCGCTCTCCGGCGGCCATGGTGGCCGGAGAAGAAGAAGAAGAAGAAGAAGAAGAAGAAGAAGAAGAAGAAGAAGAAGGAGGGAGGAGGAAGGAAAAAGAAAAGAAAATGGGGAAAAGTGGGAAAAAGAAAAGAAAATAGGGAAAAAGGGGGGGAAATGGTTGAAAAATGGACAAAATGTCACCTGGGAGAGAAATTCGTGCGCCCGGTGTCGTATGGCTAAAGGCAGACGAAATTAATGTCGAATGCAGTGAGGCGTCCGAATTGAGTGTCGTACACCCGATTTTCCCTAGTTAGATACATGCCACAACAAAGTGGCAAACTCATATGCCACTAAAAAGGTCAACAACCTCCTCGCAATGACCCATGCCATTATTTACAAAATGCTAACTCTCAACTAAGGCCCTGTTCTTTTCAGATTAACAGTTTAATTACTTATCTACGTTTTGAAAAGACATTTGTTTTGAGTATTTTTAGTCCCTTTTTTCGCTGTTTTGAATGTGGGTCCTAACGCTTTAAAAAGCAAGTCAAACGAAATGGATCCGAATATCGAGACTATCTCGAGAAACTCTCAAAGTTCAGTCATTTCAGCTATTCATATCAGCTAAAAATAACAGGACCTAAATGTCACCATGGCCGTTATTGCTCTTTGTCATTTTCATATTTACACCAACCTGCCTATTCAACCTTTGTTCCTCCTCTTTCCTGCCCCTTCTTTATTTCTCCTTTACCACCAACCGTCCAAGCCCAAGCTCGAGCAAGCCAACGACCACCCGAGCATGAGCCCAATCCTATGTAGGCCACGTTGTCGAGACGCGCCCACCACATTAGTCTACAATGCCTAGTTCCTAGGAAGCATCGCTAGCCCCCTAGCCTTCACTATCTGGAAGATGAGAACAGATAACAAATGCAAGTTCTTCATCTAGGCCCTTAGCCACAGAAAGATTAACATCGCAAATATTATAACCAATAAAGATTACCCCAACCAGTCTCTCGGTCCGCTCTATGACATGGACCAACAGATGAATGATCATCTCTGCATAAACTTCCTTTACTCAAAATTCATCTAGGAAGAAATGATCTGACCCTGGCCTTACCCGATCCTAGGAGTGAAGCATCCACCAAATTTTGCGGTCAGCAGAAAGAAACCACTTCATCTCTTCCAAAGGAAACTAGGAGAGAGTTCAATGGGTTGGTAATCTATCCAGATTGAAACCTTTGAAAAAAACACAAATGTGTTGATAGATCGTTGGTAATCTATCCAGATTGAAACCTTTGAAAAGAACACAATTGTGGCCTTTTTTGATAAACCAACCCGAGTTAAAGTCAACTAGTCTCTAGATCTGCAAAGACCTAACATCCAAGAGCAATGTTGCCTTTATTGTAACCATGTCTTAGTTTATCCTCATTTGAGCTTCCCTTGTATGTATATGTACAATTTTTACTCACCTTTAATAAAATTTGGCAATGCTATTGCATTTTGTTTAAAAAATCATTGTGAATTAGGATAAATCCAATTAAGCTTTATCTAGTAAATTAAAGTTGTAAAAAGATTCTATGAAACATTTGGATGATTGAAATTGATAAAATTTGGTACACAAAAAATTAGGTTATTATTACATTATAGAGTCAATTGTATTTTTGCCATGCTTTTGAGATCTAATTGTGATTTTACCCTCAATATTTCTGGGTTGTGAATTTGCCCCTGTTTTTAAAGATTGAACAGGTCGTTTGCCCTCACTTTGCATTCCGTTAGCCAGGCATCCAAAATGAATTAAGGAAAAAATTTAAAAAGGGAGCCCACCTCATAAAAAAAAAGAACAAAAAAGGAAACGTAGCGGTCAGCCTTGCAGCGGCGCGAGCAGGCTGTGCGGCGGCACGAGCGGCACAGCGGGTAGGGCTGGCAACCTGGCTCGCAGCTCGTGAGCAGCTCGTAGCTCGCTCGGTTTTGGCTCGGCTCGGGCTCGGCTCGTAGGCCAACAAGCCCGAGCTCGAGCTTTTTTTTCCAGCTCGGTCAATTAGCGAGCCGAGCCGAGCCTAGGGCTAGCTCGCTCGTGGCTCGCTCGTGGCTCGTGGATTCATGAGCTTTTAGGTATTAGTTCATCTCATACCACTTGTAATTGACCCATCCACTTGTCTATGGCTGGACATACCCCTAATAACGTCCAAAAAAGCTCTCAAAATCTCATCCTAAAGGCGATCCTCCATCGAAACCGCTGAAACACCCTTTCTTCAAACCTCAAAGAGCACATATTAGGCTGTTCATCAGGCTCGCGAACGCTCACGAGCCGGACCGAGCTTTCAACGAGCCCGAGCCGAGCTTTTTTCCTAGCTCGTTCAGTGACCGAGCTCGGCTCGGCTAGGCTCGTCAGTGAATGAGCTTGAGCGAGCCAGGGCCTGGCTCGCTCAAGCTCGGTTCGTTGCCAGCCCTAACAGCGGGAGGCGGAGCGGCAAGCGGCGCGTCGGCGCGAGTGGCTGTGTGGCAACCGGCGCGACGGCTCTGTGAAGGACACAGGCAGTAGGTCCCTTTTGGTCCAAGCTTTGCTCTTTGGATTTAGCCATCGATCCATTGCATTAGTAATCTAAAAACGAAGAACATGCCCCTAATGATTCATACCACTCATCTGTAGTATTATACACTATATGGATTGAGGTATGAATTTTGTCAAGTGTCATTAACGCTGTTAAGTATACTTAACGGAATAGGGGCAAATGTGGTCTTCAACTTGAAAAATTAAGGGCAAAATCACAATCTGAAAAAAATAAGGACAAAATTACAATTAGCTCTCATAAGAAGGGTAAAAACACAATTGCCCCTACATTATATATCAAGCACTCACGTTGATGGCATTTATTTTGGCCTTGTTTAACTCTATAATATTTTAGTTTACGTATACTATCCGCTTATTTATCTGTTTCTGATCCAACGGCCATCGGGCCATGTACTCCTCCATATGGCCATATCTAAATCTCAAGCACTCCAAATCATTATTCGTATAAAAATGAATTGAAAATATAGGACAAGCAGGATGTACTATATACCCGTATAAAACCCATCTTTTAGCCCTAAAAAAGTATGTATGAACAGAAAAGAATGGTTGCAACCTGCATTTTTGTCGTGGCTCCTATACTTTGCTAGATCGTGCAGACGATTTCCATACCTGTTTTTCCTATCCATTTCATATGTTTATTATAAGAAAAAATGCATTGCTAGGTTAAAAAAAAGGTATAATTAAGTTTTGAGAGTGCCAACGCCACGAGGGCTCGTTGTCACGGAATATTTTTATGGCTAGTAGTAGCCGTGCAGCACCTCCAAAATGGCCTGCGATGAATCTTAGTACGCAGCGACTAAAGGTGAGTGCCCCTTTTTTTTATATATATCTCCGATAGATTACAGAGACATATTTATATATTTTACCGTGATATATTCATAGTCAATATAATACGGTCTGTTGTCGTTTCCATAATTACACATTTGATGTCATTTTCAGAATTATTGCTTCCATCCTTTATTGGTTCTTTCGAAGAAAGATACTTTCGTGGTTTGACAGATATCAATCTAGGACTGTTACCATGGAAGCATTCTCAACACTCAGCGGTCTCTGGTAGGCAGATCTGTCGCTGGCTGTTGTTTTCATTTCGACATAAATAATCAGCTAAACTGTCGAGTTTAGCTAAGCACCTTGTTAATTTGTAAAAAAAATTGATTTAGCATGGACTATTCTTTTTCCACATGTTTTGCCATCTTGATCCTAGCTGGTTTTTTATTCGAGCATGACAATTGCCTGTGCGGCAGTTAACTTGTCCACGTGATCGCGTCGATGCCGTGCCTCTCCC
>SPJY01020215.1:1077901-1097199 GCA_005191435.1 Raddia distichophylla | reverse complement strand
CTTTTTCCTTCTTCTTTGCTGGTTGCTGCGCACCGCCATGTCTCGTTGGATCTCCGCTATCGATCGATTCGAGTTAGTGTGGGGTTCAGATAGGGGGTTCGATGTCCCCGAGCTTAGAGGGATGTCAGGGAAGCGGCGACCCGGCGATGGGAGGGGCTTGTGATGGGGGCGGTGGGGTATTAATGGTGGCGCCGAAGTAGCGGGAAAGGACAAATGCAGTCGGACAGACAACGACGATGAACGGATCTACATTAGCAGCGATGGATTAGGGTGAGTGGGAGCAGCGTGACGGTGGGTATAGGGGGCAGAGTGGAGAGGCGACGATGGTAGTCGGTGGAGGTGGGGCTGTGGCAGAGGAGCGTATAGCGAAGAAGAGGAGAAGGTGGAGCGTGGCTTGGTAAAAAAAAATCATTTGGGTCATATTACAGCGCCCTAGGTGATTGTTAGAAATCGGTCCCATTTTCTTCACCGAAGTCATGAAACTAGTTACTTGGGTTGAGTAAACCATTGTATCAACTTCTTAGTAAAAGTGTTGAAGGTGACACACGATGAATCTTAAGAAACGCAAGTTGTACGAGAAGGTTTCTCTTGCCTCAGGATCGACCAGCTGCTTCGAAGGAACCGGAGTCGCGACATGGAAAACCCCCTGGCATCCCACAATGGGAGAGGTTTTTGTGCACCTCTCCCATTGATTCAGGTTGTTGTTGTGCACCGCCGCTTCTTCACCACCACCGATTGATTCAGGTTGGGGTTGGAGTTTGAATAGGGGGTTTGATGTCCTTGAGCTTAGAGGGATGCCATGGAGGGTACGATCCGGCAATGGGAGAGGTTTGTGGCGGGGTCGGCGAGGTGCCGGTGGTGGCGCCAGAGTAGCGGGAAAGGATAAAGGCGGCCAGACTGCAACGGTGGGTGGATCTACATTAGCTACGGTGAATTAGGGTGGGTGGGACAACGTGACGGTGGGGGAAGAGGACGGAGAGAAGAGACGATGAGGACGCCGTCGATCGCGAGTGGTGGCCGACGGAGGTGGGGCTGCAGCGCAGGATCGCAGCACGAAGAAGGGGAGGAGATGGAACATGGCCAAGGGAAAGAGAGATCGTTTGAGTCGTATCGCAACGCCTCGGCCGACCGTTAGAAATCGGTCCCTTTTTCTTCACCAAAGTCGTGAAACTAGTTGGGTTAAATAAATCTTTGTATCAACTTCTTACCAAAAGTGTTGAAGGCCACACATGATGAATCTTAAGAGATGCAAGTTGTACGAGAAGGTTTCTCTTGCCTCAGGATCGATCAGCTGCTTCGAAGGAACCGGAGTCGCGACATGGAAAACCCCCTGGCATCCCGCAATGGCAGCCGCCATGGCGTCGTACTCGAGGAGATCGGCCTTGAAAAGCTTGAGGTTCTCACCGGCGTTCTCCAGCCGCCTCAGATGGCCGGCCTTCTCGTCACCTGGGACATGCATGGACAAGAATCAGCCATGAGCTGACGCTCACCGGCAGTGGCTTGCAGCTGCAGCCATGAAAAACCTTCTGCGATGATGCCGCGCGCGCGTACCGAGGTCGCGGACGGTGCCGTGGACGGAGTAGCCGCGGGCGAGGAGGAGCTTCACGAGCCACGACGCGATGTAGCCGCCGGCGCCGGTGACGCACACTGTCTCCGCCGCTCTCCCGCCCTCCGCGCCCCCGGCCATGGCGCCGACGTCACGCTCTGCGATCTCCTCTCCACAGCTTGCGCGCGAGCGAGCTGCGCACTCTTCCGCGGCCACCCAGACTAGTAGTGCTTCAGACAGCCAGGAGTTACGACGAAAGCTACTGCTTCCGGTAGCACCGTAGCAGCCATTGTTGACTCCAAAGTTGGAGCGAAATCTTTAGTTACAGATGTGAGGCTGTGATCTAGCTTCTGGCGAAATCTACGTATATCTGTTATTTCTTTCGGTCATAAAAAAAGTCACCGTTGATTTTTGCACACGTCTTTTACTATTCGTCTTATTCAATTTTTTTATAAATATGTAAAAATATAAGTCATATTTAAAATATATTTAATAATAAACTAAATCACAACAAAATAAATGATATTTACATAACTTTTTTCAATAAGACGAATAGTCTGCAAAAGTCAATGACGACTTCTTTTTGTGACCGGAGGTAGTACATTAGAAAAAAAGGTATTTTTTTTTGTCATTACACGCTAAAATCGAAGTAACTCGGTTCTTGATATCAAAACCTGTCGAATGATCCCAAAGATGATTATGACCGGTTAAAAATTATGTAGACCAAAGTGTTACATGTATTTTCAAACAAAAATTATATACTTGAGTTCTTAGTTAACTAAAAATGCCTTTAAAAAACTTATGCAAATTTTTCTCGTGCTTTACCATCTTGTATCATTTTTAAAAAACTTTCTACATTTTCTTGTAGTCATAAAAATATAATAGAGTTCTAAACAATTGCAAAATTTAGAAAATTACACAAAATTTGTAAATTTTCAATGAGATTAGTCAGTCGTAAGAAACTCAAATTTATAGTCGGAATTAGATCATGTGTAGTATTTTTTATATACAACACTTTTATCCAACCACCTTTGACATTAAAGTTGACTTGGTCAAGGGATTGTTTGCGGAATAACTTCAGCCTTGTACAATTCAGCTTATCGTAGTGTAGTGTAGCGTAGCGTTTCAGTAAAATTTAAAAATTTTAAAGAGAGGTTTAAATGTTATTAAAATATAATTAAAAATAGTTTAATAATCTTTAGGATGACTACTAAAAACCTGAGAAAAATCATTACAAATTATTACACCAAATAGTCTATATAAAAAAGATAAATTTTGTTGAAATGTTACGCTACGTTACGTTAAGTTGAAATATACAAGGCCTTCCTTAGGACGTCACCAATCCGGACCTAATTTAGATCGACACAACACTATTTAACCACTATTCATATATATCTTTATCCTTTCTATTTTATTTGCTATAGTAATAGAACGATCTAAGTAAGATCTCCATTGGCCAAGCTCTTACATGCCACCGCAGAAAATCGAATTCCCTTGTATGCCATCGGCTGTGCCTATGACAGATGGGTCATATAAGAGATTGGAAGTTGGAACAACTTTGCAGTGGAATGGAATGAAATGCCTTTTGTTGATGTTTTCTAAATGGGCGATGCTACGCGTCAGGTGCCCGATCGGCGTCGGACGCCCGCGCGCTCTAGCTTCCCACGCCCGGATTAGTGAGTAATTGCTGTGCGCGGGTGCTGTGGGCCCGTGCTGATGCATGCTGTGCATGTTGCGCCCGCCTAAACCGCAACATGCATGTAGTGGGTCCCATGCGATTTATTTTTGTGGAGGGAAAAAAGTGACACAACTAGGATTGCGAAGGGCCTGGGAGACTGGCTCGATCGCCCCCGCCAACCACGCCGCGAGTCTGGGCACGTTCTGCACGGCGAAACACGTGCGTCCGATATCCGGAGCCAAAAAATCGGACGCTTTCCGACATGCAATTTTTGAAGAAAAAACATGACACTGACCTTGATAGTATTGAAACAAGGAGGATATGTTTGGTGAAACACGATGAAACATTGATAAACATGACGAAACATGGCCCTAATAAAACTACGGAACATGGCATGTTCTAGCGTGTTTCTACATGTTTCTATTTGTTTTTCGAATAAAAAATTTCATATGCATGCACAGCTACGTTTTCCCATGACGCGTGATTAGCACGTAACTAATAACTGCATGCGCGTGATTAGCGCGCAGCCGGGGTGCACTCGCCGTGTAGCGCGCGTGTGCTGGGCGTGGGACGCATAGCGTCCGATCGGCATCGGGCTGTTCGGCAGCCCGATCGCTAGCAATTCCGTTTCTAAATATTAGAAAACTGACCTAACCCGGTTTTGGAGTTTAGTTGTCAAAATTGAACGAGGCCTATCGTTCAGGGTCAAAACAATATTTTATTATTAAATTAGTGCCAAAAGGACTCATCAAGGACTCGTCATGTTTGGTCTAAAATTCTAAAAATTCACATGTTAATTAAAAAAGAAAGATCTTGCCCTGTGATGGATTATAGTAGGCTAAACTACGACGGTACAGATCTAATAGATAAATATAGGAATCATGTAAAAGCTTATACCATGGTTAATACGGCAGAACTATATACATGCAACAAGATTGTTGATGCAATTCATTAGAGCTTACCTTGATTTACACGATAGGGATATGGATCCTTGTTATCTCATACTCACTCCGTTCCAAATTGTAGCTCACTGTTGACTTTTGCAGACGTCTTTTGACCATTCGTCTTACGAAAATGCTTCTGGCTGGGCGTCCGATCCGTCGGACGCCTGGCCCAGCAGCGCGCGCGTACGCGCACAGCCCAAGCTATACACCTGCGTGGCTGCGTGCAGAATTGCAAAGGCAGAGAGCGTATGGCTGCATGCGTGAGCTCGTGCACATGCATAATGCTTTCATCCGGGACAGTCCGCACGCGAGGCCAAAGCAGCGCTAGCTAGCTAGCTCGTACGCGAGCACCCAATGCAAATGTTTGTGATTATGTTTTTTTTTTCATTTTTCATTTTTGTATTTTTTTCATTTGGAGTCCAAATTGCGCAGAACAAATTTTATAATTCATCTAAATTCCTAATGAAGTCATTTTAAATACTTTTCCTTTTTTATTTTTTATTGGTACAATTCTTCCAGCAGGCAAGATTGATTGTTCCGGAAGGCTAGAATCATTGTTTCAACAGGCAAGATAGATTGTTCCGAGAGGCTAGACTCATTGTTCCAGTAGGCCAAATACATTATTCCAATAGGTAAACTTTATTTTTTCAGTACGCAAACTTTATTGTTCCAGTAGGCAAAACCTTATTTGTTCCAAAAGACAAAAGTTATTGTTTCAGAAGGCAAAAGTTGTTGTTCCAGTAGCAAAGTTCAACTGTTCCAGTAGAGCAAACCTTATTGTTTCAGTAGACAAACTTTACTGTTCTAGTAGGCAAACTTTATTGTTCCATAAGACAAAACCTTATTTGTTCCATAAGTCAAAAGTTATTGTTCCAGTATGTAAAGTTCAACTGTTTCAGTAGGGCAAACCTAATCGTTCCAGTAGGCAACTTTTATTGTTCCAGTAGACAAACGTTGTTGTTCCATGAAGCAAAAATTATTGTTCCAGTGGGCAAACCTTATTGTTCCAGTAAGCATTTCTATTATTGTTCCAGCAGACCAAATATATTGTTCCAATAGGTATGCTAGTTGTTCCATCAGATCAATTACATTGTTCCAATTGGATTTAGCCTATTGTTCTAATAGACCAAATATCAAGTTGTTCAGTCAGACTAGACGTATTGTTCCAACAGGTCAAAATAATTGTTCCATAGTATATGCAAATTGTTCCAAGAAATTTTTATATAGCAACATGGATCTTGTTTTGTTCGTAAAAATGTCAGGAACACGTTGGTGAAAACGGTTTGTCGATTGGAGCTACCAATCAAAAGTAATCGTTATTTAAAGAAAAACGAAAAGGAGAAATCTTTGCTGACGTCATCCTCCATGCATGTAGGTTGGAGGGAGAGAGTGCTGGCTTTCTGGCGTGAGCGCGTTTTGTGCTGCGCGGGGTGAGCTGGGCCGGCGTCCGATCCAAATTTTTTTGGTCGGACGTCCGACCCCAAGTCGCACCCTTCGTCTTATTCAAAAAATAGTGCAAACATGCAAAAATATAAGTCGTGGTTAAAATATGTTTAATGATAAAACAAATCGCAACAAAATAAATAATATTTATATATATTTTTGAATGGTCAAATATAATATCTAAAAATCAATGGTAAACTAAAATTTGGAACAGAGGGTGTATAGTATAACGGGGCGCAGGGACACCCTTCGGTGTTATCTGCGTCGCCAGAATTTTCGTGGTCGTTGGATCGTGGCCCCGGCTTGCATTGCGATGTCCGTGCCCTGCTCCACTAGGGGAGGAACTTTGTAAAAAAACCCTCCACCTATTTTATTTTACACACATATCCCAACGTTTCGCACCTATGCCCCTCTTCTAGCTCAATGGTAGGCAATCGGTGTATTTTTTTTCCATCTGCACCCATTTAGTTGTGTGAACCTCAACCTACGGTCCTTCCACCAAATGCATCCGGCCTTTTGCCACTGAAGTTGGAGAAGATTACCAGTTTTGTGCCACCGTTTTTATACTACCCATCCCACTTCTCACCGCTCCCAACCCTAATCACCTCCTTACCACGTGAGACCTTCTAGCCACAGTGTTGCCTCATGCACTGTCGCCCTACCCTGCGTCGGCCTCCTCCTCCATGCCGACCTCGCTGGTTGTCTCGTCAGCGTCAACTCCTTGCCGATCGCGCCGCTTTTAGTCACCCGTCTCCATCACCTTCCCGCTCCACGTTGGTCTGCCTCACCCTTCCACCATGGGGTGGCCGAATCAGGTGACGACACGTCCCTGGATGGGGCGGACACTAACCCTAGCCGCCACCCCTTCGTCTCCAACCACAGTGGCGTTCTCGGTCGTCGCCTTGCCGTCATGTGTTTGGACAGGTTGGCCCTCTCCCTCGCCTCCCCACCCATGTTGGTTCTCCTCACCATAGCGTCGCCTCCCCGAAGGCATCGTCGCTCCTCGTCAAGACGCCACCTCCAGTCGGCCCCCTCCCTCGTCGTTGCTCGCTCGCTCCTCCCTACCAACACCGCCTCCCGCCCCATCCCTGCATCTCCTCCTCCAGCTACCGCTCACTGCCACTCCCTCCCCTGTCAATGCCCTCTACCCTGATCTAGTCGCTTATGCTGCCTCATGTCCAATAGTGATCCCCCTTCATTTTCCCACCACCACTTTCCTTTCTTCTGTCGATCGTCGTCGCCTTGTCGTTGCTGCTCTGGCCACCTTTCACATCCCCTCCTTTACATCTTGTTGTCGTATGGGAGGGGATGCTTATAACATGGGCCTTTACCAAATTCTGGTTATATTTTTTATTTCAATTCAAATAAAATAATTTTAGCAATGAATTGGTTATGCCCTAAATTGATCGTGACCAAATCATTGATAGATAACCTATGACTACAATCCAAACACACTCAAGGCTTTTTTCTTCAGCGTATCGTTGCATGGGAGTATTATTGTAGCAAATTTGAGAGGCCTAAAAAAGAGGTCTAAAGATTATTAAAAATTATTAAACATAGTTTTATGATATTTGGAAGGATTACTAAGAGTCACGAAAAAAATCGTTACAAATTATCAAAACATATATGCTATATAGTAATAACAAAATTTACTACAGTAATATGCAATGGTACGTAACGCTGAAAAGAACAAGGCCTAACATGTAGCCTTTATTATCAAAATTCTTCCGTTGGTGATCAGATCGTCACAACAAAAAAATTTCAAGGATTTATTCCACACAGTATATCGAGTTACTAGCATTTTGGGTTCACGAGGAGCTGAGGTGCTACAGTTTTCTTTCTAAATTTATTGGATAACAACAAAAAAAACGTTCCACCCTCTATGCCATCAGATATATATAACTAAAAAGGTTTTCTTCTTCATGGCAGACCAAAGACCTCACTGCCAATTTCAATTTTGGGCAGCAGACGAGCGGTACACATAAGGAAGCCGGTAAGGCTCGTCTTTCAGAAGGCCGGCCTTCTCGTAGCACTCGACGCTGTCCTCGAGCGTCTCCTCCAGCTTCCTCGGCTCCCAGCCCAGGCTCCTCAGCTTACCCGACGCCATGGCAGGATTGCCATCCACGTGGACCATCCTGCACAGATTAAAGCGCGAGGCTTTACACTAATCTTTCGCTGAACCTCAAGCTTCGATTAATCAACAGGGGGCCAGAAACTGTCGATCGATGGCACTCACCTGTCGACGTAGTTGTAGTCAGGGTACATTTTCTTCAGTAGTTCCACCAGGTCCTTCAAATCGATCTGCTCCAGCGAGCAGATGTACCTGCCGGACGATCCTTGCTCGCCGTATAGCAGGAGCAGAGCGTCGGCGACGTCGCGGACGTCGACGAGCGGCCAGAACTTGTTGTTGATCACGTCTGGGCCTCCTCCCCCTGGGACCAAAATTAAGCCATGGTGTTTTCAGTTTCAGGTTCCAGCTGGGTTGCATAGTTGCATTGCATCATCGACTGAACTGAATGAGAGATTGAGATATCTGAATGCATGTGTGCGCTGGGAATTAAGAACCTTTCAGGATGTAGATGAGGGCCTTGCTGCTGGTGTTCACCACTGGCTGCAGCATTGGGCCAATAACCAAGGCCGGCAGGAGGGTGACGACGTTCAGCCCGTCTTTGCCTGCGTATTCCAAGGCTATCTCTTCAGACACGGTCTTGGCGAGGCAATACCAGTTCTGCCAAAAACAGCAAGAAAAAAAATCGTCTGAGCTTTGTTTTGTGCTGAATTTCATATGCACATTTCATACTTCCCCAGAGTTCCAGATGCACATTCACTTTGATTTTTGCTGAATTTCAGGTGCAAATTTCATACCTCGGTTTTCCTTGCAGAACTCTTTGTCTGACCAGCAGGTCTCGTCTCTGGGCGTCTTTTGAGGCCAGTTGGGGTTAAAACCGACGGCGCCGATGGATGACACCACGATGGCTTTCTGAACTTTGGCTGCCAGGCAAGCCTCCAGTATATTTCTGGTTCCCTTCACGGCAGGAGCCATCATCTCTGTCTGCACGATTAATTGTGTAGCATAAGGCCAGCAAAAAACACAGCAAATGTACAGCTCCAACAAGATATGCATCCTGAAAATCGGTGGCTTGTATCATTGATAATGTAAATATGAGCTGGTCCAAAACATGCTACTCTTCATCCGCGCTGGTTTTGTCCAAAAACTCTGATCTGAAGTTACGTCAGTACTCGCATCACTCTTTGGAACTAGTACTACCGCAATCTGCAAGCAGGAGCATCACTCCCTAAAAAAATTGTTCCTGAAAACATGCTAGTAATTAAGCCCAAATGCATTTGGACAAATTCCACTACTTCACTAGTGAGTAATGACTACTAGTGACTAGCCTAGTCTCTGCACGACTGAATGAGGGGAGTGCATGACACGGCATGAACAACCAAACACCGGCGAATGTGCATTTGCAAATACATCTACCAAAACCGCATCTTGTTCTACGATAAAGGCGCACTAAATCTGCTTTGCATAGACAGCATCTTGCTGCATTCAAGTTGGCTCGTTGCAATCAGAGAGTGTAAGTGGCTTCAGGGCTAAGAGAAATGCAGCAACACACATGCGGGAGTATCCACACTTGCCTCAGGATCAACGATCTCGCCTTCCGGCACCGGAGTGGCCGGATGGAAGACGCCCTCGCAGCCGGCGAAGGCGGCCGCCAGCGTGCCGGGGTCGAGCACGTCGGCCTTGAACAGCCGCAGGTTCTCCGGTGCCCCGTCCAGCTGGTTCAGGAACGCGTTCTTGGGGTCACCTGAAAGAGAGATCGAGAGGCTCTACAGGATGAGGAATCAGCGAGAGATCTGCAGGTTGCAGCAGGTGGCTGCGAGGCGCGTACGCGGGTCGCGGACGGTGGCGTGGACGGCGTAGCCGCGGGAGAGGAGGAGCTTCACGAGCCAGGAGGCGATGAACCCGCCGGCGCCGATGACGCACACGCGAGGCGGCTGCGGCGGCGGCGCCATTGACCAACGGCTTCCGGGCCGGAGCGATCCAAGTTAGCTTTGCCGTCCCACGAGGCCACAAAGTCTCAGGCTCTCAGCAGCAGCGCCCGGCACCACGGCGACTAATGGGTCGGTGTCAGCGTTCCTATTTGGCACGCGCCCGGAATTTGCGAAATCGTGCGGCGTAAAAAATTTCACTAAATTTCTACTGTTTTTCCACATTTTCTTTTATTGGAAAAAATGTTTCACGATAGTGGAATTTTTTGACGCGCACGCTCACCGTCCTCCACCGGCTACTACTGCTCACCACGCAGGCCTTCATCTCCCTCTTCTTCGCCTTCCTCTTCGTGCTGCCTCCCCCGCCGCCCCCATCGTTTGCACCGGCACTGCCGCGCGTCGACTCGGGGTCGCCGGTGGCGGCCACCTGCGTGGGACGAGCGCTCGCGCACTTGCTCTCGATGGCGTCACGCCTCCCTGTGGCCTCCCGAAAATACGAGCAGCGGCAGCATGCAAACGGTGCCTGCGCCAAATGCTCGGGCGCAGGCGCCAGCGAGGTAGTCCCTCCCTTAAAATTTCGTTTTTCGTCTCGGAACCCGCTCTTCCACCGAACCGAGGAAACTCCAAAAACTGCTGAAAGCCTTAAAAAAGCCGATGAAAAATTGAATGAATTTGAATTCAAACTCAAACGCAGCCAGTGGTGTTCTCGACGGTTTTTTGTGAGGAACTGCCTGTTTTAGCATGCAGTTAACCGAAAAATTACTAATAATGTGAAAAATGGGGGGAAAAGAAAAATGTGTGTGAAAATAAGAAAATTTCTGAAAATAGTAATTATTTACAATGTGCATCATGTGAATTTGTAAGATTATTGAAAAAATTTGGCATGAACTTTGCTAATTTAAAGATATTTGAAGCATAAAGAACACATGATAATTACCATTTGTATGTATAAGTTCATAAATATATATCTCACAATAAATTTCACATCAAACCATAGTTTGTTGGCCACAAAAGTAATTTGAAAGCTTGTACAATGAGCTGTATTATTATAAGCACATGAGCATGGCGCAGAAATGCTGGCAGTTGTAGCGTGCAGATTTGCTGTTTATTTCTTTGCAGGCAGACGGAGGAAATAGGGGAGACGGGAAGGGCTCCCATTCCCATCTGCTTCGTGCCGAAGAAGGCCTGCGTTCTCGTAGCACTCCACGCTATCTGCGAGCGTCTCCTCCAGCTTCCTAGGTCTCCAGCCCAGGTTCTTCAGCTTCTCCGAGGCAATCTCAGGCCCCTGCTGGTCGACGTCGACGACGCTGTGTTAACACAGAAAGAACATATCCAAGATCAGAAGGCATACAAGAAGGAAGAGTGTCCAGACTGGCTTATTGAATGTTAAACTGTATCTTGAGAGGTTCTTCAATTTGTTTTTTAAAATCGGTTTGCGTTGTTTATGTTATTTCTGGAGGTGTAGGTGTGATAAAAAAAAATAGTTAGATGAAAAACCAAAGCTGAAATGAACTTGCTCTAAATATTTATTTTATTTTATTACTTATTTATAGGTAAACAAGAGGGCTACACCTTTCGGCTAACTCTTGAGGGTTTCAAAGCTTAGAAAATAAGTAGACAAGTAGATAAGACGTGAAGAACACATGGTGAGGGTAGTTGAATCCTACTTGTTTACGTAGCTGTAGTTTGGGTATAATCGCTTCAGCAAATCCAAGAGGTTCTTCGTGCTGATATGATCTGCCGCGCAGACGTATCGACCTGATGATCCTGCCTCGTGGTACAGCAGAAGCATGGCCTCCGCGACGTCGCGAACATCCGTTATGTGCCACACTCTGTTGGCCATTCCGTCGCGACCTCCTCCACCTGCAATCAGAATTTCGAGTTATACGGCTGCAACTAACTGCTCTTTTTGGAATGTAGTTTTAAGGACCAGGAGTTGGTAGTCCGTCGAACTGAGATTTAATCTAGCCATTGATTTTCTTTTCGAGTAAAAGAACAGAAGAGCTACCTTCTATCTATTAAGAAAAGAGATTAGTTACTAGGGATAAGCAAGGCGAATTTACATCTCAGAGCCAAGGGGCTCGGGTCAAAAAGAAAGCTCAAGAGCTACATTACACTAAGAGGGTAACACTCACGAGGAGATGAGCTTGCTCAGTTGGTTGGATCCAAGTTGCGGATCCAACTGATCGGAGGATCGAACCCCGTCCCTCACCTGGGTATAGTGAAAAAACTGAGCATGACGAGGACGCGACGCCATGCGCAGGGGCAGTCGGAAGATTTGCGAGGAGGACGCGTGTGCCAACGCGACGAGGACGTGAGTTGCCGGTGGAGAAGGACTCCGTGCGAGAAAGATGCAAAGACGGAGATGACGCACAAGGAGAAGACGTCGTGCACAAGAAATCTAGCTTCAGGAGAAGGTGAAGAAGAGCGCCACGTGCGAGGACGCCATGTGAATGACTCGAAGTAGGAGAAGATGAAAAGGACGTCATGCGGAGGACCCGAAGTAGTAGAAGATGAAAAGGATCACCACGTACAAAGGTCGCCGTGAGGACCCGAAGTAGAAGATGAAGAGGAGAGGAGTTGCACCATGCGGAGGACCCGAAGTAGGAGAAGATAATGAGGAGAGAAGCATCACGTGCGAGGACGCCGTGCAGTGAAAGGTTGTAAAAGAGAGTATAGATGTAGCAAAGTTGGCGAGATCGCTGACGAAAATGTAAGATGTAACTGTTGCTTTCGTTCAATGAATGGAAGTCGGGTGGTTTGTCATTTGTTGCAAAAAAAAAAAGAGGGTAACACTCATCTATACCCATAGGCGGATTCCTTGAGTGAACAAATGTATATAGCCAGAGCATGTTCAGTATGGTAGAAAATCCTAGAGTCGTGATCTAGCCATATATTTCGAAGCACCCCTAAGATGACGAAGCTAATCACCTTGCATCGTGCTAATGTAACAAGCTGGCAGATGTTGTCCGCCCACCAGGCTAGCATTGAGGAAGTGTTGATCCCAAGGTAGGGCAGTAAAGCCAGCCAACCATGCTTCACCACACCTGAAAGGGTGAACTCGCACTCCATATACAGGTGAAGCGTTGTCTCCAAAAATCAATAACAGAGGGGGGCTGAAGTAGCAGTTTGGCAGCTATCAATGTAGGAGGGCGTCAACCGTAAGGATGTGATTATGCAGTAGTAGCAAGGAAAAAGAACTTGCATTTAGAGGGCACCTAGGGTATTCAGATTAGAGTGCGAAATGGGGAGGTGCCCCCCTATACATTACAACATGTAGGCAGACTTGACAGAGGAGATGCCATTCGGGTTGAAACGCCAGATAATTCCATTATAGGTACCAATGCGCTGTTGGACCTAGGCCAGCTCCCTTTAGTGGTTTACAATTTTGGAAGGGAGTGGGCGAAGCGAAGGCGAAATTCTAAAATCCAGTTTCCTAAGTGAAGGGCATTAGCCACGATCCTATTTTTGTGGGAGGAGATGGCGAATAAACCCGACACAATATCCTTAAGCATCTTGCCCTGCAACATTTGTTTTGCCAAAAGGAGGTAGACATACCATCACCAAGAGAATAGTGGTGGCCAGCTGGAATAGGGATAGGTTAACACCCGGTCAAGTAGCAAGCGTACCGGCCCATGGCTTTGATGGTGAAGCCTTATTCAGCCAGAGCCAGCAAAGGCATAGTGCCCTAGAGAACTTATTAATATCTAGGATCTGCAGCCATCCTTGGCCGGTAAGATGACAAATGGTTCCCCAGGCGATGCACAGTGAGAGTCCATAGCCCTCTATGATGATGTCGGTGCTCTCCCAGCCCCCAATGATGGCTCCACTCGACCCTTTGGTGACTTCTTCCTATGATCAATGGAGGTGTCTTGGTTAGACCCATGATAGCCATTTAGGTTAATTTGGGTGCATGTTTAGCCCAGTAAGGATTTTGAGTCTAGGGCTACGTCAATTTTTGGGTGTAGGATCTATGCTCAAAAGAGTTAGACCCGAATGTACTACCACTCGATTGTCCTCCATAGAGTGCAACAGATTTTATGAATCTTGGTTGAACTTTTTATCAGTAAAAACCTCATGTGATCTCTTTGTAGTGCATGGAAAGAAAAAAATTATAGGGGAATAACATTTGCTAATTCAGAAATGAACCTTTTATGATATGGATGAGGACATTGCTGCTAGTATTCACCACAGGCTGCAACAATGGTCCAAAAACCGTAGCAGGACAAATCGTCACAACATTCAGCCCATTCTTTTCTCCGTATTCCAAGGATGCCTCTTCAGCCATGGTCTTGGCAAGAGCATACCAGTTCTGCCACCACAAATAAAGGCAAGACATTAGAGCATGTATAACAATATGACATCAGTTGCGATCTATATGAGATACCATGTAGAACACAAACTGATGTGGTTGAGAGGGAGAAAGAGAGTTCATAGAACATTGGATCATTCATAAGAAATAGATTGAGCAAGGGAATCAAAATATATTTGTGAAAAGGTTGCCTACATATAAATTAGTCAACACCTCATCATCAGTTGACTAAAAAATGGAGGAAATTTCGGTCACTGTTTTTTATACTAGTCAATAACTAAATCTTCTATTATTATTATTATTATTATTATTATTATTATTATTATTATTATTATTATTATTATTAATTAATCCTAATATACTAGAAATTGCCACATTAATCGGTCATAGTGGGATCTGATTATAACGGTTTAGATTAAAATAAGTGTCCTTATCAACAAAAATAAATAAGTAATAGAAATAAGAGTTTACATATAGTTTGATGTTGTAAAAAAGGTGCAATAATCAATTAGATGATATTTTTAGTTGTTTAAAATTCATTCAAAAGAAAAAACAAGATACACAAGAGACTACTTACATAACTAAAGGTATGGTCAATAGCATATGAACTTTTTCGCAGTTAACTTGTACATTTTTTAGGCATCGAATCATAGGTAAATTTAGTTATTTACTAATGTAAATGAGTCAACTGAGATTTCATCTATTTTTATGTGATTGACATATAGAGAGCAATTTCTATAAACTAGTTGTCTGTACCATTGTAATATAGGTGGGCAGTGTTCTCAATAGGACCAGATGACACGATAGATTACACGAGTGCGTCTTGCGCAGTAACATGTTTCACCCAGCAATATTTATAAGAGGAACCCGCCGGTGCTGAAGAAGGCCAGTATTCTGACCTCGTTTTCCTTGCAGAACTCCTTGTCTGACCAGCAGTTCTCGTCTTTGTGCCTATCTTGAGGCCATCTCGGGTTGAACCTAACCGCGCCCGCGGACGACATGGCGATGAGTTTCCGGACATCCGTGGCTGAGCAAGCCTCCAGCACGTTCATGGTGCCCTTCACAGCAGGGGCCATCATCTCTTTCTGCGAAATTTGTGCAGCACAAAGGTGTGCAAGAACACAGGGATCATGTATTATTTAGTGAGGGAAATGATGGTGCTTAGGACCCAAAAGACGAGCTGATTTTTTTTTAGTTCACGAAAATTGCAATAGCAAGAGTCTCCGTTTGGTCCGTGAACTTTTTTCCTTCACCTTGATTTGTTCCATGAAAAAGAAAACCAAGTAATGCAAAAGTTACAGTTTCTAAATTTATAATCTCACGCGCAAAATGGTCCTCGACACTAAAGGGGTGAGTTTTAGATTGTTTTAGTTAACGTGGCAATTAATGTGGCGGTGTTGGTCGACATGGTAAACATATATGATTAAAGTTGAACACGTGTGTTGACATGTCAGTGGAAACCGCCATGTGGCTAACATGTACCACAAACCAATATTGTATTGACTGTCATCTCCGTGAAAATAGCCTATAACATAAACAATTGTTTGACTATCTAAGAGACCATTTGTGACCGGTTTGACAATGACGGACTAATTCAATTTATCCAATTACAATTTCCACAAACCAATATGGGATAAAAAGCCAAAGATCAGGACCAAAAGAGAACGTTTTCCTAATAAAAATAAGGGAAAATTTCCAGTGTAGTTGACTGTGTTTTCCCTAAAATGCAGTCGTCTCGTTGCAACCCCTACTTCCAAACAAACAATTTCATCCTCCTCGTCCCCTTCTTTTCCGGTGTTAGCTTTCCTCCTCCTTCCTAGACTACTCCGGATTCCTCCACCGCCGCCTCCGCCACCCCCTCCCCTAGCTCCCACACCGTCGGACTGCCGCCACCGCGTACAGCCGCCGCCGCCGCCGCTAGATGCCGTCGCACCGCCGCCTCGGGCCCACAATGGATGGAAAGACTAACAGAGTGGTATAAAACTAAAGAAAGGAAACTTTGGATGGTATTAAACTGTACCAAGATTTTTTGATGGTATAAAACTAAAGAGAGGAACTTTGGATGGTACCCAACCAATTTTCCCTCATCTCTTCGCCTTGTGCCAGATCCCACCACCGCTGCCGCCCACCTTCAACCTTCCCCGTGGCTTTGGCGTCGCCACCATGACCCCCTCCCTACTGTTGGACTGCACAGCCTTCTAAGTCTTCCTCTAAGTCCGACCAACACGAAAAACCCACTCGAACTTAAACCCAAATCCTAGAGCGACAGCAGCGTCGAAGACAGGAAAATGACGCTCCGCGGATCCATGTGAGATGAGCAAAATCATCTTCAATAGCGTAAAGCGAGCAAGCGCTTGCCTCGGGATCCGCAACCTTCCCTTGCGGCACCGGGGTGGCGAGATGGAAGACGCCCTCGCACCCGGCGAACGCGGCCGCCAGCTCGCCGGGGTGGAGCACGTCGGCCTTGAACAGCCGCAGGCTCGCCGGGGCCCCATCCAGCTGCTTCAGGAACGCGTTCTTTGGGTCATCTGGAGCAGAAATCAAGAGATCACCAAACGCTCGATCACCGCGCGATAAACAAGACCCAGAATCCCAGATCAAGAGGCAGCAAGGAGCTAGGAGCTAGCACGCTAGTGGCGCCCATGGAGGAATATAAATCCATATATGGATGGGTTCATGGATGCGTGCATGGGTCGCGGACGGTGGCGTGGACGGCGTAGCCGCGGGAGAGGAGGAGCTTCACTAGCCACGACGCGATGAACCCGCCGCCGCCGGTGACGCACACGCGCCGCGGCGGCGACGCCATCTCCGGCGCCTCCATCCCCTCCTGCTCGTTCGTACGTGCGTGCAGCTAGCGTGTTGTATCTGGGCTTGCTCGTGCACTCGTTCGAGCTCACCAGATCACCAGTGATGTATATCGTGGTCGAGTCATTCGTGTGGCTGTGCCATTGTCTCGATCGACGGCGACCTGTGCTGCGACTAGCTAGGGCTTCGGCCGTGCGTGTGCAGTGACGTACGTGAACCCGACACGACACCTAACTCGCAGTCGCTGGCAGAATTCGTATCGCTTAATCTTGTTTCTCCCTTCGGCCGTTTCCGTGTATAAGGATCGAAGCATATCAGCTGGTGCTGGTTCAAACAAGATGTTGGTGCTGTTTTTTTCGACCAACATAAAACAACACGACATCGATATAGACCTAACTTAGTCGGTTCAGTATAACTTGTACTATTCATCTATATTTCACTCTCTTCGTTAGGTCTCCATTGATAATGCCCAAACAGCTGTGGAAAAGAATAACAAAAAAAAAGACACTACATCAAAAAGACATATTTATGCCGGTTCAAAACTGGTTATATGTGTCGTTTTTTAATCGACACAAAAAGGTTATTTGTGTCTATTCGTGGCTAGAACGGTCGTATATGAGATTTTTCAAAACATAATATTGGGCACAAAAATTAGTGAACTGGCACAAATAAAGAGGCATAGATAACCACCGGCACCAAAAATAAGATTCTAACCATAAACCCACACAAATAACCGATTATTTGTGACCGTCTGTGCCTAGAACTGACACATATGAGGTTTTCGTGTGAAGGAGACGGACAGCAAGGAGACGATGATGTGGACGAGAAATAGGTGGGACTCCAATTGCTTGTTCGTATGGGTGGATGTCATAGCTAGCCTTAGACCAAGTTTATTTTATTGGATCTTCCACATGACCGAGAGTCCGAGACCCTTATCATGGTTTCTTTTTTGGTATTGTAATAATAACCTTGTTGGTTGATCAATATTTGAGCCACTATAATGACCCATGAATGCGACAACAGTTTCCCTATTAATACATGCAATAGTTCAGTTTGATGTATTTTGTGTGTGCTAGCAAGATTCTGGAGCAACACTGGTTACACGAATAGATCTTTGACTTCGAATACGAAATCCTGAGTCGACAAGCACAAAGAGATGATATACCACATAAAGATTATAATATACACTTTAATACCAAAACTAACTCTCTTCTCACTTTTTTACCACTTCATTTCCCCAGCCATTACCTACTCACCGGGCGTAGCCTGCTCACCTCTCCCCCTGCCCCGCCTGCTCACCGCTCGCACCGCCCCTTCTCTCCGACCCGCCCTCCATTCCCAAGCACTCCCTTCCCACTAGCCGCCCTCTGGTGAGAAAGAAAGAAGAACAAGAGGAAGACAAGGGCAAGCATGATGTTGCTGCTGCTGCCTTCTCCTTCAGTAGCACGACGCCACCGTGGAGCACGAGGTATAGCGCTTCCTCGACCCGTTTGTAATAGCCCGTGGGCCCTTGGCCCAGGCTAGCCCATCTGTGATGGTCAAGAGGCAGTGGGGGGTGGGGAACTCGACGGTTCCTCCCCAGGCAACCCAACCGCCGCTGCCCCTGTCCTCTCTCTCTCTCTCTCTCATCCCCGCTCCCATCCCCGCCGTCATGCCGAGCTGGTGCCGAGCGCCGCCGTTTCCCCGTCGTCGTGCCGCACTGCCGTCTCTGTGGTCCCCGCCGTCGTCCCGTCGCCGCGCCGCCACGCCATCCCATGGCTGCACCCACCGCCGTTGCCGTCTACCCTTGAGCCACCACTGCCGCCGCTGGTCGTCGGAGGCCGTCATCAACGTCGAGGTCGAGGGTGTTGCGGCCATTGCCGTGTCGCCGTCACTGAACCTTGTCCCCACCTGGCCGTTCACTCGAGGTACGGTTTGTAGTGTTCTTGCCATTGGGATGGGTGAGAGGAGGACGGCTAGTGTGCTGAGAGGAGGTGACAAGGGAAGGGTCGAGGGGCAATGCTGCCCAGAAAGGAGGAGGAAGAGAAGTGGAAGGAGGAAGGGGAAACTAGGGTTTATGACCTCATGTGATTTTCTCCCCCTCAATTTACTTTTGGTTATTGGATTTAGATATGTTCTCATAGAGTTCCCCCAAATTAGACATGTAATTTTGTAGATTGGTAAGTAGTAGCTATAGGGGATGGAGTTGTAGTTGATTGAATTTATATGCTGTAGATTCGGTTGAAGATTTGACCAAGTTAGGTTAAAATTCAAAATTTCTTCTATGACGGAAGTCGTAGGCCTTGGTCTTTTCTTTATTTGGAGCACAAGAATATCAAAATTGGATGAGTAGTTTGGTAGGTATGATCGTTTTAAGGTTGCTGTCCAGGAATCCAAATCACTGGGTTCAGCAGTACAGCAGTGTTTGGGGAGGGAGAAAGAGAGTTCAAGGGAGTAAATTGATTTTCATATTGTTTTATTAAGAGGGTTTGTGTTGAGATCAGTTATTTTTCTATAGGTGCTTTTGGGATTGGAATCGGTGTTGACTATCCATGATTCATGTTCGCACGGTTGAAAGGCAAGTATATGTTAAAC
>SPJY01020215.1:1051279-1064537 GCA_005191435.1 Raddia distichophylla | reverse complement strand
GTCTGTGGTCCTTGCTTGGCTGGCTGCTGGTTGGATGACCCCTGGCCAGGTGCTGGTAGTCGAGGTACGAATGTCCCTTGACCCGGTGCTTGTGGTCGAGGTGTAAAGTTGGACCTTTGTCCTCCCGGACGATGCTGATGGTGATGATGACCTTGATGGTGCTGGTGCTGATGGTGATGATGGAGGTGACCCTGATGATGCTGATGGAATCGGGGACGAATCTGACTCCCCCCTTGAGATTGGAACTCGGACTTCCTCTTCCGATGCTCAACACTCCTGCGATGGGCTTCCTCATAGATGATAGCCCGCTCGGTCACATCCTCAAACGTGGTGCACTTGAGTGGCAGCACTTGTTCACGGATACCAGGGTCCATACCCTCAGTGAATCTCCATACCTTGGCCTTCTCCGTGGGTATCACCTCGCTTGCATAGCGAGACAGCTCGACAAACTTGTCGATGTACTGGGCCACAGTCATGTTGCCTTGGCGTAAGCTTTCGAACTCACGCCTCTTCTCATCTTGCATACTTTGGGGTATGTACACCCCCTTGAACTCCTCCTTGAAATCATTCCATGTCATCGCGCCATGGTTGGGATGGGTGGAACGATACGTTTCCCACCAGTGAGCGGCATTGTTCTTAAGCATGTGAGCTGCGTACTTAACTTGGTCTTCTACTGGAACATTGACCATATCCATCTTGTCCTTCACATCCCTCAGCCAATCTTCGGCCTCCACTGGGTTACGAACTCCATTGAAAACATTGGGTCGGGTGCTCATAAAGTCCTTGAACTTAGCTTGCGGCTGCTGCTGATAAGCATGAGCTTGAGCGAATACTGGGGGTGGTGCGGCTTGCTGCTGCTGCAAGTTGGTTAAGCGATCCACTATCAGGTTGAGGGCGTGCATGACTATACCCTCTTGCTGTTGGGCGAGCGGTGGGGCTTGCTGCTGATTGGCTTGCGGTGGAGCGACTGGCCGAGCAGGTGGCGGTGGAACATGCCGTGGTGGAGCAACTTGCTGAGCGGGTGGCGTCGGTGGTGGGGGTGCATGCTACTGAGCTTGCTGCTGTTGCTGCGCTATGACTTGGGCTACAGCTAGGGCTGCAGCCTGGGCGGCTATGGCGTTGACATCAATGACAGGCGGGGGATGGGGCGGCACTTCTTCCTCTTCTACCGCACTGGCGTTGACTATGGCATTCTCGCTGCCATTGGCGTTGTCATCGCGCGGAGCTGGGGCATACATATTGCGAAGGGCAGCATCACGGGCAGTCCTCTTCGGCGGCATCTGCGGATCTAAGGTAAGATTAGCTACCGGGTAGATTGTGACTTTAATAAATTTAAAATATTTTGAAATGTCATTTTTACACTCATTACAAAGATCCAAACGAAACTCCAACATTTCACATCCCTTACATGCACAAGTGTAGCGGGGGAATTATTCCTTAAAAACCAACTCATCCATGGTTTAAAGCAACACTTGGTAAATTATTGCATTTTTACGATAGTGTTGTTATTACCAACTAGTTAGGCCTTCCTACACAGGAAGTAATAAACGTGTATGACAGTTTATAATATTTTCAAAAGAACTTGTATTTTCAAACAAAGAATTTTATTTTTGTAATATTTGGGAATTTGGAAATTTGGGAGCTGATGGCGTCTTCGGGTCGTCCCATCATCTTGATGAACTTCTTGAAATTCTTCACGAAGACGACGTCGGTATAATAAGATACACATTCACAATCACCACAATTTGAATATCAAGACCATATATATAGGATAAATAGCAGGCAGCCGCATTACAATGAGAAAGCCAAATAACAATGCGGTCAACCACAACCAGTGTTTTCAAGGTACGACAACGAATGACAGATGACAAAATAACATTGTTCAACCAAAGGAAAGAGATGCAACAACAACGATAATAACCTAAGCCTTAGTCTTGCGGCGAGTGCGAGGGCCCAACTGTTGCTCGGCGGCCTTAACTTCTTCTTCCCACCTAGCCTTCTCTTCCTCAAACTGACGCTTGGTGTCAGCGAACTGGTGCTTCTCTTCCTCGAACTCTTGCTTCTGCTGAAGCAAGCTGGCCTTGTCAGACTGCAACACCTTGTTTGCTTCGTTGTATCCAATGATACTACCGTTGATCTCGGTAGTGCGTCGATCATTCTCGTCCTTAATCTTTTTCATGTCGTTCGCAAACTTGGTCTTATTCTGGCGTAGCTCACTCTCATCAGTGTCAATCTCATCGCGCCAGTTGAGAATTGTAGTATACTCCTCCTCCAGTTGTTTGTCCTTCTCACGATATTGTTTGACCTTATCTTCCAGCATCTTCCTAAAGTTAGTCGCTCTTTCCCTCTCACGATCCAAGGCTTCCTCCTTCTCTCCCATCTCTATGGCAGTCAATTCCAACTCTGACTCTCGGTGGCGAATCCGCCACTCCTTCTTGCGGAGAGAGAGTTCCCGGTGTTTCACCTCCTCCCTTCTATTCTTCTCCTCTTCTCGCAGGTCTCCCACCGTACCCTTGTAGTTGTCAGCCTCTTCAGCCTTGCTTATGTAGAGGCGGTCGAGCACAGTCAAGTAATGCAATGACGTGGCTAACACTGGCGACACCTCGCCCTGCGAAACCACCTCACTCGGCTCATCGGATGGGGCGTTGACATGCCGAGTCGGGAGATAGCAAAACTGTGAGTCCTCCAACCGAGCCCGGTTGGTCTTCGCAATATGCAGAATAGCGAGTCTAGCGGCCTCCTGCCGTCCAATAGCATCATCCTCGTTGAAGCTGATGAACTCCAACGTTTCCCCCTCCTGCGCGGGGCGCTTGGGCTGGATGATCAACTTAGTCTGCCAATGTGGGCACTGCCGCTGAATCTCGAACTCACACCTATAGATGGGTACAGGCGTGGGGTACTCTAGATATCCCAACAGCTCGTTGAGCAGAGTGGTCATCCCAAACTCATCGATAGCGGTAGTGTTCTTCACAGAGGCCATCTAGAACAAGGAAGAAGAAAGGTGGTTAGAACAATGGTAAGAGAATTAAGACATTAAGATAGATAAAGGAGATTTTTAAACTAAATTTTGAAATGGCTCAAGGTTTCTAGGGTTCACTAGCTAAGACGTCCTAAGGGCAACACCGCTCTGATACCAACTTTGTCGTGACCCCAGTACTTGTAATGGGAATCCAGCATCACGAGCCGATACTAATCCCAGTTTAGTATCTCGTGATGGACAACTCGGTGGAATCATCACAGTGTATTTAATTAAAGTGAAATAAAGATAAACCATAGCATTTTATTACAAAAAGACGAACTGGCATACCAGTCGATAGTTCAATACAGAGTTTAACACCAAACATAAACATCAGAGTCTTCTAATTAAATAACTATGATAAGTTCCAAGGTGTCGACCCGAACACCTTAGCTAGTCTTGCGCTTCCTCGACAGGGCCTTCCTGGTCCTGGCCGTAATCTGAATAAAAAAATTTTGTCCGCGAGCAATCTAATGAGTACGCGGCTACCCAGCAAGCAGTCCTTAAACATGAATGCAGGGTCAAAGAGGGGGTTAAGGTTATTTTACCCAAATCCTATTTCTAGTCATATTTTAGTTGAACCAGTCAAATTTTATTATTGTGAATGCATGATCATATAACTCCAGTCTCAAGTTCAACAAAAGGTGTATCCCACACCAGGCCAATCCCAACCTAATCTAGTCAGATTTAGTTATTGAAAATGGTGAGTCTACATGTGCAAACCTCTCGCCCCGTCCATAACCGTGGACACGGCTATCATGATAGTTTTAACTCTGCAGAGTGTGTACAATTTTCCCCACAAGCCCCGTCTCATCCACTAGGAGAAACGGTACAAGACTTTTCCAGCCTACTACGCCCACCACTTCCCCAGCCCTCTCTTAAGGTTTCCCCGGCCCCGCCGGTGCCCGCCACAGTAGGGCGCCTGCTACGTCTAGGCACCACCCGGGGGCGTTCCCCATTTAAGCCACTCGGTCTCAGGAACGCACCTACCCCTCAGAGGAGGTTGCAAGCCTCCTCCTAGGGCAGCAGTGACGAAACGTAACCGGACAGCCTACGAGCCAGGGGTTAGTGGGTTTCGTAGGGTACTAAGCCAGGGCCAAAGGCACAAGTGGCTGTACGGTAAGGTTTGGTCTAGCAATACACAAGCTTGAGTCCTTATTAGAGGAGACCGTCTTAACACACCACAATCCCGGAAACATCTCTGCCGGGTCTCCCCTAAGTCAACTACAACTTTTAGTTGTTTAGGTTTTTACCACAAATATCAACGTGAAACAAACGCCTCACCAACTCATTTTTATAGTGAATCCCAAGTGCAATCCTACACATCTAGTCAAGGATAGGCTAGGAAACATACAACGGTTCACAAAGGTGGCTAAGCATATTAATGAATGATTAACATGTATAGGTACTCACGCCTAGTTACATGCATGCAAATATTTCAGAAAGATAAACACAGTAATTATATTATAAAAACTAGGATGGAATATGTAATTAAGCTTGCCTTCGAAATATTCAGCGCTTTGAGAGTCCCACTGCGGCTCCGGGCAACAGTCCACGCAACAATCACACCCACCGTCTATACAGAATAACAACAAGCAAAAAAACAGCAACATCAATACTGATAAAATAATTATTTAAATATACAGAAAAATTCTAGGATTTAAATGTGATTTTTAGGCTCCAAAATCATCCAATTTGGAGTTACGGAGCTCCCTAAACAATTCGGGGAAGTTTCGGCCTAAATAGAAAAATCTAGAAAATTAGAAAACCCAAATAAACCCTAAACGGGCCGAACCGACCGAACCGACCCGATTCCGCCCGAGCGCCCTCGGCCCAGCTCGGCCCAGTCCGGCGCGGCGGCGCGCGGCTGACAGGCGGGACCCGGTGGACAGTGGCGACGGCCGGTGCTGGCGTGGCAACGACGCGGCGGTGACGTGGCAGTGAGGTGGCACGCCACGTGGCGGTCAGGGAGCGGTGCGGTGTTGACGTGGCGCCACACGTGGCAGGCGACGTGGCATGCCACGTGGCAGTGTGGTGCGGCCTGCGGATGACGTGGCTCGACACGTGTCGGGCCACGTGGCTCTCGGGCTGACGCGGCACGGACGGGCCCACGGGTCAGAGACCCCGGCGTGACTTGTGCGGGTGCGCGTAGCACGTGTCGCCACGCGTCGTGTGCGGGGTGGCAGGCGGAACGGCGGCGAGGCGGTTGCCTCTGACTAGCGGGGTCCACGGCTTGACCGGGCCCGTGCGTCAGCGGCGGTGGCTGGATCTGAGGTGGGTGAGGCAAGGCGGCGCCGGCATCAGCGGTAGGTCCCACGGGACAGGTGTCGCTACGGGATTGGGCGGCGGCGACGGAACGGTCCGACGCGCCGACCGTGGCGGGACCCACGGGACGGGTGTCGCGGCCTGATTGGTGGACGGCGGCGGCGCGGTCGGGCACTGCTGCGGCAGGTGGGGCCACGGTGACGCGCGTCGCGGCGCGATTGGTGGCGTCGCCGGCGCGGTCCCGCCGGAACGCGGTTTGCGGACCCCGCGTGGACGCGTGTCGGCCGGTGGTTAGGGCGGCGCGTGTGTCGCGCGCGCGCACGGCAGGGCGAGCGGCGGCGCTAGGGGTGACGCGGCGGGCGCGGACTGGCTCCGGATCTCCCGCCGGCAGCGCGAACGGCGAGGATCGCCGGCGGCCGTGGGATCAGCGAACTACGGCGAGCTCTAGCGGGCGGAATACTACACCGATTGGGGCGATCCGCATATGCATTTTGTTCGTCTGGACTAGATCTATCCAATGGTACCATCTACACGACAATCTACCTACGGGAAAAGAGAATTTACCTCGAAAAACGCCTTGGGAGGGAGTGTCTTGAGCCGTAGGGTTTAGGTGTGGCGGTGGGGAGTGGAGTGGTCGGCGAGGTACAGTAGTGTAGGGTCTTATAGGGGTGTAGGGCGCAGGTTGGGGTCAAAGGGGCTTTTCCTCATGGGCTTAAAGTGCTAATCTATCTCCTATGGGCCCTTAATCACATGCACTAATAGCCCATTAGCACTTAACTCGAAATTAGACTGATGCTAGCTGAAAAATGTAAATAATTTACCTAAGTTTTCTCTTGGAAAAACATTGGGACACCTAATAATTTTATTAGGATGTCACATGGTCTGGATAGTAACCTGCTGATGTTGTTGATTATCTCCATCCAATGTAAAATGCATGAAAAATGTAGCTGTGTGCTATCTGTTTATATCATTCATTAGAAAACACTAGTTCCTCTATGTGACTGAATTTTTCAGGGCTGCTATATGACTGAATTTTTCAGGTGTTGGTAAACTGAACTATGTCCTTTTGGCTTCTATAGGACTGAATTTTCGATGTTGATTGATAAAAACAGAAATGATATGTACTTCTTCTCCATAGTACTTAGATCGATGTGTGTGATACTAATTTTGGTTAAATAACTGGATCAGAAGTACTATATTTAATTAAGTTGTGATGTATGCATTGCTCAGATGGCCGATCACTCATCTCCATCTTAACAACTCTGTTAGACTATTGGTGATTTGATCAACCTTTAGTTGAATAATCACCATGAATGTGCGACCCTTGATAGCCAAGGGCACTGAAATTAGATGAGTGATTTAGGTCATGTTTGTGGTCTGGAATGAACTTTGGAGCAATTGTTCTGTTTCATGCAAAAAATGATGAAATTTGCTGCTATAATCTGCAATTTGCAAATTGCTTTGTTGCTGTATGAGTGATGCCATCAAAGATTGTGGTTTTTTTACTGAAGTGTAGAGAGAGATGCACTGCTTATGTTGTTGAATAGATGTGGTTGAAATGATTAATTTTAAATTTTGGTTCTCTATTTTTCAGAATGTCTTCTGATTCATCCTTAGATACCGACAACATAGATCCTTCTGAGTTCTACACAATAGAAGATTTCATAGCCGAGCAAGATGTGTTGGACTCGGTTGCCAACCGGATTGGTCTCAAGTTGAAAGAGAAGATTGAGGAAGGAGTGGAGCCATCTCATAAACGGCGGAGGCGCAGAAGTGGTCCAAGGAGATACATAGCAAGGGATCGTGAAGGCGTTCATTCCCGACTAGTGTCATACTACTTTTCTGACCAGCCTATGTACACCGACGAGATGTTTCGTAGAAGGTTTCGGATGAGAAGGCCACTCTTCCTACGTATTGTAAGTGCACTTGGTGAATGGAATTCCGAATTTAGAGATAGCTTTGATGCTACTAATCGAGCGGGTCTCTCACCGCTTCAGAAGTGTACGGCCGCAATACGCATGCTAGCATATGATACCTCTGCTGATCAACTGGATGAGATACTAATGATCGGTGCAAGCACTGCATTGAAATGCTTGGAAAAGTTTGTTGAAGGGGTGATTGCCAAATTTGGTCCGGAGTACTTGCGACCCCCGAGGTGTGATGAAGTGGAGAATTTGCTTAAAGTAGGTGAATCTCATGGGTTCTCTGGTATGGTTGGGAGCATCGATTGTATGCACTGGGTATGGAAAAATTGTCCTGTCGCATGGAAAGGCCAGTTTACTCGTGGTGATCAAGGTGTGCCTACTATGATCCTTGAAGCGATTGCTTCGCATGACCTTCGTATATGGCATGCTTTTTCTGGTGTGGCGGGGTCTAACAATGATATCAATGTCCTCAATCAGTCACCACTGTTCATTGAGTCTTTGAAAGGGGAAGCTCCACGAGCGCATTTCATGGTGAATGGGACACAATATGATATGGCTTACTATCTTGCGGATGATATATATCCTGAATGGGCTGTGTTCATGAAGACAATACCTCTTCCTCAGGTGGACGAGGATAAATTATTTGCACTCCATCAGGAGGGGGCAAGGAAAGATGTAGAGAGGGCATTTGGTGTGTTGCAATCCTGCTTTAACATTGTGTCCCGCCCAGCATGGCTTTGGAAACGGTCTTCCATCGGCAAAATCATGAAGGCTTGTGTCATCCTTCATAATATGATTGTTGAAGATGAACGGGAATTAATCAACATACCTCTAGATCTAAACCAAACTGCAGAATCCTTTTTTGTTCTACCGCCGGAAGTCAAGAAAGGGGACAATGCTGTTATGGCTGATGTACTAAAACGGAATTCCTCTATTCGTGCTCGACCAACACATGTTCAACTCAAGAAGGATTTAGTTGAACATATTTGGCAGCTCTATGGAAACAATGCAAATGTTTAGTTATGTATGTGTTAATTTATTGTTTTTATCTTTTTGTTACACTTCTCTTATGAATTAATATATCCAAATTTATGTGTTAATTATAGTATTATTGTTATAATATTTTTCTCTTATGAATTAATGTATTCAAATTATGTTTCAATTATAATATTCTTGGTTTATTATTTTTTAACTCTGCAACACTATGAACACGTGGGATACAAAGTTACAATGCACACTTGATCATCACATTGTTTTAATCTCCATGCAAACATTAAATATCTATATAGACACAACCCATTGTATGGGTAGTCTCTTGTATTATCTCTAGATGACATGGCAATGGTTAGAGACAGCTTAGAGACAGCAGCTGTCTCAACCATTGTACATGCTCTTAGTGTTACTATTTATTCAGATGCAGCAATTAAATCTGCTTTCTGCTTGAATATTAGCGCGTCGTGAAGGACGAAAATCAAAATCATTGCCACAAGGAAATGATCATCCTTAATATTTCAATCAACATTTCACTCTTTAACACCGTAAACGAAAACAAATTAAACTTTTTTTAGAGAATGAAAGAAATTTTAACTCCCGGTCTTTGCATCAACTACGGATGCATGCATGCAACAAATTATTACAAACACTTATTACGTACGTACAAAGATCGAGACCAAAGTGAAATGACAATCAATTGTAATGCTAGACATAATGTTTCGAGCATTTCCTTTCCGCTTTCGAAAATGAGCGGGCTCTGTGCGCAAGGGGCGACCGGGCGGGCGACTAGGGTTTCCCCCTAGCCGCCGCCGCCGCCGCCTCGCGGGCCCCACCACCGCCTCCTCCTCTCCGACGCGCCGGCTGCCGCGGTCTCCTCCCTGCGCCGGCCGCCGCCGCCTCTCCAGTGCCGGCCGCCTTCGCCTCTCTCCCAGCGCCGGCCACCTCCGCCTCCGCCTCTCCAGCGCCGACCACCGCAGCGCCGGCCGCCTCCGCCTCTCTCCCAGCGCCGACCCCTTCGACCACCACCTCCTCCTCCTCTCCGCCCCAACGCGCCGCCGGCCCCTTCGCCACCTCGCGGGCCCGGAACCTCTACTTTACTCTGGGCGCCGCCGCTCCTCCTTTCCGCTCCAACTCGCCGCCGCCCCCTGCGCCGCACTGGCTTGAGAGCTCCGCCGCCTCCCCAATCCCGCCGCCGGTCACTCCGGCTGCGGCGGCCACCGCCGCCCGTGCTGCGCCGCTCCGGCTAGCGCGCCACCCCTCGCCATGGCTAAGCCGGTCAGCCCCGCGTCGCGCTGGCAACCCACTCGCAGCCCCAGCCCACGCCCCAAATCCTACGCGGCCGCCGTCGCCTCCACCTCCGCAGCACCTTCCTCATCAAGCTCGACGCCCCACCCTCCTCTACCTGCCATTGCTGCTCCCCTTCCTCTCCTGGCGAGGGACGCAGGCACCGCCTTTTCTGTGGCTGTGGTGGGTGACCGCCTACACTCCTCCCCCCGCCTCCACCGTGCCCCTGCGCCCGTTGCTGTCACTGTGGCCTCTACACCGCGCTCCTTCGATGCAACGAGTTCTTGCTCGGAATGGAAGGTAGTGCCCTCAAGGAAGCGGCGGCGTGCTCTGCGGCGCCCCCCTCTCGGCTGCGCCGCCTTCAATTCCGGTGTCCCT
The DNA here is from genome assembly GCA_005191435.1 of Raddia distichophylla. Classification (NCBI taxonomy): domain Eukaryota; kingdom Viridiplantae; phylum Streptophyta; class Magnoliopsida; order Poales; family Poaceae; genus Raddia; species Raddia distichophylla. Next base: position 1,054,676 of record SPJY01020215.1, on the reverse strand, counting down.
CGCGCCATCCCCTGCCCCGCGGCGGCCTTAAAGGGAGGTGCGCCTGTTGTTTGGCCAGAGACCATTGCGCCGCCTCCTGCCGCGATCCGGTGCGTTGCTTCACTTGCCTCCGCTTCGGCCACACTGCGGCGCGCTGCCGCCGTCGCCCTGTCCCTCGCGCCATCCCCCTGCCCCGCGGCGGCCTTAAAGGGAGGTGCGCCCGTTGTTTGGCCAGAGACCATTGCGCCGCCTCCTGCCGCGATCCGGTGCGTTGCTTCACTTGCCTCCGCTTCGGCCACACTGCGGCGTGCTGCTGCCGTCGCCCTTCTCCTGCTGTCCCTGCCCGCCGCCTTTCTCAGCCCACTACCACCCGCCTCGCCATGGTGCCGCCCACCCGCTCCCCCCTCGGCGCGCTGCGCCCGCCATCGGTGCGCGTGTCCGTGGAGGTCGACTCCGCCATGTGCGATGACGTTGGCGAGCTTCACCGCCGAGCTGTCATCATCACCGTTGTCGGCGGCTTGCACCCCGACCTCGACTTCGTCGCCGGCGAGCTCAGCCGCTACACCAACATCCCCACTTTCGACATCAACGTCACGCCGCTCGGCCCGATGAGGTTCCTCGCCCGCTTCACGCTGCTGGAGCAGGCAAGGCTGGCGGCGCGGCGCTCCTTCCGCGCTCGCGGCAGGCAGTTCATCGTCGAAGCCTTCCCCTGCGACGTCCACGCCGGTGGTCAGCCCGCCGCCGTGCGCTACCGCGTGCTCGTGCTCACCGAGAATCTCCCCCTTCCTGCCTGGTCCGCGGAGGTGGTCGACCGCATCCTCGCCGGCGCCGGGCGCGTCGATGTCGTCAAGGAATCCTCGCGCCTCCGCCTCGACACTTCCGCCTTTCGGGTGTGGGTTTGGACCCGTGACCCCGCCGCCATCCCCCTTGAAGCTGAGCTAGAACTCGTGGAGCCTTCCCTCTACATGGAGCCTCGCCGCGCCGGTGACCGTGGGCCAGCGCGTGCCGTCGGCGCGCCGCGGCCTCGCCCGCCCCATGCTGCCCTCCACCCGCTCATCCTCCATGTCGCCTTCGTCCAAAATTTCTCCTCCGCTGCCGCGCGCGTTGACGGCGTCGCGCCCTGCGTCCCCCACATCTGGGCCTCCGGCTACCCGGATTCCGTGCCGCCTCCAATCTACACCGACGTGCCCGTCGCCTACAGCAACCACTTTGAGCCGCGTCGGCGCCGTGACGGCGAAGCTGGCGACGCAAGTGTCGGCGATGGCTACCCTCACGCCCGTGACGTCGCGTCCCGCCTGCGGCATCGCTTGGGCAAGGCTCCTGCGGCCGCCAACGGCGGATCCTCTTCCGGCCTCGACGGGGCGCGCCACCGCTCGCGGTCTCCTCCTAGGCACCGCGATTGCGTCGCTCTCCCCCCTCGCCGCGCACGCGTGTTTCGCCGTCGCGCCCCGCCTGCGGTGGCCCATCCGCCGGCGCCGGCTCCGCCGCTCACGCCTCTGCTCTCTGGCGCCACTGTCGCCGACGCCGCCGGTCGTGCGGTCCCCTGTGCTGGCACCGTGTTGGGAGGGGCTGCTTTCGTGGGTGCCAACATGGCTGTGGACCAGGGCGCCGCTGTCTCCGTCGCCACGTGCGCAGGGTCGCAGTGCGGCCCCCTGCTTTTCCAACGGCCGCCTGCTGTGGGGCCCACCGTCTCGGGTGGGCGCGTTTCAAATGGCTCGCCCGTGCGTTTCGCGCCGATCCCAGGCAGCTTAGCCGCGCCGCGCTCCTCCCCGCCCCCGCTCGTGGGCTGCGACTCCTGTGGGTCGGTGCTGCCTGTCCTGGGCCGCCTCTCCCCCCGCGCGCTCAGGGCCGAGGCCGCTCCTCCCACCACCTCTGGCCCACGTAACTGTAGCTCCTGGTCCTCTTTCGGCCCCGCAGGCTCCGGACTTCCTCTGGCCCAGCATCCCTCCCTGCTGGACCCTCTGTCCCTGGCCCAGCCAGCTCCCCTTCTCCCGGTGGACCCCTCTTTTGATCCCATGGTCATCGAGGCTGTTCTGCCTTCGCCAGCTCCGGCCACCACTTTCGTTTCCAGAGCCACCCTCCCCACTCCCGTCCCGCTGGTTGATACCCCCCACCTCCACGCCGTTGCCCTAGACCGGCCACCCCTCGCCGCAGCTCCAGGCTAGCCTCGGGGAAACGACTCCTTCCTTCCGGTGGCACCTCTTCAGTCCCTGCGATCCGCAGGGCGTCCTCGCCCGTAGGTTGGGGATCGCTCCTGCCACGGCGGTGGACGACCTAGTTGCTCAGCTCCAGGCCCTCTTCACCTCGGGCTCGCTTGACGAGGTCGCCCTCGCCGCCGTCGCAGACGTTTACAGGCTGTCTCGCCCGACCTTGGATGTCGCTGCTGCTACTCAGGATGTTTGCGGGCTGTCTCGCCCGACCTTGGATGTCGCCGCTGCTACCCAGGATGTGGGAGAGGAGTGTGTGGCCCCTGCATAGCCGCCACCGCTTCCTGCTCCTCGGTGCCCCGCCATTTCGATGTTTAGTCTTCCTTTGTTCAGTGCCCACCTGTGTGTGGGCCCCAGTCCGTGTCGCCACCTGCGCGTGGACTTGTGTCCGTGTCGCCACCTGCGTGTGGCTGTCGTTGTTGTGTTTTCTTCTACCTTGAGTTCTGTCCTGAACTGTGGTCCCTGTCAGGTGCCTGCGTTGCAAACGCCTGCGTTTGGGTTCCTGGGCCCTCACTCCTTTAGTTGTCCTCCACCCTGCAGTGGCGTGTTTCGGTCCGCTACTCTACCTTCGCAGGTCCCTACCAAGTGTGTTTCGTCTAGTGCTTCCCAATGAAGATTCTATGTTGGAATGCCCGTGGCCTCAACTGCGCCGCCAAACGGGATGTCGTCGCAGCTTTGGTCCACGACTACTCTCCCTCAATCCTCGCGATTCAAGAGTCCAAGCTCTCCGCCCCCTGCCACCAAACACTCATGGAGATTTGCGGCCATCGACTCAGAAACTACCTGCAACTTCCTGCTATTGGTACTAGGGGAGGCGTCAACCTCTTCTGGGATCACACAATCCAACTCTCCGACACGCTCATCCTCAACCACTCCATTTCTGCGCGAGTCTCCCACCCTGACGGGCAGGCCGGCTGGGCCATAACCACTGTCTACGGCCCTTCAGCCGACGCTGACAAGGAAGCCTTTCTGCTCGAGTTGGGGACCGTGGCCCAGCATTATGCCTGCCCCTGGCTCATCCTAGGTGATTTCAACCTCATCTACAAGGCGGCTGACAAGAATAACCTCAACCTGAACCGTCGGCTCATGACTCGCTTCCGCACCGCCCTTGATTGTGCGCACCTCAAGGAGATCCACCTCTCTGGTCGGCGTTTCACCTGGAGCAATGAGCAGGCAAACCCTACCCTGGTCAGGTTGGATAGAGCTTTCTG
>SPJY01020215.1:938276-1040536 GCA_005191435.1 Raddia distichophylla | reverse complement strand
GTAAGCTTCTCGGGATCCACCACGGTATAACCTGTTTCAACAACATCCCAAATAGCCGGGTGGAGTGAGATCAAGTACATCTTCATCCTATGCCTCCAAGCCGCAAAGTAAGTGCCATCAAAGAATGGCGCTTTCCCCGACGGGATGTAGCCATGGGATGAAGATGAACTAGCATGAGAGTAATCATATGGAATAGTAACACCCGAGTGGTCATCCCGCCTAGCCGTATCAACCTCCTCGTTCGGCATCTTTTACCTCTTGAGCGGTTAAGCTCGAATCAAGAGTCCTTGCTCTGATACCAATTGAAGGATCGAGAAGTAGACTAGAGGGGGGGTGAATAGGCTTCAAAAATTACAGCTTATAACAATGCAGCGGATTAAACAGTATCGGATGTTCCGATGTCAGTATCGGATAGTCCGATATGAATCAGACTATCTGATCTAGAATCTGAACGTCCGATCTTGCTGGAAGGAGGATGAAAACACTAGAGAAAATTAAAGGTAAATCCTGCACCAAATACGGTTAGAGAGCAAGCTAATGAGATAATAAACAAAAGGAAATTCACAAACACAAAGAGACTCGAAGTAGTTGTTCCCGAAGTTCGGATCCTTGAGGGGATCCTACGTCTCCGTTGAGGCGACTCGGTCACACTTGAGCCGGGGTCCCTCTTGACCCTTAACCTCCCGGGTTGCACCAAGCACTCCCGGTATCACTCAATGGATTCTTCCCTTTCGGAGGCGAATCCGGCTTTCACAAACTCTCCCCGGCCACCACACGAAGAACCGGTGGCTCTAGGGCGACTCCTAGCCATCTAGGAGCCCTCAAACTCCAAGAGTAACAAATCCGGTGGAAAACCAACTTGGAGAATGAATCAAGTGCTCAAGATCGAAGCTTGATCAACACGAAGTCTCTAGATCTAGCTTCTTCACCCACTCAAAGATGCAATCAATGGAATTAATGGTGCAGTGAAGATGGAAGGTGGAGAGCTAATGTTTGCAATAAGTGTTCAACTGAGAATATATGTGAAAGGCCACCCATGCCGGTGGGAAGGGGAGAGGAATAAATACCCATGCTCTCAAACTAGCTTTTACTGTTGTCAGATATCGGATAGTTCGATATTAACATCGGAATGTTTCTATATTTTCACAACGAGACAAAGAGGGCTCAATCGGAACAGGCAACGGATAGTTCCGGACTATATCGGAATATTCCGGACCAGCATCGGATACTTCCAATATTTTTGCAATTTGAGACAGAGAGGGGTCGATCAAACCAAGTATTGGATTTTTCCGGTCCATATCGGAATGTTCCGGACCAACATCGGAATGTTCCGATATTTTTTGCAAATTAAGACAGAGAGGGGTCAATCGGACCATGTATCGGATAGTTTCGGTCCATATCGGAATGTTCCGGACCAACATCGGAATGTTCCGATATTATTGCAACTGAAGACAGAGAGGGGTCGATCGGACCATGTATCGGATGGTTCCGGTACAAATTGGAATGTTCCGGACCAATATCGGATAGTTCGATGTGTTTTTTAAAGGAAAATCCCTCAAAGTGATTGGTGGATAAAGTGCGTCAAGATTCTTCAACGAAGAGCACTTAGAACTTCTAATAGTGGCTTTCCGTCGCATCCCTCTTAATAGTACGGTGTGTCCTTAAACTCAATTCAAAAGAAAAGATTTATACTAAAATAGAAATAAGCGTCGTCTTCTCTTTTATGCTTTACGGTCTCCAAGTGTCCTCCACATCCATTTTCTAATTTAAAACTGTCCAACACTAAACAAACTTGATTAGATCTTTAATATGCCTATCATCTATCACCAAAACCCACATAGGGCCTAGATGCACTTTCAATATGCCATCACATATGGGAGACGGCCAAGGTGGCGGCCTAGTTGCTGGATGTGATGGTGCCATGTTTAGAAACCGAGACAATGGCCAATTGTGTGATCGATCGTGTGATCTACATGGCCAATATGAAGGTTGATGAAGCGATGATGATGAATTAGTCCTGGTCATATCTGTGCCGAACATGGTCTCATCATTCTTCCTTTATTGAATTGGAGTCATCCCTGACTCCATCATAGTCTTCTGCAAAATGTTAAAATCAATTGGGAGCAAAGCAATTTGCACATGTTTTGTAATCAAATAATTGGAACAAATATCATCAGTCGCTATGTACTCCCTTTTTTGAAAACTATCATATATATTGGGATGATAACTAGAAGTATTGATCATAGATCGATCACATTGTTGCATAATAAAAATAATTTCGGATATGAACAAATATAAAAACGATGCACCATATGCTCTGATTTGTCACTATGTTTGCCGATAACATGAAAAGTGTTTCGTGGTAACCATGGCAAATCTGATTATAAGAAAATTTTCTCCTTAGAAGTATTTAGATCACACAGAACATCAAATTCAATGTAACCTAAAGTATTTAAAGAAGACAAAAGTTTTAAATCATCTTTTTTGCTCGTATGGTGAATAACATGTTTATTTTCAGCAACAACATATGGTTCAATATCAAATATAATATGTTCATTCACTAGTTGTGATATGGATATAAGTGAATTATTATCGCACAATTCTTCTTTATCACAAGATGTAGCAGGTAAATCTTGAAACAAGAAAATTTAGTAACGGATTCCACTAAATGTTGCTCTATGGAAGTATGAGTAGTGGATAAATTCAGCTACCAAAATCATTCTCTCCTTGTGCAAGGATGACACCTTTTATATTATCTTTGAAATCCTTGGTAGCTGTTGTAGATGTACTTACCTCTTCACTTACAGATGAGACATCGCTGATCACTTCCTTCTCTTTGTTCTCTCCTTGATCATTGCCTTGACGATGCTTATTTTCCTGCAATATGTTAGCTACAAGAGGAGGTGCAACAAGGGGTGCCTCAAGTGAAGTTAAAAGATCATTCAAAGATTTCTGTGGAAGCATACTTTGAGCTTTACAGGCACAATGAAGTAATTGTGATAGAGAGTTATATGTTTCATAAAAAAAATATCCTGAATATCCTTATTAAGTCCACAAAAGAACCTATCTTGAATATGCTTTTCACATTCTTCTAAACCACAACGCAACAAACAAGTTCGCAGTTCATGATAATATTTTTTCATAGTTTTACTCCCTTGTTCTAAGCATTGAAGTTTGTTAAACAAATACTCAGCATAATATTCAGGAACAAATTCAAGTCTCATATTTTTTCATGGCATTTCAATTTTTAGGTTTTTTTCTCATTTCTACAAACATGGTTCAATAAAATTAAAACATAATCAATAAGCACACTAGCGGTAAAACTAATCTTTTCATTTTCAGACAAATCATGCGTGCTAAATTGTTTGTCTACCGTTAATTCCCAATCAATATATGCCTTAGGGTCAAAATTTCCAGCAAAAGAAGGCAATGTTAAGTTGATTGTACCTTGCTCAGCAGTAGAAGAATCGTTGGTGTTGATGTCACCACTCATTTTGGACCGATGTAAACTCGCAACGAACATGCGGTCCAAAGATGTCAACCCTACCTTGTCAAATTATGTGGAATTATCATCATCTTCGTCCTTGTCTAATCCAGCTAGACCTATCATGGTTAGTAGATTACAAGGAAAAACACAATAATATGTATTCCCTGTCAGCTAGTAGGATGTGTGTAAAGAAGTCACTCCCTTTCAACCTGTTGTATCAAGTTCTTACCAATTCTTACCAAGCTTAACAGGAGGTGACCACAACCGGCAAGGCAACAACTCCCGAAGATATGGTGTACCAGTTGCCGAGCGCTAGTACCTGATCGGTCGTAGTTTTCGTGGAGCTATAGGTGGCTTAAAAGTAGATCAAATGAAAAGTTAGAACCACATTATCCAAAACAAGTTGAATAATCGTTCAACGATGGTAATGTGCTGGTCCTAGGCCTAACCGTACTAGAGATGCGAGCCGGGACACAAACGTAGTCACAAGAATTCAACTAGTACACTTCAAAAAAAGCTCCACAATTTTTTATCGCTTTCTTTTCTTTTAGTGCGGCTCTTTTATGCACTTGACTTCTCTTTTTTTTATCGTGCAGCTCTTTTTTTTGCACTTGCCTCTTTCTTTCCTTAGATGGGACAGCACAGAGGCAGTCTTTTTGGTGTCACTACGGACCCCAAGCACTCCGAATATGAGAAACTCTTTTATATCAAAGTTGTAGAGGATCTTATAATCTTTCCAAAACATCCAAAATCATGAAAATCCGAGTTCGTATGAGTAAGATATGGGCAATATAACGAACTGGACAGAGTTGGGTCTGAAATCAGATTGACGAAGATGGCAACTTTTCTCACTGATAGAAGCCAAATTTGATAATCGGATTTTTGACCGATACACCAACTCCCGATCTTTCGATGAGAGGAGGATATATAACTACGATCTGGTAGGAGTCGATATTGACCGGTACACCAACTCCAGATGGTTATTGACCTCGCCGGAGCGCGATCAACCTGACCACGAAGGTCCTTGATCCTGCAAGCGATCGAAGAACTAGCAAGAACAATATTAACAACCATCCTGCAAGCGATCGAAGAACTAGCAAGAACAATATTAACAACCAACTCAATTGGAAAATATGAATTAAGATCAGATCTGAAAGCAATATGGTGGGGTTCTGTAACGATAAAACAGACAGCCTAACCGACACGCGCGAATACCGGTATGTAGCAAAGGCTAAAACATAACAAAACAAAACCCAAACCCTAGAAGTGGGTACGACTGCCTATTTATGAAAAAGGGTGTGGTGGAGGTCGGCCAAGGTGGGGAGAAACCGAGTACAACTCTGTTACAAGGCCGAAGGCCCACTTCGGTTCGGACTGGAAAAGTGACTCGGATTGTTTTGTAGATTTCCGTTCACTTTGGATGAATTTTAAGGTGAGACCAGATCCTTTGGAAAGGTCTCGTCGTGGGCTTCTCCGTGGATACCAATAACGTCCAAAACGGAGTTCGTATGCGGCCTGGGCGCTTGTTTGAATGCCGGCTGCGCGTTGATGGTCGAACCAGAGTAGAATTCGAGCTAGACTTGTAATTTTATTTCCTTTCGTGTCTTCCTTCGACCGACTTAACATGCAGGAGTTGTAGATGTAGTAGATATGGAGATACACCTTTCTTTAATATGCCATCACATATGGGAGGCGGCCAAGGTGACGGTCTAGTTGCTGGATGTGATGGTGCCATGTCTAGAAGCCTAGACAGTGGCCAATTGTGTGATCGACCGTGTGATCTACATGGCCAATATGAAGGTTGATGAAGCGATGATGATGAATTAGCTGTGGTCATATCTGTGCTGAACAAGGTCTCATCATTCCCATGTGTGCAAAATACGGCCAGGTCTCCAACCATATTTTGAAAATATGGTCAACGATGAATGGTCGTCAACCAAATGTTGGCAACACCGCCGGCAAATAACAACCATTTATGCACGATGGCCTATAAAATGTCGTCGATCCTAATTTGGTCGACGACTTTTATGTTAAGCAAATTTTTATGGCTGACCATGCAAACTGGACAGTGTATGGTTGATAGTTGGCCATCGACAATAACTATGGTTGATGGCTTTCGGCTATGGTAGACGACTTTTGCTATCACAAATGTCGCGTTTTGCTATACTGGCAGGTCCGAGTGCAGGGTGGTGTCGACGGTTGAGATATCGATCTCAAGTCAACTAAGGTTCTTGAGAAAGGGAGATAGGAGACACGCCGAACAGAACGAACAGCAATCAACGACGAACAGGGAGACAGGGGTTTTTATCCTGGTTCAGGCCTCTAAGGGAGATAATAACCCTACGTCCAGCCTTTCTTATATATCAGAGATGATTACAAGAGGATGCTCGACGAGATGGACAGATCTCGGCGAGATTATGTGTGTACAGGAAGTAATGCGCAACAATGCGAAGTCTCTTGGCCCCTCTACACGTCGTAGGGGCCCTGTTTATATAGTGCTGAGCAAACCGACCTACCAGGGACAATCGGGCCGGGCTAATTATGAGATCGTAACGAACTCAACGTGCCAAATACATCCCGAGGTAGATAAGGTAAACTCCATGTCTTGGGGATCATGACATCTGCTCCAATCCGGGAAACCAACGTCTGGGTCTTCACGTAGCCGTGCAGAACTCTGTTCGAGTCGGACTCAAACACTAATCCTAGGCCATTACGCACCGTGCCAGCCAAGAAGCTGTTCGGCAGGATACACATGGGCCTGATAGAACCTTCCAGGGAGCTGGGCCCTAGTAGGCTGTTCGAATGGGCCGTCAGGGAGTAGACCATGGCAATGGGCCATGATTTTATCCCCGACAGCTTGCCCCCGAGACTCAAGTGGAAGGACTCACTAGAGTGGGGTCTTCCTCTTGAGACTCCAAGTCATGAAGAGGGAAATATTGCTGTTAGGAAGATGTACAACGAACGACCGAGCAGGTTATGTTTCTCCCGAACAGGACTTGTCCGGAATCGAACAAACCCGATCAGTACCGAGCAACTCCGTTGCGTCGAACAGGGAACAACATCTATCCGAGCAGAGCACTCAGTCCTCAGTGCAGACACTGGAAAAAGTAGCCATTGGCAGATCTCAACGGTAACTTACGCTGCGCAGCGAAAACAGTCGACCGTTTTTACTTAGCCGTTGCGGTAAAAACTAGCCGTTTAGTGGCAAAAATCCGCTACAGAGCTGCTCGTTTGGAACTATAAAAGCACCTAAGTCGCCCGCGGCTCACCACTTCTGCTCTCGCACCTTTCCTTCCCAAGCCCTAATTCCAACCGCGCTCAGCATCAAAGAGCCAAACTCCACCCCCCCAATCTGTTCGTCCAGCCCTGGGGACTGCTATGGCCAAGTTCGCAGGCACTAGCATGACCGAGGAGGACTTGAAGGTCTGGGAGGAGGAAGGCCGCATTGACACCGGCAGCTGGAGGCTGCCCGGGGAGGAGGAAACACCAGAACCGCTCGAGGACGAGTTCGTCAACTTCGAGCAGTTCGCACTGTTCGGGTTGAGGTCTCCCGAGAGCGACTTCGTGGATGTCTTCTTCAACATCAGCGGGTTGGAGGTGGCGAACCTCAATCCGAACTCGATCTTCCAGATGGCCGTCTTCGCACACCTGTGCGAGGGCTACCTGGGAGTTGATCCACCGGGAGGCTGTTCCTCCACTACTATACAGTGGCGAGGAGCAGCTCCGCCGCTTCGGCGCTTGGGTGCTACTACCTCAAGCTCCAGGCTACCGCCGACGACGCGCCCTACCCTCGTCCGCCACTGTTCGATTCGATGGGGCCGTGGTGGATGAGGTGGTTCTACACCAAGAGAAGCGGCGACAGCAGGCTCGTCTTCACCGGGAAGGCACCGGCGAAGGGAACGCCAATGCCTCGGCCGGAGCTGTCCGACGAGGATTGGTACCTGACGTGGAAGATCGCCTCCCTCGTGGGCCTCGGGCTCACGGGCAGGGAGATCATCCGCAACTTCACAGCGAACAGGATCTGTCCGCTGCGGAGAAGACCCTACCCCTTCTACAAGATAAAGGATGGGAAGACATCACCAGGGAGAGCACGGGTAAGTGCCTTTAAGACTCAACCTTCATTTGGTGATTTCATCCGAACAGGAACTAAAGACCCCTTCTGTTCGGACAGTGCAACCGACCGAAGCATGGGTGACCGAGTAGGTCGACACCATGCTGAAGGCTGCTAGGAGGGACGGTGAGGTCACCGGCGAGGTGGCCTATACTTGTCCGCGCAACGTGCTCGTCCGCACACCAGAGGTAAAACACTTACACCCCATTCATTTTTGCAAGACTTACACAGTTGAAGATGCTAACATTCGCTTCCCAAACAAACAGGAGAACCAGCTGATCCTCAGAGGGATCGTGGAGGACCTCTCTGAAAGCGAGGGAGCGAGGAAGGGCAAGGCCAAAGTGGCCGAGAAACTCAAGGTGGCCGCCGCGCCGACGCGGAGCTCGCCGCGCCACGGCGGTCGCCAACCCTCAAGGAAGCCGCCCGCAGTGACGAAGTGCGCCGAGCAGGCCAAGCGAGCGCGCAGCCAGCCAAGCGGGAAAAGACCAAGCCCCTCCCTCCTCATCGAGCAAAGCGACGAAGAGGTAAGGAACATGACCCTTTGGCTTAGGCACTACGCGCAGGCACACCCGGGCCATATGGAACGGCTACAACAGGTCGCCGAGCAGAGGAGGCTCGAGGAAGAAGTCGCGCGCAAGGAAAAACTTCTTGCGTTGCGCCAAAAGAGTGCTCAGCTCAGCAAGGAGCTGAGCTTGTCGCCGCAAGCTCCTAGAGGCCAGGGCGAAGAAGCCGAAGAGCCCCCGAGCAAGAAGCGCAAGCTCCACCGAGGAGTGAAGAAGAAGGTGACGTTCCCTGCAGCAGGTACGTAGTAACAAGGATGTTCCCTTTACATTGTACCAAACCACGCACGAACTCACTCTTCTCTTTTTCATCAGCTGCCCAGGAGGAGGTCGACGCGGACTACGTGTTCGCGGCGGTCGAGCGGTCCTTGCTGCCCGAGCACCTGCACGCTGCCTCACGAGCAACGAGGCTGCTCGCCCTCAGGGACAAACTGGCAGCGTGGGCTTTGCTCCCATCCAGCTCCAGCGACCGAATCGGTGCCTTGAAGGGCGCGATCAGCAGGCTGGAAGCCCAAGAAGCGGAGCACGGCGCCACGAAGAGCGGAGCCAAGGTCTTGGCTCTGCCGGCTGCCCAGGACGGGACCGAGCAGATGGTCCTGCCCGGCACTTCGTCGTAGGGGGAGATCGTCCCTGTGGCGACGGCAACCTCCAGCGATCAGGGAGAAGTCCCTGCCACCGGGGAACAAGAAGAAGATCGCGGTCAGGGGGCTCGAATCACCCTGTCCGTGACCCCACCGGTGTCTCCAGTCAGAGAGGCGCCGGTCCTGCCCGAAGGCGAACGGGCAGGGGAGCAAGAGGAAGGGCAGGAGCGCGAGGACGACAGCTCGCCCGCCGCAACTACCCTAAGGCGGGCACGCGCCCGCACGGGAAAGACGAAGCGGAGAGATCGCCGCGCACTTCTCATCCCGAACAGCCGAGGCTTCGTGACCCACGGCCTCGAAGATCGCCTGCGCCAAGGCCTGGAACGTCGGCTTGGAGAGGTAAACCTTTAAACCCGAGCTTGTCTGTTCGAGCTACAGCTGCCCAAAGCGACTAACTTGGTCTTCTCTCTTTCAGTTCATGAAAAGCACCATAGAGGACCTCATGGAAGGCGTCACCATAGAACGCAGCGCCCTTCTGGCGGCCTTCCAAGAGCAACTCCGGATGAGGGGGCTCGAAGCGGAGCCCGCTGCACCAGCCAAAAGCCGGAGCCGGCTGAAGACGAAGGTGAGGAAGCTGAAGGCCCAGCTATTCGAAGAGAGGCAGGCTTCCGCGGCGCTCCAGGAGGAGGCCGAGGAGATGCACGGGCTGGCCGCAAGGGCTAGCACTACGGAGAGGAGGGTCCAGGAGATGAACGAGCATCTCAAGACCGCCGAGCAGCGAGCTAGTCAGAGCGAAGATCTGACCGAGCAGCTGCGCGCCAAGACCGAAGAGGTCGAGGCTCTTCGTGCAGAAGCAGCGGAGCAGGCCAGGCGCAGCAAGGAGGAAACTGAACGTCTCCGAGCTGAGGCCAGAGACGGGTTCCGGGCCCAAGGAGAAGTCCTGCGCCTCAAGGAAGTGATCGAGGAGCTCAAGGAGCAACTTGCTTCTAAGTAGCAATAGGGTTACTCCCGAAAGGGCCTTGTTCCTGTAAATTTTGGTTATTGCAATAAAAACTTACCTTTTCCCTGCAAAAAAGAGCAGCAAAAAGACAAGAACGAACAGAAAACTAAGAGTAAGGCGAAACAGCGCTAGAAAGTTTTAAGAAAACCGGTAGAACGCTTATCCTAACCCTCAGCCCCCGTTGTGCATATGCTCGAAAACCTGAGTTTGCGAACTCGAACAGGTGCACAAAAGAAAGCGCGACACCCTAGCCCCCAGTACGGACGATACTCGAAAACCTGAGTTTGCGAATTCGAGAACGTGCGTAGAGAGATAGAGCGACACCCGTATCTGATCGACTCGTTCCAGGAACTGCTCGTTAACGTAAGTTAGGCGATTCCGAGGGTATCCGAACAAGGAAAGTACCTCTGGCGCGGAGGGCTTACGAGAGCAGGCTTCGCCAAGTGGTTTGTGCCGTGAGCGGTAAGTGCCTCTACCGTGGAGGGCTTACGAGAGCAGAGGCTGGATGCCGTTTTACGCAACTCTGAGGTTAGGAACTTGTTGAAACGAGATACGGGCAGGGAAACCCTGAAGAGCACAGAGCCAAGAGTTCGCAAGACCGGACAGCCATCAAGTGTTACCAAAGAGGAGATAGTCTGAGAAGACAAGAAGTGAAAAGGGCCGCAGGGGGCCACAAAAATTCACTCTTTATTGGATTGAACTTTACATGGTAGCCCGAGAGACTTGGACGAACTAAGGCGCGAAGTTTGACAAAAAGCGCGAAGCTAAGCAAACAAAGGACCTACACAAAGAACTTACGAAGCTGGCCGATGTTTCAAGTGCTGGTCAGCTCTCTCCCGTCCTCCATTGCCAGGCGAACAGCCCCCGGGCGAGCAGTAGAAACGACCGTGAACAGGCCCTCCCAACGGGGAGTTAACTTGTTGGCATTGGGCAGGTTCTGGACACGGCGCAGAACGAGGTCGCCCGCCTTCAAAGCCCTTGGTCGAACTGATTTGGCAGCGTGCCGGTGAAGATCTTGCTGGTAGCGCGCCATTCTGACTTGTGACATTCGCGTGTGCCTTCGAGGAGATCGAGTTCGAGTAAGCGCTCTTGCTCGTCGTCAACCAAGTTGACCGAGCTCGTGCGAGGTGAGCCGAGTACTACTTCGGCGGGCAAGTTGGCTTCTGCACCGTAGACCAATTGGAAAGGAGTTTCCCCGGTTGCCCGGCTGGCCGTGGTGCGAACTGCCCAGAGGACGGAAGGAACTTCGTCGACCAAGGCTTTGTTGTGCTCGCGGAGTGCCGCGAACACGCGCCGTTTGATACCCTGGACAATCTGTCCGTTAGCTCGCTCTACTGCTCCATTGCTCTGTGGATGTGCCACAGAGGCGAAGCAGACCTTGGTACCCAGCTGTTCGCAGTATTCCTGGAATAGCTCGCTTCGGAACTGGGGACCGTTATCGGTGATCAGCTTATGGGGAATCCCGAAGCGCGTGATCACGTTGCTCTTGAAAAAGCGCACAACCGATTTGACGTGAAGAGATGACACGGGCTCTGCCTCGATCCACTTTGTAAAAGTGTCAATGGCGACGAGCAAGTGTGTGTAGCCCTTGTACCCCTTAGGGAACGGACCGAGCAGATCTAGACCCCATGTGGAGAAATGCCAAGATGGGGGGATCGTTTGGAGCTCTTGGGCGGCCTTATGTAACTTCCGGGCGTGAAATTGGCAAGCCTTGCACTTAGTCACAACGTCCCGAACATCTTGTAACGCTGTAGGCCAATAGTAGCCCATGCGAAACGCTTTGTCGACTAGAGTCCGGGAGGAGGCGTGGTTGCCACAGGCACCCTCGTGTATGTCCCTAAGAAGAAACACACCCTCCTGGTGAGAGATGCACTTGGAGAGGACTCCTAGCGTACCATGGCGGTAAAGGATGCCGTCCACAAACTTGTATGGACTAGCACGCCTTATAAGCCGGGAACGCTCGGCTTCGTTGTCGGGCAGGGTCCCATCTGCAAGGTACCGAACAAATAGCGTTGTCCAGTCCGCAGCCTGCTCGATAACGGAGACAGCACCACCTGTCTCTGTTGCCTCGTCCGGAGACGTGATTGAGGACTTATAAAGGTGCTCGACGAGCACCCCTGCCGGAGCAGGTTCGCGTGAGGATCCATACTTGGATAAGCCGGTCGGGTTAGTACTGAACACGTGTTTGTCTTGACATGCCTGTTCAAAGGGGGAGAACTTCTTTAGAGGGAAAGCACTTTCCCTTTATCCCCAATATGGCCTTGACTGGACCGAGCCAGCTCTGCGCCACCCGTTGGGGGCGTCGCGTAGCGCAACAACCATCTGCCGCCTGCCAAAGAGGGCAAACGACAAGACGGACTGTCCGCGCGTACTCTCCCGGGCTGGGGGTCCCCAGAAGATACAGTGCGTTCCGGTCAAGTCCGGAGAAAGCATGGCGGGTCATGACAGCTGTCGCCACCTGCCCACGAGCGAGCGGATCACCCGAGGGACCTTCTCCCGGGCTACGGGATAGCCCGGGAGGGACACGGTGTCGCACGGGTTTGACCTAGTCAAGCCCGGAGACGCTGCAAACGAGTCAGGCGGCTTTGTTGGTATGGCCGGGAGCGGCCTGCCTGCTCCTCTGTTCGCGCCTTGGGTCGATACGGGGTCGGCCTAAGGCCTGCTTCAAGGTGGGCCGTTTGTCAATCGCCAACAATAATATATAGCCTTTTTATAACGTTTATTCTTGTATTTATTCTTCTAATATGCCCAACCAAGTGGAATGTAGTAGTATGCAGATAGCGCGTTGGTTAGCTGCACCGACTCAAGACATGCAACATGGTGAAGATGACACTCGTATTGCCGAGTAAAATGAGAATGAGCACTTTGTTCAATCAATGCTTTCTCAACCATCGATCTTCCCCCTTCCTTAGGTTGATGGGGTGACAGGTGATAGTTCTTTCATACTCCATGGATGTGGAATGTATCGATATCGATATTCGTGATGTTTGTATGAACAACGATGGGATATGTCATTATTGATGTTTATGTGGACAATGTGGATGGACATGTGTATGTTTGGTGTGTATGATGTTGCATTGTGATGTTGTGTTTGGATGAACGTGGGATATATGTGATTGGAAATATTTGTGATGTTGTGTATGGATGAATGTGTGATATTTGTGATTGGAAATATTTTTTATGTTGTGTATGAATGAATGTGGGATATGTGAGATGTGGGTTTTTCTATAGGTACTGCACGTGTTGTTGCGTGGCGGTGCTGCATATTTTGGTTGTTTTGTCAACTTTACAACAACTTTTTTTTGCACTCCCATAAGGTTGATAGCTTTGATGGCAACATGGTCGTCGACCCTACCTCATAGCAGGGGTGCCCATGTGTACAAAATATGGCCGGGTCTCCAACCATATATTGAAAATATGGTCAACGATGAATGGTTGTCAACCAAATGTTGGCAACACCGCCGGCAAATAACAACCATTTATGCACGATGGCCTATAAAATGTCGTCGATCCTAATTTGGTCGACGACTTTTATGTTAAGCAAATTTTTATGGCTGACCATGCAAACTGGACAGTGTATGGATGATAGTTGGCCATCGACAATAACTATGGTCGATGGCTTTCGGATATGGTAGACGACTTTTGCTATCGAAAATGTCGCATTTTGCTATACTGGCAGTTCCGAGTGCAGGGTGGCATAATAGTGCTAGGGGCAGCATAGTGTGGTCATTGGAGCAGTGGTGGCATTAACATGGTGCATTGGTGCATGACCTTAAGAGAAGCTAGAGACAGGTGGCTGGTTTAGCCAAGCTAAGTAGAAGGGAGAGGGAGTGGATGGTGTTGGATCGACCTGAGCATATAAAAGGAGCGCAGGCTGCAGAGGTGATCTATGGGCATAATTGTCATTTTACTGGAGATTTGAATTCAAACTTTTAATTTTTGAAAACCCAAGCTCATTGGGTTGGATTGAAAATGGAGCATGTTGGAAAAATGTGTGTGCGCATGCGCGAATGTAAGGATTTGGATGATTTGATAAGGTAACATTTTTTGCATTTTAGAATATGAAAATATGAACTTTGCACGATTCCAAACCATGAGTTTTGAATCATTGACTTGCATTTGTGTGATAGTATTTTTGTTTGAAACTCAATATTTGATTAAGGCCCATATTCATAGTTTTAGGTTTATAAATGCAAGCCAAGTTCATGTTCACCAAAGGTGTTTTTGGAAACTCTAAACAAATGGGGTATCAGTGGGTCACCATGGATGACACCCGTTTCTCTCTCCCCTACACAACCTGCAGCCTCATGCCAATCAAATCTCCCTCACCTCTCGACACACAAAAGCTCCCAAGTCCCAAGAATGCAAAGCTTGTACATGGGATTAACATTGGATTAACACATGCACTAGTTACAATCATCAATCCTATAATTGTTGTCAGAAAACTAATTAAATCAGAGACAATACAAACTAGAGATTCATACTACATCACGGAACTTCTGCCTGTATCTCTCTCAAGAGCTCGTCCTTGTAGTCCTCAAACGTGCCGTCGTACGTCGTCACGGCGCCGCCTTCAACAACCCAGACCTGGCTCGTGGTCTCGTCGTTGCAAACTCGAGAGATCAGCCGCGAGTCATGGCTGGCGAGGACGACGCCTCCGGTGAACTCATCCAGCGCGTCGGCCAGCGCGTCGATGCTCTGCATGTCGAGGTGGTTGGTCGGCTCGTCCAGCAGGAGCACGTGGGGGTGCTCCATTGCCATGGAGGCGAGCGCGACGCGGGCCTTCTCGCCGCCGGAGAGCTTGGCGATCGGGACGTGGTGGCTCTCTTCGGGCAGCCCGAACCCGACGAGGTTCGCGGCGACGGCCTCCGGCCGGGACGACTCCTCCTCGTCGTCCACCTCGTCGCACTCCTCGTCGCCCTCCTCGGGGTGCGTCCTGAGCAGGTACTCCACCGCGTTCTCCTCCATCGTCAGCACGTCGACGAAGTGCTGCGAGTAGTGCCCCGTCCTCAGCTCGTAGCTCCTCTTCACCTCGCCTTTGGTTGGCTCGAGCTCGCCGGAGAGCAGCTTGAGCAGGGTCGACTTCCCTGCGCCGTTGGGGCCGACGATGGCGACGCGGCTGCCCATGTCGATGCTGGCGTTGACGCCCGACAGCTTGAACTCCGGCCGGCCAGGGTAGCTGAAGCCTGCCTCGGTGAGCTGAAGGAGCTGCTGGACTCGCCGCCGGAGTCGGATGGGCTCTTCGAAGCGGAACTTCACACTGTAGTCTTGCCACTGCTGCGGTGCAAGTGCAACCACCGGCTTCTGCTCGCATGCGTTCTTCTCTTTCTCCTTCTCATTCTTCTTCTTGCTGATCTTGTCTGCCTTTGGCACCTTATCGTGTTTAGCGTCGCGGCCATCTCCCTTAGCTTTGGCTGCCTTTGCCAGCTGATCTTGCGCCGCCTTCTGAAGCTTCTGGTGCTCCTGGTGCTCCCGGATCGCCTTGGTCCTCTTCTGATCGAAGCCGTGCTCGAAGTAGTCGAAGTCGCCGGGGTAGAGATCGAGCTTCTGGTCGTGCAAATGGATGACGTTGTTGCACACGGTGTTGAGGAAGTCACGGTCGTGGGAGACGACGATGAGCGTCGACAGGTACTCCTCCAGCCAGAGCACGGCGCGGAGGTCCAGGTGGTTGGTCGGCTCGTCCAGCAGGAGGAGCGCCGGCTGCATGAAGAGCGCGCCGGCGAGCGAGATGCGCATCCGCCAGCCGCCGCTGAACGACTTGGTGGCCCTCGCCTGCATCGCCGGGTCGAACCCGAGGCCGGCGAGGATCTTGGACGCGTGCGACCGGGCGGCGTCGGAACCGTGGTAGTTGAGCTTCTCGTAGACCTCGGCGAGGCGCTGGCTGTCCTCGTCGCTGGCGGCGGCCTCGAGCCTGTCGCGCTCCTGGCGGAGCGCAACGAGCTTCTCGTCGGCCGCGACCACCACGTCGACCACCGGGCGGTCGTCGGCCGCGACCTCCTGCTCCACGAGGAGCACGTCGACGCGCTCCGGCACCGGGAGCTTCCGGCAAGCGAGGAGCTTGAGCAGAGTGGACTTGCCCTTGCCGTTGGGCCCGACGAGGCCGTAGCGCTGGCCGTGGGACACACAGAGCGACGCCTTGTCGAACAGCTTCAGGGCGCGGCCCCGCAGGGACACGGAGAAATTCTCCAGCACCACGACGTCCCTGACCTTATCGGCGGCGGCGGCGTCCCCGTCGAAAACCGGCGCCTGCGCGCCGACGACGACGGCGAACTCGCTGCAGTCGTTGCGGAGCGCCTCCCGCCTGGCGGCCGCGGCCTGCGCCGCCGCCTCCTGCTCGCGCATCTCCTTCTTCCTGGCGTCCCGGTGGGAGAGCGCGGCGGCGCTGAGGTCCACCGTGGCGCGCCTCGCGGTCCTCCCCTCGGCGGCGGCGGCGGCGGCCTCCTCCACCTCGTCGTAGGACGGGGGCAGATCGATGCCGTCCATGTAGGGCTTCGTGGATGGCGGCTTGCGCTTGTCGCCGGCGGCGCGCGCTTCCTTGCCCCTGCGCACCATCAATCTCAATTCGCGGGGGTGATCGGTGAATACCAAGTTTTGGGTGGTGGAATCGTGGATGTGAGGCTGCCCCCCACTACCCTGTATATATATGCGCAGATTATCGATTCGCTTTCGGGATCTGCGCATCCATCGATTCCGACTCGGCGTCGGCGGCACGTGGCTTTCCCATCACGCAGCTAGCGCGGCGGCGCCCTCTTTCCCCCGGACCGACGCCGAAGTTATGACAACATGTCTATATATGTGCTGATGTTTTGCTCATGCCTTGCATTTACATTTTTCCTAGGCTTGCCCTTCACTTATAGCTGTCATTTGGTTTAAACTTCAAAACAACATGTCAGACTGGCGGTTGTTGTTTGTTGGTACGGTGGCATGTGTATATATATATGTCCTAATAATTTGTTGATGCTTTGTTTTAATTTTTTAGCTACGTATTGACAGCTCGGCGAGTTCCCGAAGATATCATGGTAGTGTATACAAATGAGGAGTGTTGATGATTTTCTCATGTTCTTTTTCGGGTTTTTTCTGGTCATGGACAACAGATGAGTGGCTCCGCTCTAGACCAAACACACTTTCTTATTTCAATGATGCAGAGCTGCCTTTCTCTGGTTTCATTTTAGGCCCTATAATTTCAGATTTGCATATGCCCTGAGGTTAAATCTGTTTTTTTAACAGGAGATTTTTGTTTTATGTGAAATGAAGCAGCATGGATTATCTTCTTGTGCAAGAAAACGGAAAGAAAAAGGAAGGGGTGTGTGTATATGTTCGTTTTTTAGGTATATTCCAATGACAATGGTGGAGGGAAACCATGAGATCGAGGAGCTATTTTAAATCAAGGTGCTTGGGGTTAAAGTGGATTTTTCCTGATCTTTTAGTGTCTAGGAGCATCCATTTACTAAAAAAAAGTTCACCATTATAGAAACATTATCTTTTCCCCTTATTAATTTTTTTTTTCAGGTAAGGCCTGCGTGCCTACGCCTTAGATATGATGTCGAATTTTAAGTATACACATAGGACAATTGGAATTATGCTCACAGCTGGTGGCAGTCCATCATTGATCCTTTAAGGTTAATCACTTGATTTCTCTGAAAAAAGCAATGCGGCATTTTGGTTTATAGTATTACTGCTCTTAAGCATTGCACAATTGGAATTATGTTGAATGCTTTTTCTAAGATCCATTTCTTCGACTTTTTCAGTGATGGTAGCTTACATAATCTCTGCTATTAAAATGATTTATGTTGTTTCCTATGATACTTAAAGTTGTGTATTTAAAAGCTTAGTGCTCACCTGTAAGGTGATATTTGACATATTCCTTTTCATGCT
This sequence comes from Raddia distichophylla, assembly GCA_005191435.1. Classification (NCBI taxonomy): domain Eukaryota; kingdom Viridiplantae; phylum Streptophyta; class Magnoliopsida; order Poales; family Poaceae; genus Raddia; species Raddia distichophylla. The sequence continues at coordinate 1,022,922 of SPJY01020215.1, read as the reverse complement.
CATCGAACATTAAATCTTTTTAAAGTTTGGGGCTTTCTCCAAGCAACCTTGCTTCATTGTGTTTGTTCTTGGTACCTGCGGCCTGCTGCTGGTTTTTTTTTGTGAGGGCTTGATATTATGAGACATGATTATCATATATGCCCTAACTGTCTCCTTATTTACAAGAAGCACTTGCTAATTTTTCAGTACGCAACGATGTTGGTGGATGAATTTTGAGGTTGGTATTTTGCCATGGAATCAGCATTTGTGAATGATGCCATCACGTGCCAAGCAAGGTGATGGTTTTGTGGCTTCTTTTGTACATAGTGCTTTTTAGTTAGCAACAGTTGAGCTTCTAAAACCCTGCAAAAACAAGGAACATTAAAAAAAACATAACTGCATTGCATAAAAAAAAGCAAGCCGGTCACCTGACGCGCTGCAGAGGTGGATTCAAGATGGTCATGCAAGCGGCAGAATTTCATTCACATCCCTAGGGGATAACATCTTTTGTTGATGTGATTTGAGTTTTTTTGTATTCTTTTATGGATCCGGTAGAATGGCATACAAGTTTTGCTTTTAAAATAATTATTCCATTGGCATAGCATTTACTTTTTTTAGGTTTTTCTTTCATAAAATGAAAACTGGGCAGTCAACATGAACAAAGAAACCAACTGATTTATTGATTTCTAATCTCTACTGGTATTTAGGCAGAGGTGTAGTCCCTTTTTCCTCCCTTTGGCTCCCTTTTAAGAGAGTTGCTCAATACCATAAGTAACTATAAAAGCTGAGCTTATTGTTGCAATGTTTTTTTATTCTTCTCGATGCTTACCTGAAACATCAAATAGATTTAAGTGTTTAATTATTTCTGTCCCCTATATGTAATAGGAATCACAAGTGAAAACATGCATGAATAGAAGCTAATCCTAATCATTTTGTGCTTCGGTACGTGGATCCGTTTCTTCAGTAAAATCTAGGTACCTATCCCGAAACAGTAGTGTTGGGATGGATATTTTTCAACTATTACAATTTTACATTTATTTTGTTCAAATCTATAAATAATTTTGTATTTTCATGTAACTGTCCAGCTTACATTGCCATGTTGTTCATACGAGGCTTCGCCCACATGCAAAGCACTTGAGTACCGCGAGTATACATAGGAAGGTATGGTGCATGGTATTTTATTATAAACTTCAACCAACTGATGATGCATCATCAGTAACAAGCTACACAACCGACGGACTTAAATTAATCGAGCAAAAACTAATTGATGATGTATTAACCGACTAAGAGCAAAGCTACGAGAGGCTCTAAAACTTGCTGCAAATAGTTGTGCTGCAAATTAAGAGGTTCACTGCAAATTTCCTTCACACTTTACACTGCACTCTAATAGATTCCTTCGTCCTACCAGACACTCTATTCAATACAGCAACTTTTACGGCTTCCTAGCTTTGCTCTAATTGAGCAAAGACTATTTGAACAGTTCAAAATGTACATTCTTCCTTCAACTTTGATTACTAATGATGTACTGGCCGGGCTCTAGATCAACAAAAATAGCAACTTCATCGCTGCTGAGGATTACTGATGACTGATGATTACTAACGATGAATCATCAGTTGGTTATTGAAGACTACTCAATACTCATCGATCGGATTTAGAGCATGCCCAGCGGAACTTGCATCGCAGCCCGGTATTAGCGCTAAGCCATCCCGCGCGGCCGCGCCTGCGTGCCAATGAGCTGCATAATTTGAAAAAAATTTCCCGCGCGAGCCTGCACGAGCTACCTGCACAAGCGCGTTGATGCATGCGCACGCTGATAGCGCGCCTGCTGCTCATGCTCTTAGGATTTAGGATTTACTCACTGATGATTTATGATTTAAGATCAACAAAAGATAGCGGCTTCAACTTTAATTACCAATGATTACTCATTGATCGGATTTAGGATCTTACCGGAGAGGCCATTGCTTAGGAGAGGTACGTCGGTGTGTCTTCTCCGATCTGCCACTTTGCCGGCGCCGTTCTAAGCCGTCATGCCTCGCCGTGGATCCGCCACGGCTGTAGCGCCATCAGTACCTGGGGGACGGGAGCAACGCCCCTCGCGCGAGAGGGCGAAGGGGAGTCCAGTTGCAGGCGCGACGACGAAGGGGAAGCCCGCGCGCGTGCGATGGGAAGAGGATCGACGCGCACGGCGCATGCATCTAATCCAACAAGATACTTACATAGATATGGTTTCAAAAGGGGGAACGAATGCTTACCTGAAACATCAAATAGATTTAAGTGTTTAATCATTTCTGTTCCCAATATGTAATAGGCATCACAAGTGAAAACATGCATGAATGGAAGCTAATCCTAATCATTTTGTGCTTCGGTACGTGGATCCGTTTCTTCAGTAAAATCTAGGTACCTATCCCGAAACAGTAGTGTTGGGATGGATATTTTTCAACTATTACAATTTTACATTTATTTTGTTCAAATCTATAAATAATTTTGTATTTTCATGTAACTGTCCAGCTTACATTGCCATGTTGTTCATACGAGGCTTCGCCCACATGCAAAGCACTTGAGTACCGCGAGTATACATAGGAAGGTATGGTGCATGGTATTTTATTATAAACTTCAACCAACTGATGATGCATCATCAGTAACAAGCTACACAACCGACGGACTTAAATTAATCGAGCAAAAACTAATTGATGATGTATTAACCTACTAATTTAGCAAAGACTAATTGAACAGTTCAAAATGTACATTCTTCCTTCAACTTTGATTACTAATGATGTACTGGCCGGGCTCTAGATCAACAAAAATAGCAACTTCATCGCTGCTGAGGATTACTGATGACTGATGATTACTGACGATGAGTCATCTGTTGGTTATTGAAGACTACTCAATACTCATTGATCAGATTTAGGATTTAGGATTTACTCACTGATGATTTATGATTTAAGATCAACAAAAGATAGCGGCTTCAACTTTAATTACCAATGATTACTCATTGATCGGATTTAGGATCTTACCGGAGAGGTCGGTGTGTCTTCTCCGGTCTGCGGCTTTGCCGGCGCCTTTCTAAGCCGTCATGCCTCGCCGTGGATCCGCCACGGCACATCTAATCCAACTAGATACGATGAAGCCGCTGCAACGCTGGCTTGGGACTTCGGCTCGTTTCTTGGGCCTCGATACTTACATAGATATGGTTTCAAAAGGGGAAACGATCCCACCTTCCCTCCTTAATAAATCTACTCCATACCATTTTTCAATCCAACGTGGCCTGCGTAGAAACGGCTATAGAAATGTCACTGCAAATGCCCTTAGGGTTTTGGACGCATCCAATGGCACAATTCAAGTCACAATCAGGGGAGATTGCCGTGGGACGAAGCGGGCCCTTGTCATTCGAGTAGCTATAAGTTTACCCCCCAACACATCCGCGTTGTACGTGGCCGAAAAACTACAGAGATTAATCTCTGCATGGGCGAGGCAAGAGTCATCTCTAAGAACATTAGATTGGTCCAATCAAAATCTCTTCCATACAGCCTGTTAGCGTATATGTAAATCTGCACCATTATAGAAGATTACAGCTAAGAGATAGGATTTGTTATTTCCATGTTTATAGGATCTAGACCTTCCTGATTGATTATGTAATTAAGACATTTATAGGATCTAGACCTTCGTTGTCGCTCCCTTGTTGAAGGCATTGTCTGGAGTTCGATGAATTTGCTCTACAGGGTGAAAACCTATGGTCTGATCTTTACTGCTTGGACCATGGCAACGACGGCATGCTTTCGTGTCGTTCCCTTCTTGGAGGCGTTGCTTTTGGAGAGCCTTCATCGTAGTCTAAGTGTTATTTTGGTGGTGCTCGGTGTTAAAGATTTAGTTGTGTGTTGTAGCTTGATGTGACAGGATTGTTTTCGTCTTGTCGTTTTTCTTCTTTAGTCTTTGGCTATGTGCATCCTAACTATGCAGAGGCCGGTTGTGATCTTAGTTCGATTGTATCTTCTTGATGTAATTGTCTGAGATCAATAAAGCTTCCTTTATCTAAAAAAAAAATTCCTATACCACGCTGGGGGTAATTCCCAGTATAAATCAACACGCAGGCACACATGGTTGAGGTGTGGTGCTTCAAACCCTAGTTTTCTCACACAACCAACAAACTTAGACTAGTCCAATCAAATCTCTTTCAAATAAACAAGACATAGCTCAGAATTGTATTGGGTAAGGGCACCTTGCTTCCTAGTTATAATGAGAACGGAAAAACAAATAAAGCAACATAGAGAACGGAAGATGGAATTGTAGGTAGCCAAATGCAACAATAATGATATACACTAATACACGAATTAAGGGCAAAATGCAAACAATAATGATAAACACAAAATAAGGGCTACAGCGGCGGCGGGAGGTCGGGCGGCGGGACGGCTAGGCGCCGGCCGCTGCGCCGGCCGCGGGCGGCGGTGGAGGCGGCGGGGGTGGAGGAGGAGGCGCGCGGAGCGGCTCCTGCGTTTTGGGGAAGGCGCTATGAGGAAGGCGCTCCCATATATATATATAGAACTACATAACAGCAAAACCTTTTCGTAATCTGAAATTGTCCTTAGCTATCCATATAAAAAAGAACAGAAACTTAGCTGGGAACAGAAATTAACTTGCATATTAAAATGTCAATGTGCAGCTGCTCGATTAGCTAGGAAACAGCGTAGGATCAGTATTCGCTACTCTTTCATTTCTTCTCTTATTTCATCCAGGAGCTCTTCCTTGTAGTCCTCAAACGTGCCGTCGTACGTCGTCGCGGCGCCGCCCTCAACAACCCAGACCTGGCTCGTGGCCTCGTCGTTGCAAACTCGAGAGATCAGCCGCGAGTCATGGCTGGCGAGGACGACGCCTCCGGTGAACTCATCCAGCGCGTCGGCCAGCGCATCGATGCTCTGCATGTCGAGGTGGTTGGTCGGCTCGTCCAGCAGGAGCACGTGGGGGTGCTCCATTGCCATGGACGCGAGCACGACGCGGGCCTTCTGCCCGCCGGAGAGCTTGACGATGGGGACGAGGTGGTTCTCCGGGGGCAGCCCGAACTTGCCGAGCCTGGCGCGGACGGCCTCCGCCTTGCTCATCCCCTCCTGCTCCGGGTGGATCCTGAGCAGGTACTCCACCGCGCTCTCCTCCATCGCCGACAGCGCGTCCACGAAGTGCTGCGAGTAGCGCCCCGTCCTCATCTTGCAGCTCCGCCTCACCTCGCCCTCCGTCGGCGCGAGCTCACCGGCGAGCAGCTTGAGCAGGGTCGACTTCCCCGCCCCGTTGGGCCCCACGATGGCGACGCGGCTCCCCATGTCGACGCTGCCGCTGACGCCCGTCAGCTTGAAGTCCGGCCGGCCGGGGTAGCTGAACCCTGCCTCGCTGAGCTGAAGCAGCGGCCGCGGGAGCTGCGTCGGCTCCGGGAAGAAGAACCTGACGCTGTAGTCGTGCCACTTGGGCGGCACGGCCACCGGTTGCTGCTGCTCTACTGCCGTCGGCTTCGTCTTCCTAGCCCTTCCTGCCTTCTGCTCCTTGACGTATGTCTCGTGCTTCTTGATCGCCTTGGCCCTCTTGCGCGCGAAGCCGGCCTCGAAGTCGTCGAAGTTGCCGCGGTACGCGTCGAGCTTCTTGTCGTGGAGGTGGATGACGCCGTCGCACACCGCGTTGAGGAAGTCCCGGTCGTGGGAGACGACGATGAGCGTCTTCTTCCACTGCGTCGACAGGTACTCCTCCAGCCAGAGCACGGCGCGGAGGTCCAGGTGGTTGGTCGGCTCGTCCAGCAGGAGGAGCGCCGGCTGCACGAAGAGCGCGCCGGCGAGCGAGATGCGCATCCGCCAGCCGCCGCTGAACGACTTGGTGGCCCTCGCCTGCATCGCCTGGTCGAACCCGAGGCCGGCGAGGATCTTCGACGCGCGCGACCGGGCCGCGTCGGAGCCGTGGAGATTCAACTGCTCGTACACCTCGGCGAGCCGTGTGCTGCTGCTGCCCTCGTCGTCGTCGTCGTCGGCGGCGGCCTCGAGCCGGGCGCGCTCCTCGCGGAGAGCGGCGAGGTCGGCGTCGGCGGCGAGCACCGCGTCGATCGCCGGGCGGTCGTCGGCGGCGACCTCCTGCTCAACGAGGAGCACGTCGATGTTGCGTGGCACGGGGAGCCGCCGCCACGCGAGGAGCCTCAGCACGGTGGACTTCCCCTTGCCGTTGGGCCCGACGAGGCCGTAGCGGCGGCGGTGCGAGACCCGCAGCGAGGCATCGTCGAGCAGCTTCACGCCCCGCACGGACACGGAGAAGCTCTCCAGCACGACGTCCCAGACGTTGTCGTCGTTGCCGCTGGCGCCGGCGTCCTCGTCGTCGGAATCAGCGGGCGCCCGCACGCCGATGACGACGGAGAAGGCGTCGCGGTCGTCGCTGAGCGCCTCCCGCCTGGCAGCCGCGGCGTGGGCCGCCGCCTCGCGCTCGCGCCTCACCTTCTTCTTGGCGTCCCTGCGGGAGAGCGCGGCGGCCGCGCTGAGGTCGACCACGGCGCGCGTGCTCCTCGGCTTGGCGGCGGCGGCGGCTTCGTCTTCCTCGTCGTCGGACGGGGGCATATCGATGCCGGCCATGTAGGACGGCGGTTTTGGTATCGCCTTGTCACCGGCGGTGTTCCTACCCTTGTTCTTGCGTCCCATCAGGAACTGTGCCAGTCAATGCACTTTCCTTCACGGTTTGGTTTTAAAACTGTGGCAGTCAATGCCTTCTTTAATTCGCGATTTGGTTTTATTTGTTTGAACCAAAATTTATTAGTTTTTAAAAATATTTAGCGTCAGATTTTGTAATATTTTTTTAAAACTTTATAGGGTTTTATTCAAAGTTCTCAAAAATATTTGCTAATATTTTTTGTTTTTATTACTTTTTTTAAAAACTCTTTTAACTTTACCTGAACCGAACGTGAAATCTTTTAAAGAGAGCCAATATAATCAGGATTCGAGAAAGAGCAAGAGAGGCCGCTACCGGAGATCTTGGGTCGGAGATGGGAGGCTGTCCCCAAATCCCCTGTATATACATACGCGCATCGAATCCCAGTCGGCCTCTTGGGCGCATGGATTCCCATTCGGATTCTGCAATCCGATCATGTTCATAATCAATTGAAACAGAACTCAGCTTTAAGGTACATAGAACTCCATAACAGCAAAACCTTTTCATAATCGGATTGTCATTTGCTATCCACTGAAATCAGTGTACAGTCTACTCGGTCGATTGACATTGCTTGCACAGATATATATGGTAAATTGGTAATATGAACCTAGTTGGAGGTGCGGTACAGCTTGCCAAAAACATGAAGAAGAGCAACAACCGCAATGAACCCTATGCTCATGATCAGAACAGTGTTTGGGGACATCTTGCGCCCAGCAGCCTCATCGGTGTAGAACTGGAGCATTGTATTGGCGCCGCCTCCAGCAGCAGCACCGCTGGTGGTCCTACGCCTGCGCAAGCTTGCAGCTGCTGCTGCACTTCCTCTAGCAGGTGCGTCGCCATTGGCCACCATCTTGTTTAATGATCTCTGCATAGCAACATGAGGTAATTCATAAATAAGATTTGCAGCACTAGTATTGTGGAAGAGCACAAGTCCACAGCATAACAAATAAAATGCTAATCAGAAATTCAGAACTGCATGGCTATACAAAAATAAAGGAGAATGAATGGCAGATCATAGGATAGTATTAACGTCTTTTGTTTGAAATGCGAAGGACAGATGATATTCAAAACATTGGCAGATTAATTCACTAGTAAAAGGTAACTGCTAAGCATGACAACCCATAAGCCCAGGAATTTCTTCTAAAGTATGTGTACCAAAATACAATTCTCATAGAAGTGATCATCTTCAAAGTCTAAATCGAAATTAGTATGCTATGTGAAATTTTCACAATTGACTTTGCATTGCAAAAACCTAAACTAAAATTAGCACTGAACTTGTAGTCAAAGTCTTATGCATAAATACTTTGCCAAAACGCCTGTAGGCCTTGTTATGCTGTGCAAGGAAAAATTGTAAAAGAGTGTGGGTGTGTGGGTGTGTTCGCATGTGCATTCATGTGTGCGCGCGCATTGGGGGGTGTGCGTGTGTGTTTCTGTTCGTGGATGTGTCAGAAAGAATCAGACAAGTTCAGGCATTATCACAGAAGCATACATTGCAGCATACAGTTTACCATTTCTCAAAAAAGCACACAGTTTCAACCATGATAACTACTAGGCATTGTCTCGGAAGAATTTGCAATACAAGATTTCACCCATGATAACTATTAGGCATTGTCACAGAAGCATACACTAAGATACATAATTTCACTTGTGATAACTACAATTACATTGGCATCCGAGATACGACTAAGCGGAGTAAAATACCATAGAGCAGGCCATGGGTGCCAGACTGCCAGCCCACTGATCTATTAAGGCAATTTCTGAAACACAGGCAATCCTATCCAGAATTAAAGATCCGTGAGATGCATGAATAGAGTAATGCCCCCACAGAAACTGACCAAGAGACCACATCAATTCAGCCCCAGATCTAAATTCAGAACACCCAAATCTTGAACAAAGTTGCCATCTACCGTCGTGAATCCTAACCGGCTAGCCAATAGACAATCGGGGAATCAACAGGAAACGCGATATAACAAAGAATCCTCCCCAAGTACGCACACGCACGGATCAAGGAAGAACGCCGGTGAAATCCGCAGGCGCAGTCGAGTGGACAGCGCGCGGCGGGGAAGAGGAGGGAGGTGGTGGCGCCCGTCTCGGCGGAGGAGGACGGAGGCAGCAACCGACTGGAGGCGAAGAGGATGGGCCTAGATCTAGCCTCCCAGAGCACCAACGAGTAGGGAGGCGGAGGTGTCGGGAGGAGGGAGGCAGAGGGGGAGGGGGAGGAGGAGGGAGAGGAGAAGAAGAGGGAACGGAGGGGGGCTGATCTGGTCACCTGGAGGCTGGAGCCCGAAGAAGGGAGCGGCGGCGGCGGCGGCCGAGTCGAGACCAGAGACGCGGAGGGGGGACTGGGTGAGGGAGGGAAGGGCTTCTCCCGCGTTAAAAAGCGTGAGCGAGTCAAGTGGGGTGCGTTGTGGGCCAGCATCCGTAACCGTCGCACGGCAAAATTATGGGTAGTGCGGCTCAAATGGGCCGATCCGACCGAACCAAACCGAACTAATCTATATTGTTTACAAACCGAGTCGATCTGGTTCGACGAATCGAACCGAATCTGAGCCGACACCTCAGCCCGTCGGGTCAGCCCGATTCGGTTCGCATAGTTGCGGTCCAATTCGGTTCGTTACTGTTATATATTTATTTAATTCGATATATGTATTTCTATATATTTTCTTTAATTTATAATGTATATCTGTATAATGGTTTTTCTTATTTTTTATACATATTTTTTAATAAAATAAACCGATCAATAAAAAACCGACCACCCCGGTTCAGTCGGTCCACTGTGCGAACCGAACCTGGGCCAAGACTCGGGCCGGTTGGCCCGGTTCGTATACTAACCGAACCAACTGGGTCCGAACTAGGCCGGCCCATTGGCCAAGTCTGCTATGGAGCGAAGAAATCTTCTAAACATACGGTAAATTGTAAGGAAAATTTAAAAGAAAAGGCAAAACATAGTTAACCTGCATCTAAAGAGTTTTGCATCTGGAGATACAAAATTTGGATGTTTGGTTGTCTTCTCACCCATCTGAACAAGGCTTTCCAGATGCAATTACTCCTTTCGGGTCAGGCTCTGGAGATACGGCCAAATTGGGCGTTTTCCTAGAGCCCGGCTCCGCGGATGCAGCAATGTAGGCTACGTATTTGATTCTTTTTTTTTTGCTATATCTTTTCATTAATATCTTCGATTACCGAACCAATTTCAAAAATGGGTTTTTGATTTTTTTTTGAACAAAACTAGATCACACTTACCATATAAATTTCAAAAGTTTAATATTTTCATTTTTGAATTTATTTATTTATGAGACTTTCTTTTGATTTTTGATTTTTGTATTTGATTTTTTGTTATTTTGATTTTCTAGAGTATTTTTTTATATTTTTCATTCCTCTTTTGAATTTCTCCATGCCATTCTCTCCTTAGTGCAGTCAACCAAACAACATATCTATGCAGCCGGTATAATCTCATACAACTAACCAAACAACAACCATTTGCATCATCTCAACCTAGCTCCAACCAGCCTGTCTCAGTTCGTACAACCTGGTTTAACTGAGAATGCAACGAAACAGCCTAAAAGTGTCAGATATGTATGCTCTTAGGAACCACGGTCATGTCTGGCTCGTCCATGGTCGGTGCATGTGGTAGCCACCCTAATTTATGTACCAATCTAAACCTTATCATATTATATATCGAAGTGATTTTAATCTATTATGTATGAACAATTCATGATAAGCAATAAAGATATTTTCTTTTCCATGTCTATGTGTTTTTTTGTGTGTCTCCTATTTGTGTATGATTGATGTCTTGTACCACAACCGGTAGTAAGATTGCATAATATGTTATCAGTACAATGCTCTCGAAGACCAGATCGCGAGCAGGACGCACTAGGGATCGAACGACTACTATAGACGATTGATAGTCAAATAACATACGGCATCAACTCGTTGTCACGTCCGCGGGTCCAGACAGGACTTATCGATTTGTCCTACGCGACAGCTTGGAGGAGAAGCCCGCGAAGTGCAACGGGTCATCGTATCCCTACTTCGTTGGTGCAATATTGAAGGTAGCATCGAATTCGGGAATTTTTAAAATGTTTCATCCCTATTTTGAATTTCTCCATGCCATTCTCTCCATAGAGCTTGTTTGTTTGGGCGTTGCGTCGCGTCGCGTCGTGTTACGTTCGCCCGCCGCCCCGCTGGTTCAAAATCACGCTGCCGCCGCCCAGCCAAAACGCGACGCGACGCCACAGAACGCCGAAACAAACACGGCCTTAGTGCAGTCAACCAAACAACATCTCTACGCAGCCTGTACAATCTCATACACCTAACCAAACAACAATCATTTGCATCATCTCAGCCTGGCTCCAACCAGCCTGGCTTAGCGCATACAGCTTGGTTCAACTGAGAAGGCCAACTGGGTCTGAACCGACCCGGTCCATTGGCCAAGTCTGCTATGGAGCAAAGAAATCTTCTAAACATACGGTAAATTGTAACAAAAATTTAAAAGAAAAGGCAGAAAGTAGTTAACAGTGTAACGAAGTAAAGAAATAAATCAGATATGTATGCTCTTAGGAACCACGGTCATGTCCGGCTCGTCCATGGCCGGTGCATGTGGTAGCCCACCCTAATTTATGGACCAACCTAAACCTTATCATATTATATATGATATATCGAAGTGATTTTAATCTATTACGTTTGAACAATTCATGAGAAGCAATAAAGATATTTTCTTTTCCACATCTATATGTTTTTTGTGTGTCTCCTATTTGTGTATGACTGATGTCTTGTACTACAACCGGTAGTAAGATTGCATAATATGTTATCAGTACAATGCTCTCGAAGACCAGATCGCGAGCAGGACGCACTAGGGATCGAACGACTACTATAGACGATTGATAGTCAAATAACATACGGCATCAACTCGTTGTCACGTCCGCAGGTTCAGACAGGACTTATCGATTTGTCCTACGCGACAGTGACCATATCCCTACCTTGTTGGCGCAATATTGAAGGTAGCATCGAATTCGGGAATTCATCTATTAGCATCTTTGTAGATTGAATCTACTAGAGGTTGAATTAAATTTAATAAAATGAATTTGGTATATATGAATTTTGGGGTTTTGCATCTGACTTCGGTCGGCCGGCTGTCCTGCATTGCCGAACCGAATCGACTGAACTAATGCAGCATGTTGGCCGTGCATCCACACATCACCGGGAGCCAACATCCGTGCGGTACACCGTCACCGGCAGACCGCGCCGCCATCATCATCGCAGGCTACGCCGCCACTGCATAGCAGGTCACGTTGTTGCTAGACCCCATAGATGGAGCAAATTTTGGGCTCCGAATTTTTATGAATCGCATTCAAAATATTTTGGAATTTATTTGAGCATCTTATGAATACGAATGTTACGTAGAGACCCCTAAAATTTTTTAGAAATTATGAATCGCATATTCTAGGTGGTAGTAGTTCAACTATCTTTTGTTAATTACTTCTATAATAAATTTACCATTGATATATTGGAAAATCCAAAAATTTATGAATGGTGATGCCATACATCATCAGACATGTGCAAGTGCAAGGAGTGTTATGGAAAGGCATTTAGGTTTTTTTTTAACTAATCTGAATGGTTGAATAATTGAACGGCTGAAATGACTGAATTTGAAGAGCTTCTGAAGTTACTCTCGAGATTCGGATACATTTTGTTTGATTTGCTTTTTAAAGCGTTATACAATCCATCTTCAAGACAACGAAAAACAGATTTAAAAAACTCAAAGCATAGAGCAAGCTATACTGATCTGGTCACTTAACGACATTTTGTAATGCAAACATAACTAGGATTAAGCCTAATTGTACCCATCACATTTGGCCACGTAATGCATGTATTTGGGTAAGCAAATTCTCCCTCTCCATCAGGACTATCCATCTTACCTGACATTATTCATGGCGCTGCAGTGGAATACGGCGCCGTGGTGGTGCAGTGGAAGACGCTGCAATGGAATGCTCGGTGAGGGCGGTGCGCCGGCAGGGAAGGCCTAGGCACGTGCCTGGGCGCGTGGCGGCACGGAAGGCAGGAGCGGGCCTGGACTGGACGCACGGGCGCGATTGCTGGCACTACGGCTACCGCGGTCTCCGGCGATGCGGCGGCGAGGACAGTCGTGGGTCCAAAACAGCCGGTAGTATGGCGCGCGCCAAGGTCCCAGACACGGAATGTGAAACGAGGGGTACTTTAGTCTTTTAAATTAAGAAAAGGGGTTTGGTTAAATGAAAAGGTCTAACATGGCACATTATTAAGAAATAATTCACTAGAGTGACATCTATATCTATATCTATATTACTCTATAATTGAGTAGTTTTGGCCTAGATTCAACTGCAGATCTCATCCGTCAATATCTCTTCATCCAACAGTCATAATTGCGAGTTGAATCATTTAAACTTAGCTTAAATTACCGACCTTTGCCACTGCATCTATCGAAATCTGTCATGTACGAGTACAACCAGTAGTTCGTCGAGCTAGCCTACGACAACATCACTAACATGGACTCTCTCGCCTTCCCTCTATACAATTCCTATATTTCTCTCTATTATTTTTTATTCAATCCTATCCCGTTAATTACCTCACGATCAATTAATCAAGTTAATTCTTGGTCTGCATTAATTCTTTTTTGAAGATCGATCGATCGTGTGCATGACAGCGGGCGGGTGGATGTGCAGATGTCGGAGTAGTACAGCGAGAAGTACATGGAGGAAGAACAGCAGGAGGAGACGGAGAAGAAGACAGCAGGGAGTGAACGAGTACAAGCGCCTCATCGTGATCCAACTCACCAGGAGGAAACACGACATGAACGAGGACCTCATGATCGATCCCGACAAGGTGAGCCGGCGTAGAAGGCGTACGAAAAGGCCATCGTCACCCATGGAGCTGACATTATATCAGGTGAGTTCAGCTCATTGTGTTGCCGAATCTTTGTTCTTTCAGCTCCATATATAACCAGTGCTTGAAATAACTGGCTATGACATTTAGCGGATGCCTTCTCTAAATAGTTATAGCGGCCGCTAAATGTCATTTAACTACTAATAGCCCGCTATAGCCGTGACGGGGCCTCAAATTTGCTTACCTTTGAAACCCGTCATGTGGAACAGTACTAGTCCCTAGACCAGTATACTAGTGCCACATATCACTTAGCTGGATCATCACATACAATAACACTCGAGATTTATTACTGCAGGTTACAGTAACATGGCTCGTTACTAAATTTACATCTTTAGTCTTAAAGCATATTATATTACAACAAAAGGTTGTTTTTATGGCGGAAGCTATGCCATGATTATAGGTGACAATCCTACACTAAGCATTTAATTTTCGGACCGTATGAGAGCTTAATTCTGGCCGGGATCTTCAAAAGCTGGATCGTCCTCTTCGTGGCATGCGTAGTCTCCGTCTTCAGGGCCTCCATAATCTAAAAGAGTTAGTGGGTGCGAGGGTAAATGCGCAATCAAACCGCACTTGCAAGTTAACACCGTCCTTAATGCATATTAGTGGTAAAGGCTTTATAGTGGAGTTATGGTTATTTTTCTTGCAGAAAAGCCAGTTTTTGAATTAGCATATATATAAAAGCCTATGTCTAGCCATTTTCGAAAGGACATCTCCAAAAAGATGTCGATGAAAGATTATATCAAAAGTTCATAACTCAAGCCACACAGGCACCCTTTTCAAAAATATTCCCGTCCCACCTTCTTTCACCACACCATCATTCCGGTTGGCAAACCCCATTGCGGACCACTATCTTCCCCGAGTTCCAGTGAACTAGTGACCTAACCCAACTCAATGATTGTCGTTTCACGGATGGCATTGGTCACTGTCGCTCACTCCGGTAGACAGGGTCAGATCTCTTCTCAAGAGACGGCCCAAACTCCTTCCCCTCGGGACTTGGTTAAAAGGCTCACGGGCCTAATGCGTCACACAGACACCAATCCTGCGCATCCGCGCGATGGCCACGCGTTGTGGTGTAAGGGACCACTGCAAGCACACAGTACAATGGTCGGTGGTTTCCCGCTGTGCTCACGCATAAACACCCTTCCAGACGAGCCCAAACTCCATCTGGGTTCCATCTTCCTTATGCATACCTCTTATATAGGTATATTGTGTATATTTCCTGGGTTCACCCTGTCCATCTCCCTTCTCTTCCATCATTCCCATCCCCATTTCCCATTTCCATATACCCCAAACCATAAACCACACATCAACACTTTAACTCATGCAACACAAAGCCCATCATGATCAAGGTGTGTAATGTATCATGTCCACCGGTAAGTTTTGGCTTACCAGTGCGGGATTGGATATCCGATTAAATCATTAAGACCTAGGCATGTCTAAGCAGCTTTTATCCAAAACTAGAAAGTCTAAATATTTTATATTTTATGTGGACAGCCAATCAATCATAATATCAAAGGAATCATGTAAGGTAGATACATATTCATCAAGGACAGGGCATGATACTTCATGATTAATCAAATATGCATTTTCCAAGCATAGCAAGCATGCACCTTATATAATTAAAACAATACACTTTAATAAACTAGGTATAAATATGAACTAGGGTGTTAACTCGCCTTGAAGATCTGTAGATTGAACTGGGCTAGCTTCCGGATACCCCTCCTCTGGAACCGGATCTTCTGCAACAACAGTGATCTCAAATAAACAGATATTCTAAACAGTACGCAAATGTATATGCAGGGTTGGATGTCGATCGTAGGTGGAAGTGTTAAGCTAGAGGTCTGAGATGGCTAAGGGTGAAATTAGCAGAATACCCCTAGGAGAATTATAATCGGAAAATGTGAAAAATACTTGTATTTATATTTTCTTTAATATGTTGAGAGCCTCTTCTGAAGACCAAAACCTAATCTCATAATTTTCCGAGGGTGTGGAGAGTGTCTAGGATTTTCTAGAATTTTCTAGGAATTTTCTGAGGTGTTATACTATTTTTAATAAATGATAAAGCATTTCTGGCATTTACTAAATAATTAATCTACTGGAAAAAATCGGAACAGTACTATGGCAAGCCCAGCACTATGCTTTGCTCACGGGAGCAGCGCGGCCCAGCTAACAGCACAGCGCACCGGCCGGCGCATCCCAAATGGCCACGCGGCCTTGCCACGGATGCGGCGGCCTGCGTGTAATGACGCCAAAGGCGCCCAGGTGGAGTGCGCCTTCACTTGAACCGACAAATGGGCCACGGGCGCACCTGCCAGCGGCACATGGTCGAGAGAACACACACACACAGAGGAGCGGCTGACGTGTGGGACCCGCTGGCTAGCGGCTCACATGGGCGCAGTACAATGACTGATGACGTCATGCTGACGTCATCATCATCTTCCTCCCACCGGCGCGTGACCCGAACGAAAAATCCACGCTCGTCGACGCTACAGGGCATCTCGTCAGGCGTGCGTGCTACCTATGGGTTCCTAGCGACCATGCATGTCTACTGGTGCCTACGGCTCGACCAATAGTGGTCGGACGTGGCAGCACAGTTGCCGGCGGCGGCGGAGCGGTTCGGCCATGAATGGCAGCGGCGCTACCGAACAATTCTGGACAAATTAAAGGGCGCGCAAGCTACGGGAGGTCATGAGCGAGCTTACCCGAGCTTGGCAAGGACAGAGCGTGCTTGGGATGGCCCAGCGGCGAGCGACCCCGAAACGAGTCCGAGCAGGGCAACGACGGCAAGGGAGCTCCGATGATATTCTGGAAAAATTAATCGAGGGGAAATGCTTGTGAGATCATATGGATCCTTTGGACAAACCGAATAGGAAAGAAATGTACCAACGAAGAAGAAATTGACGGCAAAGGCTTCGGCTTGGTTCAACTTCGACGAGAAATTCCGAACGATGCCGTGGCTCCGGCGGCGCGAGCGTTGGCCAACGAGATTGGAGCGGCGTTGCTGTAACATCCCAAATTTTAAAAATCAATTTGGCACGTTAATAATTTTCTAAATTGCATAGTTTTAAAATCGCAAATCAATGGTCATTTTGCATCATGGCATCTCCATCATTGCATTGCATGCATCATCCTTGAATAACTTGTGCATTTAAAAACTCCAAAGTGAAAATATTCTTAGGTAAGTTGTGATAATTTATTAATTTATAATATTTTCTTAAATCTAATATCAAGGTGAGATTTATTTGGAAATGTGTTAATAAGTTTTGGAGAAATAAAATAATACTTCCTAAGTATTAGCATATTTAAAAAGGCTATTTGAAAATAAAGGGGTCTTTGGAAACCAGAAAATTCAAAAGAAATTTTATTTCTCTCGGCCCGAGTTTCGGCCCACCTCTCCTTTCCTTTCCTTTTTCCCGCCTCACCTTCCTTCCTCCGTTGGGCCGCAGCGCCGCGCCTGGCCCATCTCCGTCGCAGCCCAGCTCGCTGCTGCCTCCTCCCTTGCGCCTGCCCGCCGTGGTGTCGCCGACAGGTGGACCCACCTGGTCAGCGCCTCGCTCCCTTCTTCCTCCCCTGCTCCTCTGCGTCGCCGCCGTTCGCGAGACGCCGCTCCTATTCCGCCCCTCTCCCGAAAGCTCTTGACTTCTTGTTTCATGTATTTAATCATCCTCATCCTCCTCCGAACCCTCTTTACTCACCCTGCCTCTTCCGTCTTGTCACCGGCCGATCCCGAGGCACGCGTCGCCGGACTTGATCTCGCCGAGACGCCAAGTCGCCGCCGCTCTGCCCCGCGCGATTTCGCCGCTCCTCTTCGCCCTGTGCCAACTGCCAACCTCTCCATTGAAGCCGCCCTGCCACGTCGCCTATAAAAACCCCTCCGCCGTGATATTCCTCTCTCGCCGGATTTGACAAAGACAACCTTGACCGAGACGATTCCAACCTTCCCGAGACCCCAGCGCTTTCCTTGAGCATCGCGGAGTCTCCCTCTCCATTTCCCCTCAATCAATTGCACCTCCCCGCCGCCGGAACCCCTCGCCGGCGACACCGACCTTCACCCGCCGCCATCTCCGCCGCCAGCTCGACTCCGCTCGGTAATCCTCGTCGCCGACGCCATAAACCGTTTCCCCTCTTCGCATTCTTCCTTCCGAGCCGCTCGCCTCGCCGGGGGAGCCGCCGTCGCGCCGGCGCCGTCGCCGGAGCCGCCGCGGGCTCTGCCCCGGGTCGCCGACAGGCGGGACCCACCGGTCAGCCGCGCGCTCGCCCCGCTCCTCGCTCGCGCTCTGCCGAGCCGCGCCTCAAGTTGGGCCGTCCGACCGAACCGGCCCAGCTCGGATGGCCTTTTCCTTTTTAATTCCTATTTTTCAATTTCTGTTTAAACCTCTTTTGATATTCAAAAGGATTTGTTAAAAATAATTTATGCACGCTAAAAATTCTGTAAAAATGGGTATAAATACCTTAACCATTTCTGGACCATAGAAAAATTGTGCATATGCATGTCATCCATATAAAATCATTTTTGATTAAAATAAACAACCCTAGGTGCATTATTTCATGTGCATTAGAGAAGTGGTCATATCATATTATTTCTTTTAAATAAAAATAAAATGCTCTGGAAGTTGCTGGACCTAAGAAAAACTCATTTGAATGCATGTCTCCATTTAGCATTTATTTTAGATAAATAAGTATAGTAAGCATTGCATCATTTCATGTGCATAAACTATAATCATGATTTTCCCCAAATAAAAATGCATTGAAAATCAAGATTTCTGCATTATTTCTAAAAACAACAAATCATGAAATATTTCTTATGTGTGTTGTATTGCCTTGCATGTGCGTGTGCGCGTTTAGAAGGTCAAGGTCCCGAAGACCCGATCGTCGACGTCCCCTTCGCTTTCCCCGGAACCGATCAAGGCAAGTCCCCCTTTGATCATATTGTGAAGCCATTTTCGGTTATTTAGAAAATGTTTATTAGACTTGAAAATATGCATGCTAGTTTAAAAGATAAATGCCGTATTTGCTAGAATTAGTTATTATGCCAAATAGAAAGGTAAGAAATATGGTAGGAGAAACCTAAGGCTAAAAATATGAATTGCTCTTATTTAAATTCCTTGTTGAGGTAGGATAACTGCTTAAAAATCATTTATGCGGAATGATTTAATCATTTGTGTGAAATGAGATATTGTTGAGAAATGTTTGGGGAAGGATGATTTAAAAGATAGCGCATCAGGGGTGATGCTTGATAGGAAAAGATTTTCCTCTTACCCCAAAATCTTTCCGACTAGGGAGATATTGTGTCAGTTGGTGCAGTATGGCACCAGGTTTTACTGGGCTAAAATATAAACTCTCCCCTAGTCTAAGGACTGCTCATCCTATAACCCTACGAACGGAGCCATTACAGTACGACCTCGAGTGCCGGAATGGGACGGACCCGATCGTTGGCCCTCGTGGTTGATGGTCTTGTGGCGAAACATCGAATGGGTGCGTAGCCTCTCGAGGGTAAAGCGTACCCACTCTGCAGAGTTAAAACTGTCATGATAGCCGTGCTCGCGGTTATGAGCGTGCGATGGGACTGGTTATATGGTAGATTCTTCATTTAAAAACCATTTTTGAAAAAGGGTTTTTGAGAAAGGATTTGAGTTGAGTAAAGGATTTGAGAAAGGTTTTTGAGAAGGATTTAACGTGAGCTGGCAGCCACCGGTGATATTCCGAAATGGGCGACGGCCTATCGGAAAGTGTCACGCGGAAAACCGGAACCAGCAAATTTGAGAAGAGAAGAGAAAAGAAAAGAAGAAAGAATTTTGAGCTAGCAGCCACCGGCGATATTCCGAATTGGGTAACGGCCTATCGGAAAGTGTCGCGAGGTAACCGGACCTAGCAAGTTTTGAGAAGAAAGGAAGAAAAAGAATTTCGTTCTCGCTATGGCACTGAGGCCAAGTGGCGAGAACCGTTTGCGAAGAGCCCAAAGAAAATATTGAGATTTAAAGTTTCAAAATTGCTTTGTCAAAACTAGGTTAAATAAATGCATTTCCGCAAATAACCTAAGCTCTCCTTGTACTAAACCCACACTTGCATAATTCCGGACTTGCGGAGTACAATTTGTACTCACCCTCCTTTTCTCCCCCTCTTTTTAAAATTTCAACAGCTGGTCCATCTGAGTATGGCCCGCCTTCCGAGGAGGAGGATCCAGACTACGTCGAGGAGGCGTTGTCTGATGAAGATTATGAAGGCTAGGGTTGCGCGTTCCTACAGCCCTCGTGCCTGTGGGATGGATAAGTATTTAGATATTGTATTAGGCCTGTATCTCCGTGTACTCTGATGTGCGGCCTGCGAGCCGTTGTATGTGTTTGTACTGGACTATGTTCCGTTTGTAATAATAATATCGTTGGCACTGTTCCGTTTCTGTATATCTGTGTGTACTAGCCATGATCCTTGGGACTAGTACGGGTTTACGCAGGTGGAATCCGATATTGTAAATCGGGTGCCGACAGTTGCGAACGGAGGAGACCGAACGAAAGCGCTCGGGAGTGGCTCAACAGAGGAAAAGACAGAAAGGGTGGAGGCGGCTAGGTTTTATACCGACCGGGGGCGGTGGAGGCTGGCCTCGGTGAGTCCAGTGCAACACGGCGAAGCGGCGGGAGCTATGTGTCGTTTTGAGCTTGGGCCAGAGCTGCAAGCTTTCATGCAAAGGCCACAGGGGCGGGGCGAGCGGCGCCAACGTCGGGCAGGGGGGAGAGAAAGCAGAGAACAGAGGGAAGGAGAACGAGCAGGCCGCCCCAAGGACGGCCCAAGAACTGCCCAATTGAAGCCCAGTTCAAGGATTGGCCTAAATTCGGATTTTTCTCCTAATTTGCTTCAAAAATTTTTGAATTCTATGGAATTTCGTTCAAATTTGAATGCTAGCTCAATTTCGGGTGTTACAAGCCAGCTATTTTCGATAACTAGACCATGCAAAATCAGTAATACCCCGTTATAACGGTCGCTATAGCCAGAGATTTAAAACCATGTATATAATTAAGTGATATCTATCTACCTTTCTACCTATTTAGAAATACTAGAAATTTTCATATTAGTCACAAAGAAAAAGAAAAATCTACATGGTTGATTGCTTTGGCCCCATGATAATGCCTTATATTAAAAGAATAGTCCACTGTCAAATTAAAATAAAAGCAATTAAAAGTAGTCCATATTAAATATAAGATTTAGAAATAAGCCATATTAAATAAAAGATCTAGCCGTGCAAATGCACGAGAGCAAGGTTAGAAATTACAATAGGTTAATACGGTGGATGTTAGGTATTGTGTCGAATATGTGTACGAGTAGGTTACATGGACTCTGTGTTGTAATAGGCAGGGTTGATTAGTGTTAAAGTCGGACTCTATCCAGGCCTCTACTATATAAAGGGAAGCAGCCCTGGTGTAACCAAGACAACAACTTCATAATAGTAGCATAGGCGAGAGGAGGTCAGCGGTCGGCATGTGGTCGTGACCTGGTTAGCCGATGTGCTGCGGTATTATGGATTGGGGAGAAGAGTCCATAATCAGAGCCCCGCAGATGTAGGTGAAAGCCGAACTGTGTTACCAAACATCGTGTCTCCTGATGTCGTTCGTGATCTTGCATCGGCGCATATTCTAACAAGTGGTATCAAAGCTTGATTGGCGAGGTTGGCCATGCGTAAAATTTAGAGGGAGACACGAGATTTATGCGTACACGAGCGCCACAGAAAATGCCCTACCGGCGCAAGGTGGAGCATGACGGCGATCGACGTTTCGATCGGTGGTGTCGGACACTTCGGACAGGAGGCTCGAACTGTTCAATGGGCTACCGTTGACGGGATCTATCAAGGCCAGGTGATCAAGGACTGACAAAGTAGCCGGCGAGGTCTGCAGGCGACGGCGACGACCTCGGCGTTCACGATCAGACCGGCAGGGGCGGATGAATGCCGGATATATCGGAACGGCGAAAGCAGTGATGCGACCGGATGTTGCACAGGAGGCGCTGCATCACGTCACTGAGGGCAAAGCCGTGACGTGGATACAGATGGCCAGGGTGCGGCATGTTTTTGCTGTGCGCGGACGTGGTGCACGGTGGCGGGCTGGGAAGCCTGTTCGAGGGTTCAAAGATTGGATCTGAAGGTGGAGTTTCTACTTTTTTCGGTGGCACTGAGGATCTGTGCAGTGGTTCAGCTAGGCCCCACGGGTCGGCCGACGGTGGTCTGGTCGCCATGCAGGCTGGCGATCAACCGACGGTCAGCCTCTGTGTTCGTTGTGCAGCAGCACAGTTCAGCATGTATGCAGGTTGCTCGAGGCATGTGTTCCAAGTCAACATGCATGGGCAACATGCATGGACAGGATTGCATGTATGCACGGCATGCTTGCTGGTATTCAAAGGCAACAAAAAAGTATGGGTCCAACGGGCCCCATGACAGCAGGCAGCGATTTTTTTTCTTGTGCAGCCGATGGTGCGGGCGCCATGGTGGGACCAACCAGCATGCAAGCGCAGCTGATGGCCTGCGGCAGTGCATGCAGGCAGGCGATAGGCAGCGGTGCTGGTCCCTATGCGGTAGCGCATGCAGGCAGGCGGCAGGTGGCAGGCGTGGCCAGCAACCTTGCATGCGGGCGCAGGGCGGGATCGACCAGGATTCTGTTGGTTTGGCACGGATACGGAGAAAGAGGATTCTGTTGGTTTGGCTCGGGCACCAAGAAAGAGGAGAAAAAGGAGTTTGAGACCGAGATAAAAGAGAATTTCGGGGACTCGTTTTTTAGACGGGAAGAGCAGCCTCACCACTATAAAAGGGGATCCAAGGGTAGCCAAACCAAACAATTCAAAGCAAACAGCGGCTGTTTTGAGCGCAGATTTCGGAAGAGTTTTTTAGGCGTGAGATTCCGAAGAAGGGAGACGTTCTTGGAGGGCTGTTGGCGATCTGTTCAAGATAGCGAACGGGTCGGGTGGCGATACATCCATCGACAAGCAATGGGCGTTGGTAGAATCGTAGGTCGGCAGGATGAAGCCGACACATATAAATTTTGGTATGGTGAAGTTTGACGGTGCAGAAAACTTTAGTTTATGGCAGGCGAGGGTCCGGGATATCCTGGTGCAGCAGGGAATTGTGGTGGCTCTCAGGGCGAATAAACCGAAGAAGGTGGAGGCCGGTGATTGGGAGGAGATGCGGTTGCAGGCAGCGGCAACCATACGCCTTTGTCTCTCAGATCAGGTCATGTACCATGTCATGAAGTTGTCATCACCAAAGGAAATTTGGGACAAGCTGGCCATTCAGTTCATGTCCAAGACTCTGATCAGCAAGTTGTATCTGAAGCTGAAATTATATGGGCTGAAGATGCAGGACGGTCGGATCTGCAAGCACACATTGATGTTTTCAACAGGTATGTCACGGATCTATCACATCTGGAGGTGACAATCGCTAATGAAGACAAGGCAATTATTCTTCTTTGTTCGTTGCCTCCGTCCTTTGAGCATTTGGTGACGACGCTGACATATGGCAAGGATAGCATCAAGACTGAGGATATTACTGCGGCGCTTGTGTCTCATCAATTGAGAAAGAATAAAAATACAGTGGAAGAACCTCGTTCTGTTGCTTTACTAGTCTCAGGTGATCAAGGCGGTCATAGGGCCGGAAAGAAGAATAAGAAAAATAATAGAGCGGTGCGGTGCTTCAGATACAATGAGTGGGGCACATGAAGATGGACTGTCTAGATCCACCAAAGGGAGCAGACGCTAATGTGACAATAGGCTCGTGTGACTCCGGAGGCGACAGTGTTGAGGTTCTTCTATTAGAAGGGACTTCTATTGCAGGTGAAGGTAGAAAGCATGTTTTTTGTAGGATCGGCGTCATCTGTTCCAAAAGGCGGCGAGTTCGATGAGGACTCGTCGGGCGGCCCGTTGCAGGCTGCAAAAGAAGGATGTAACCAAAGTTCGGGTGCACGGGTTCGCGTAAAACGCTGGAATGACTTTAAGATGGAGAGACCATATTCTCCAAGGTGGAATTTGTTAGATATTGTGTCGAATATGTGTACGAGTAGGTTACATGAACTCTGTGTTGTAATAGGCAGGGTTGGTTAGTGTTAAAGTCAGACTTTATCAAGGCTTTCACTATATAAAGGGAGGCAGCCCTGGTGTAACCAAGACAACAACTTCATAATAGTAGCATAGATGAGAGGAGGTCAGCGGTCGGCATGTGGCCGTGACCTGGTTAACCGGTGTGCTGTGGTATTATGGATTGGAAAGGAGCGTCCATAATCAGAGCCCCATAGATATAGGCGAAAGCTAAACTGCGTTACCAAACATCGTGTCTTTTGGTATCGTTTGTAATCGTGCATCGGCACATATCCTAACAATGGATCAACAAATTTGGGTGCTTTTGCTTCAGGTTTACGCAGAGAAACTTGGTGCGGATAATCCCATGGTCGAAGCGTGTTACGACCTCCAATTATAATGCTATGATGCGTTGGAGGTATGGAGTTCAGATGGTAGCAGCAAACATGCAGGTATTAGCTGCAATTATTTCAGTTTTGTAGTATTTTTTTTCACTCTCTTCGGTCTTCAGTGATGATCTTCTTCTGCAGGATGCACAATAAATGAATAGAGTGTATTTTTATCTGACTGCATGATGTCCTTCTGCAGGGCCATGGAAGGAAACTATGGCTGACCCAAGGGATGTTCCGAGCAAATGGAGGCCGTGGTTATGTCAAAAGAAACCTAAAATTCTAATGAACAGCGATCTGGACAAATTTTTTGATCCTACATCCAATCTACCAATAAAGACAAATACTCAAGGTAGAGTGAAGAAAACTTTAACCACCGCCTGCAGCTTCTACACAAACATTTCTAAAACTTTATTTTCGTTTTTAGAAAAATAAGTTACGTATATGAATTGTGTCGAATTTGATACAGTGACAGTAAAATCTTGTGTACGCATCGCGCTCGCGCGGGGGACGCTGGCGGCCTGAACCCGTATGAGCACACGTACGCTTTCTCACCGCCGCCTTCCTAGCATGTTCTTAAGATCAAGGTAAATTGTTCAGTATCACCTCTTCGACTTTTCCCTGCTCTGGGTGAAAACCCGAGCGGCTTTGCGACGGTGGCGGGTTCTCCCCGTCGTTACCTCGTTGGAGGCGTCGTGGTTGCCGTTCTTTTGCTTTGGGTTTCCGCTGGGTCTGATTCACTAGGAGTCGTTCGTTGCTGTGTGAGTGTTGGTTGTGTTTCCCCTTCTCCCTCACCTGTATCTCTTTGTTCGGCCTTTGGCCTAGGTGGCAGCGGTTGGGCTGCATTCCTCTCTCTCTCTCCTCTGTAGGTGGTGTTCCCGGCTGTGTCCGGTGGTGTGTCTGGCTCTTGCCAGGGTTGCAGCGGAGCGCTGCGGTTGTTCCCCGTGCTTGCACGGGTTCTTTCTTTTTATTTTCTTCTGCTTATCAATGAAATAGGACGGCAGTTGTCCTGCCCCTCTTTCAAAAAAAAAAAAGATCAAGGTAAATTGTTCAGTTATCTTGCTGCGTAATCTCAATCCGAATAATGAACTTTGTAATGGAACAAGATGATGGTAAAATTATTCATAAGGAACACAATAGACGATGAGATTTTCGTAGGACAACATGCTGGAACTAGGGAGTTCATACCTCGCATCCCGTTATATCCATCTGAAAATGCTTCTTTCCCTTTTAAGTTCAAAACAAAAAAGTTTTCCATCCAACTAAGTTTTGCTGACCATCAATAAGGCTCAACGACAAACAATCCCAAATATAGGAGTCTCCCTCACAAGGCCCGTGTTTACCCATAGTCAATTATATGCCGCACTGTCCAGAGGTGTTTCCAGGAGGACAACAAAAATCTTAGCAAAGCCAGTGGATGACATCAATCCAAATGGGAAGAGAACCAAAAATATAGTTTACAGGGATGTATTGTTGTGACGTATTCCATTACATGTGAGATTTCCTTTTTACCCAAGTAAATGTATTGGGATGGCAATTTAGTTTTATTCATTACAACCTTTTTATGTTATTTAATTTTGTTTGTTCAGGTGCTTCATGAGATAACCCACGTTAAAATCAACCAAATGAGACAACCAATGCAATAAAAATGTCCTACACCTGCTCAATATAGGCATAGATAAATAGAAAAAAAATGCACGTGTCTTAACTGTTAATTTTTTTAAAAGAATATTGATATTAGCATTGTATCATTCATATTACAATAATGCATTATTATTTTCATGATATATTACTCCAGCATTCTTTGCACGTACACGTTTGCTAGTATACTTAATAACAATATTTAAAGCGATATATCCTGGATTGTCACTATTTAGAGTGCCATATAATTGATTTTTCCATTCATATCGCATGATGCATCCCCGTGGCGAGGCTCATGTCCCATTCCCAAAATCCCCCCTTTCCTCCCGAGTCCTGACTCCTGACCGGCGGGCGGCATGTCCATCCCCGGAAACGGCCACCTGCACGCCTCCCCCGACCTCCCCGACCACTCCTCCGCGTCAGACTCCGACGCCGAAATCGACGCCGATGCCGACTACCGCCCCATCTCCGGCGCAGCCTCCGACTCCGACTCCGACGCCGACCCCGATCCCGACCTCGCATCTCACCACCGCCTTGACGCGATCGGCAACGGCAACGCCATCTCCTCCCTGGATCTCGCCTCTGACGACGAGGAGGCGGACGAGGAGGACCAGAGGCTGGGGGAGGCAGCGGCCCGCGCCTTCTCGGAGGACGAGCGCCGGCGGCACGCGCCGCTGCCCTCGGGCGCCGCCGCGCGGATCGTGGACGCGATGCGCGGCGTGGCGTTCCCCGGCGCACCGCCGCCGTGGGTGGGCAGCGTCCCCGAGGGCCAGTGGGTCGACCGCCTCCGCTCGCTCCGAGGTGGCGCCGGCGCTGGCCACCAAGTCCCCAAGTAAACAGAGGAAAAGGCCAGCCATCCTTACTCGCCGCTGCTTCATAGTATTGCAAGGCAGAAATCCCCGTGAAGTCGCGGTGTGCCACGCTACTGTGCTGCTCCGGAACTCGTGTGCGAATCATTGCCAGTGATTACTGCTTGCTGTAGCTGTTGTTGTATGGAGCAATTGTGACTTTGGTTTTTCACGACCTTGCTTCTGTAGTTTGATTGTTTAAAGATCCGACAAGTTGCCGCTGCGAGCATCGAATCAGTGAGTGGAATACAAGTTGCTCTGTCCCTCTGTGAGTAGAGACACGAGCTGTTTGCTGTATCCGATGATGATCGTGATTCATATATATTGATGGTTTGAAGTTCTTGGCGTCCATATTTTTTGCCTCTACTGTTAAAAAATCTTAGTGGTGATTCCCTCTGGATTGTATTACTACCCTCTTGCTTTGATTTAGGGAAATTTTAATAATGTGGTTTAATTTTACTTTTGTGCCAAACTGGATTGGATTCTACGTTACGCTAATGTAGTTCTGAACTTCTGATTGATTGTGCAACGACTAACGAGGATCATACACCAGGTTTTGTTAGATTGTTGACTTTACCTTAACAAATCTTTTCTTTGTAATGGTTTGGTGGTTCTTGATTAGATTGAAACAACTTCACGGTGT
Source organism: Raddia distichophylla (assembly GCA_005191435.1). Classification (NCBI taxonomy): domain Eukaryota; kingdom Viridiplantae; phylum Streptophyta; class Magnoliopsida; order Poales; family Poaceae; genus Raddia; species Raddia distichophylla. The sequence goes on along the minus strand of SPJY01020215.1, from coordinate 995,788 downwards.
ATGTTTTTAGCAAAAATTTGCAGTAACGGCTGAGGAAACGTAGAGGACAATTTCTGGCAGATGTAGCAAATTACTGGTTATCCTAGGGAAGTTTGTTGCTTTGTGCACTTGGTGTCCTCCAAATTCCAACCTGTTATGTAGGCATCTATTAGGATAATACCAAAGCACCTCACCAAAATTGGCCTACCAGTTGCAATATTTGCAGCCTTTTTTTTGTCATTTGCAGCCTCATGGCCTAGAAAAGCATGGATTTCGGTTCTGGGCTACAAGGTTAGCTTCAATTCTTGGATGTTTGGACAGATGTATGCCAAACAATCTTCAAACAATAAAACCTATGGATATTTAGCTAGCTTAATTATTGGTTCAGAGTAAAACACAAGTTTGTTCTTTTTTTGCTACTGTGGTGACATCATTTGGTTTGACCAATAGTTAATTAGTGTTAAGTATGCTATAAGTGTTATTTGATTTTTTGGGTTTATAATAGAGCAATTTTTATATGTTTTACTATTAGTCTGAATCCATATTGAGCAGCGTTGGATTGGAATATTTCTGATAGAGATTTACAAATGGCACTTGCGATCTGAACACATTATTTTCTACGGTATATCATTTTTTTTGGTAATGACATCAGGTGTTCCTTTATTTTAAAACCATATTGTGTGCTCTATAACATTGTTAGCCATTGGTATATACTTTTTATATGTGATGAATAATGAGTCGTCATGCCAGGCCTACAAGTTTTCATTTTTGTAGGAACACAATATTTTTTTAATATGCAATTTATACCTTGGTCAATGTTCAGAAAAAGAACAGTAATTCTCACCTGGTGTTGCATAATGCAACTTGCTATAAATATTGAGCAGTAATTTTTTAGGAAAAAGTAGTACATTTTTTTTTGCTGTGCCAGATTTTCAATGGGCGCTCTAGAAGTAGTAAGGGCCTGTTTGGATCTCATGTGCTAGAGCAAACTGACTAGATTCTAGTTACTTTAGAGCTAGAAAACCAAACACAAGGATTAGAAAACGGACTAAAATCGTTTAGCACTTCTAGCTCCTTGGAGGAGCTAAACTGGTGCTAAACTCCCCCTTTTCCACCCTAACCCCTGATCCCCATGCATGCAGGGGTATCCAACAGGGGCACTTGAGTCATTTTCCAGAGCAATAAAGCCTCTAGTCCCTAGTTTAGTCCATGGATCCAAACAGGGGTAGCTAAACTTTTAGTCACTGGTTTAGTCAGTTTGAGTTTAGTTCCTGAGATCCAAACAGGCCCTAAACGGATCCTTTGTATAGCAGAGAGTAAAAATTACCTCTATACCACTACTTTGGTTGTGTATATGGATTTATCAGCACTGCCTTCCACTAATTACTCTTGGTGTTGCAGTAGCCTCGCACGGCGACCTCACTCTGTGGCTCAAGCATGGCCTCGTGAGTCGTGACGATCACGCTGGCCTCCATGGCAGCCTCCGCACAGGTGTTCGAGGTAATGCCTAATCAACCCGTTTGAATATGTTGGATTTTATTTCAATATGGAATATTTATCATCTTTTGATACTGGGGCATGCGATACTATGCCAATGTATCGCAGGAAGCACCATGTTCATCATGTTCCTTGCGCCATGTCCATTGTCTTCCTTGCAAATTTAATGAGATGAAACAATGTCCAATTTGATTTGGTTTTCCATATGAATATGTGAGTGGATGTCCAATGTCTTCTTTGCAAATTTAATGAGATCAAACAATGTGTAATTTGATTTTCCATATGAATATGTGAGTGGCACACACTTTTCGCTATCAAAATCTAGGCTATTTCATATTGATATAGTTGTCATACTATTACTTTAACGGTTAGGTCTCAAAAGAACAGTAACATGCACTTTTTTAGTTAGGTTTTGCCTTAGTTTTAAAAGCTAGAAATCCTGGAACCCCTTGGTAGCCACCTAGCAATTACCAATATATTTTGTTGTTTATTGCCTTAGGTTGCTACATTAGAACATTGTGGAATTTGTGCTATATTGCACATTTTTGGGACTAGATCTATACCCAAGTTGGATATTGGAGGGTGTATGTTGTCAGTTGCATTTAAGTGAAGAAAGTATGAATTTTTTGTCCATTTAGAACAGGTTTAGTAAGCCCTTGGATGTCCCTTTCTTTGCTGCTCATTTTTAGTTTTCTTGGGTTTCTTATACCCCCACGATATGCTTTCCTCTTTCTGATATGCAACTCCTGTAAGCTAAGAAGTTCATCCAAGTTTGTTGATCACGAAGATTATAGGCACGATAAAGCAATTTTGTCATCAACTATGATAACTCTTACATTGTTTGTGTTGAATGCATATTCAGGTTACTAATTTTACTGAAACTACAGTAGATTTTCCACCACTTCTGAGTATAATTTTTTTCTTCAAATTTTCTGGGAATTTTCCTTGTCAATCATGAACTTGCTGCTAGATCTTACTCATAGCTAGATACAATATATAATTAAATGTGATTATCTAACCATTTTTTGGTTCCTTGTCATAGAACCTCAATAAAATCAAATGTATGCATTTCAGTGCAGCATAATGAATATTCATTGGATGCAAAAACTCGAGTGTTTGCCAATGCCAAGTTACTCATACATAATTGCACTCCATTTTAACATTTTTTTGCCTTTTTTTTTTTCTAAAGGAATCTGTCTGAGATGCCCTTGAGTAAATTTTCTTTCTCTGTTCATATTGTATCTGCGGCACTTCTGACTTCATAAGGAGGACAGGTTGTGGTTCAATGTGCATATCCAGTAAAATGTGTAAGCTTGCACACAATTGTTCTAGCCTGATGTAGTGAACACTTGGAAGGAGACAAGTGTGCACTCTGCATCATTATATGTGTTCCTTGATCCTATTTCTTGGATCTGCCTCCAGTCATGTAATAACGTATGCAAGATGCATACATGCCATTATCGTTCATTTTTTAATCCATTTCTTGCGGTCAATATCTAATATAAAGGCTTGCTTCAACTATGCTTATGATTCCCTCAAAAAAAAAAAAAACTATGCTTATGATTTAGGATGGCTTCAACTCCTCAAGCTTCCGTTGCCACCCAACTAGTAAAAAAAAGAGCAAATTTCTCTTGTTTCAGAACAGATTAAAGTTACGGAAACACTTGGTATCGGAAGGCCAGCGCGTCCGGCCTCCGGCCTCGCTGACGCGGCGCGCGTAATGCGGGCGGCAGCGGCACAGTGCACATGCGGGTGGGGCCCATGGGCATTATATTCTTTCGACGACCATAATTTTTGACTGGGTGCTTCAATCCACAAACCGTTTGCGTCAACGTGTTCCTCGTATTTTTACGAACAAAACAAGATATATTTTGCCATATAACCCTTCAAACTTTTCTGGTGAAACTTGGGGCTTGCCTACTGAAACTTGGGTTTCGCCTTGTAAAACTTGGGTTTCATATTCGTAAAACTTTGGCGAAATGACAAGTTTCATCAGGTTTCATCCAAGTATTTTCAGGTTTCTTCAAGTTTCATCAGGTCAATTCAAGTTTCATCAGGTCAATTCAAGTTTCATCCAAGTTTCATCAGGTTACATCGAAATTTTATCAGGTTTCAAATTCGTCCGAGCCCGAACCGAGCCACGAGCCACGGGGGTTTTTGCGTTCAAAATGTGTAAACGAGCCGAGCCCGAGCCGGCTCGCTATTTAACGAGCCCCAAAACTAGGCTTGGCTCGAGCCATTTAGATGTTCGAGCCGAGCCCGAGCTGAGCCAAATTTGTTCGAGCCCGAGCCGGGCTGCGAGCCACAAGCTATTTTTCCAGCCCTAGATGCATACATGTCATTATCGTTCATTTTTAATCCATTTCTTGCGGTCAATATCTAATATAAAGGCTTGCTTCAACTATGCTTATGATTTAGGATGGCTTCAACTCCTCAAGCTTCCGTTGCCACCCAACTAGTAAAAAAAAGAGCAAATTGTTTCCGAACAGATTAAAGTTTAGTTAGTGGAACAGCTCGCGGAACGAGCTGTTAACCCCTTGCCAATCGTTTTTTCTACAATATTTGTAAAATTAGTAAAAACCTAGTGGTTTTTTCGCTGAAAACCATCAAAAGACACTAACTAACTGTTCAATCTGGGGTTCGAATTTGAAATATGAAATAATCGGCACGTGAGATCGTGATTCATAGCGCGCACCTACGCATATGGTATGATGATCATGATTCATCTCACGAGATTAAATAAATACCATGAAATTATCATAATGCACGTTACAGATAATTAGGGGTGGCAACAAGTGAGCCTTAGCGAGCTGGGTGTTGGCTCAGTCGTTACACTAGCTTGGCTCAGCCATGTTGAACGAGCTATTGAAAAAAGTTCGGTTTAGGCTCATAGAAATCTCGAGCGGGCTTGCGCAGGCTTGCGAGCTAGAGGGAGCAGAGGAGGAATTCCATCATGGAACAATGAAGGCAACAACATAAGCATCCAGATGAAGGAAGAGGCAGGGATGCAGAGGCAATGAGGGCCTAGGGGAGGAGAGAGGTGACGGTGGCCACGTGGTGGCCAGCCTGGACCTTCGAGGAGGAAGGTGATGGTGATCGACCAAGAGAAGGAGAGAGGCACTTATGGCGACTAGCATGGAGCTCAGAAGAAGGATGCTATGGCGTCTGAGGGGCGACAATGACGTTTAGTTGGGAGGAGGAAGGTGTTGGCCGGTCAGGAGGAGTAAGGTTCGTCCGGATGTAATTACCTATAGCATAGAGGAGGAGGAAGGCGACAACGACATCTAACCGGGAGAAGGAAGGCAGCAGCGATGTTTGGTTAGGAGGATGAAGACTGCGGGGTATGACCGATCTGGAGGAGGAAGGCTGCGACCAGCTTGGCGGCGTCCAGATGGGAGCGATGCATTGGGAAGTAAAAAGGAGTAGCTGTTAGCTATTTTGGGAATGGAAGCCAAGAAAGACTTGGGGTTTGAGATGGGTCAACTCATATTTTTCAAACGAGCCAGGTTTATGAGCCCATGAGCGAGCTGACCCAACTCGGCTCGTTTAATGATTGAGCTAGAAAAAAGCTCGGACTTATTGCTATACAAACTAAGCTCAAGGTGAGCCGATCCACTCGCGAGTTGCGAGATAAATACCTGGTATAATGGCAAGCTAAAGGAACAAGAGCATGCGACATTAAAAGCCCGGTCCGGTTGGTTTAGTCTGCCCAGTAACTGGATCGGCCCATTGTCTTGCCGATCCCCGGTGAATTTTTTAATATTATATTTTTCATTTTATTAAAGTAAATAAATAATATTCTTTTTTACTAAAATTAAATAAATAGACGCATGTCGCAATTCCATTTGGTGGGATATAAATCCTGACTATTCAACGGACGGATTTTATATGACCCATTTATTGGACGGACAAGATTTAGACTCAATGGCTAGCTTGAAAAATCCTACGGTTGGTTAAACGAAATTTAAATCTTGCCCAACAAATCCCGTTGGTCTGTTGGACGGGAATTTAGGTGAAGAATAAATCCTGTGGGTTGGTCAGCTGGATTTAAATTACATCCTACCATAACGGCGGTTTTTTTAGGTAGCTATTAGGTCTAAATATCGCCGGTTCGATTGGTGGGTCATATAAAATATGTTTGTTGGATTGGCGGAACTTATAACCTGTCCAACGAGTTGGCGACGGACGTCTATTTATTTAGTTTTACTAAAATAAATATTATTTATTTATGTTTAGAAAATTGAAAATAAAATGAAATGTTAAAAAAATTCGATTCCCCGTCTCCTGCTCCATTCCCGATCCTGCCGTGCGAGCGAAGAGCAGCTGATCCCCTTGCTCCTCCCCTTCGTCTTCCTCTTAATCGCGGAGGAAAAAGCCCTAGCGCTTCCGAGGGCCGGAGGGGAAGGGAGATGGTGTTCTACGCGCTGCTGGTGGGGGCGGAGCTGGACGGCCTCACCAACCTGCAGCCGCGCGGCGGCTGCGACGACCCCAGCTACCCCTACTACTTCAAGGTTCGTCCTCGTCCCTTCGTCTCGCTTCCCAGCTCCCACCCCTCGATCCGGATCGCGCTGACGAGGGGGAGCATTCCTCCGTGACGGATCGCAGCTGCGGTGCGAGAACTGCGGGGAGGTGAGCTCCAAGGCCACCTGCGTCTCCCTCGGCGAGGTCGTCGACCTGCCTACCGGCCGCGGCAACGCCAACCTCGTCCAGAAGGTGCCATACCATGCCATGGGATGCCTCCTACTCTTTTGCTTTGGCTTCCGGTGTGTCAGTGTGGGGGAAAATATCATGCGCGGCAGTGTTCTTATGATTTATTTATGAGATGTGAGTGCTTGTTTACGTGATTGATGATATCGATCAGTTCGTAAGTGTGCTATTTCCTTGGGTTTAAAGAACCAGGTACTGTTTTTATGGTTTATGAGATTTCACGTGCTTCTTTTATGTGATTGATGATGTCGATCAGTTCGTAAGTGTGTTATTTCTTCAGGTTTAAAGAACTAGCAGAGTTTGACGCACAAAACCTAACAATGTAAATGTTAGATTGCGATGCTGAACAAGGATTCCATTGGCCACCACATCTGTTGTTTTTTCCTTCTTTTCTTTTCATGGGTTCCATCTTGTTATATATTTGTCTAATGTTGGATTTTCATGGGTATTGGGTTATATTTGTGTTGAAGTCAAGAACAGAGGCACATTGTCGTGTAGGACTCAACAGGGCTGTAACAATTTTGTTGTCTATGTGAACTTGGCTAAGCCCTTGGAAATATATATTCTATGGGATGGGACAAAATGTGATCTTCATGTGTTTGGTAAGTGATGATCGGATGAAATTTTCAGCATGAGTTTTTACCGCTAGAGATTTTCATTTTATTTATGTTGAGAGCACAGTATTCTGTAACAGTTTCTACTGTAATGGGGTTTTTTTTTTGCACTGTCTTGGTATTCATGTGAAAATGCTTAAAGTGATCTTACAAGGGCTTTTATGCCTTTTTGATGTGCTTCAATTAAATGTTTCTTTGTATATTGGGATAAATCGTGATGCTTAGCAGCTTTGTTGATGGAGGAATTTCTCATCGCTCATCGGTACTCTGGGGACAAATTGCATTTTATAAAATTATATGTTCCTAAAGATTATTTCTGTATTTTGATGTGTTGTCTGCTTGAGACGCAATTTTCGATAGTCCCTTAGTTGAAATGGTAAGTCCTGGACCTTGAGTGGAGTCTATGCGCTTCTGTTAGCGCCTTTGGCTATATTCGAGTATGAACATGTGATCATTAACGAACTAATGACATTTTCTTAGGCAGGCCCTTTGCAGCATTGTAGTTTTTCCATAAGATCCTGGGGTTTCACTTCATATAACCTTCAATTGAGATGCAGATGCAAAAATTCCAGTGAGGTTCTATTAGGCAGACTTAAGCCCATTGAGCATAATGTGGCTCGTCCACTACTCAATGCTCATGACAGGAAGTGTTTCAATTTTTATACTTCCATATGTTTTCGTTTCTTTTTTAATGTGTATTGTAGACTCCATTGAATGCTTGTTTCTTTTTTGCCAGGGTGAACATAGTTTAGATTTTCCATTGAATGCTTGTTTCTTTTTTGCACGCATTTAGTTCATCCAAACCTGGCTTATTCCCATTTTTCTGTTATCGTTGTTGGTAACAGTGTTTTTATGTTCTTGAAATGGTAACATAGGACATGCCTACACCTTCTCAGTCCTTTTGTGTTTGTGAATACTGTGAATATCTATTATGATGGTTGTTTTGCAAGTTTTTTCTATACCAAATGTGAAGGATACCATTTTAAAATTTAAATTATTATTGTTCAAAGATCAAATACAACAGCTAGGGGTGACACCGTTTTCTCGATATCATTACGTGTGGACCTTCATTACTTACATCTGTACCTATGAGTGTGGTAAACTTCATCTTCTGTTGCGTTTTATTTTCTCAGAAGCTTAATCATTTTTTTTTTCCTCTGAGGGATTCATTGGATCCATCCTTCTTTTTTTGCATAATAATGTTGGTCTTTTTTAGCAATCCACTCTGTAATTTACCATTCAAGAGTTTCTCCCACAAGTTTTCATGCGCTCCATGATCTTCTTAGATATCATATGCTTTCTTGTACCATGTTTTTGAATGATGTTTCTATTCTCAGTGCAAGTTATGTGGGAGGGACGGATCGATTGTGATGATTACTGGGCAGGGAACACCACTGACTATTGAGCAGAGCCAGAAAGGAGAGAAAACTTGTTTGATGGTCTTTGACTGTAGAGGTTATGAACCCATTGACTTCGCTTTTGGCGATGGCTGGAAGGCTGAATCTGTAAGCATTTTTTGGTCTTGCACCACAAGTATCACACTGCCATTTTCAGTTGTTTCTGTTCTAGTTTTAGATCTTGATGGTTTGCTGTTTACATATGCTGAACTGATCTTTTGAGTTTTGGATACTTAATCTTGTCCAGACTATTCACATTAGTACATTACTAGAAATGAGCCCTAAATGTTCATTCTGTTCTGTACTTCTATATCCTATGAAGAAAGAAAACACTGGTACAATTATATTTTTAAGTTCAAGGGTACTTCTGTATTCTAGTGTTGTGTCATTTGTGGTTTTATCATGTGTTGCATTAGAAATATATCTCTGCTTGTTTTGCATCTAAAGATGCAAAGATGTTCCTTAAAAATTACACTTGCACAGACTATCCCATCTACCAAGAAAGGAAACACTTGTAGCATTGATTCTTTACAATTAGCAACTCTGAAGGCTTCATGTTCTTCTTTTTTATTTGATTAATGTATGTTGTCTTCAGCTGCATGTAGTATGAGATGAATTACTAAATAAGTTCTTCAATGCTTGATTGAAAAGCACAACTATAAAGCATATTGAGAACTTAATTTGCTCTAACCAATACCCCAAACTAAAAGTATTGCTGTAAGATATGTGTATTTAGTTTTGGAGGGAGCATAGAAACATCAGTGAAAGCTAATTTTTTAGAATGTTTTATGTACCTCGCTGCCAGATTTTGCTCGGTTGTTTATGTTTTATGTCCATGCTTTTTAAAGGTTGATGGGACTGCATTTGACATTGACTGCTCTGAAGGGGAGTTCGCTGAATACGATGAGAAGGGAGAGTGTCCTGTAGGTTTAGGCAAGCTGCAGTCAGAATTCAAAGTGGTAAGCAAACACTTGTTTCCTTCATTAGTAAACGCAATCACAATTGATAGTTAAATCTTATTTCAACTGTACCTATCAATTACAGGTGAAGAAGCAAGAGAGGCATGGGAAGACTAGATATGTCTAGAGCTAGTGTCTTCTGGGGTCTCATAGGAGCTGGAGATGTATAAAACTTGTTTAGAAAGTGAAACCTGGCCGTTAACCTCGTGTATCTGTGTATCTGAAGCTCGTGACATATCTGACATCCCTTTCGTTGACACTGTGGGGATGCCATGATTTGAGTTGAGCTTTCATTAATATGCCATATAATCCGTCTGACCGTCCGAGCTGGTCTTTGAGTTCATTTATGGTTCTGCCGTTCGGACGACAAAATTCCATGCCTGAAATTGGCATATTTGTTTATATTTGATTTTAAATGCTATGATTCACATTGGTCTGATTTCTGCACAGCAGAGGCATAACGTTTTGAGCAGTTTATAAATTCTTTTCCCGTTTGTGACATCTTATGATTCACTTTTTTAAAAAAATAAATAAAGATAAATAAATTGGGCAATATAATAATAATTAATAATATTTATTAAAAAGGCTCTGTCGGTGTTTGATACCAGACAGATTTGTCTCGTGGAAGATTCCGTAGTTCGGTCCGGGGGGATTTTCGCCGTCGCACCTCGAACCGCCCTTGATGTCCCAAGAACAGTATGAACACAGCGATATACCCAGGTTCGGGCCCCCGAGGTGGGTAATAGCCCTACTCTTGTTTGAGCTCTAGCTCTATGTGTGTATTGCCATGAAATGAGGTGGGAGGGGAAGACCCCCTTACCCCGTGGTGGGTTGGTCCCTTATAAAGCGTGGGTGAGCCCAAACCGCCGGGGACAGAGAAAACAGGGGTGCATCTAGCCTATTACATGATTGCTGTACTGGCAGGTATACATTAAATGTTGTGTAGTCGTAGCCGCCTGCTATGCACGTCCCGCTGCCTTGTCGCGTCCCATCGGTGGCAGGTGGGGCCCGGAGTCCCGCCAGCCCTGCCAGCCGCTCACGTGGTCGCCGATACGGCGCGGGGCCTGATCGCCCACCGGCCCGCCGATCTGCCACGTGTCCTGCCTGCCGATCTGCCACGTGTACTGGCCGGGGAGATGCTCGCCCGGCGCGTCGCATGTCCTGGCCGGGGCGGTGCTCGCCTGGCGCACCGCGTGTCCTAGTCGGTCTCCCGGCGCAGGGGCCTGGTCGCCCCCCGCCTGCCGGGAGCACTACGCCTCGGGTCCATTTCCGAGCGATGAGGCCCACATGCCCGTCGGTCCACTCGAAACCGGACCCGGTCTTCTCGGTCCTCCTTGATGACTCCGTCTTCTACCCCCTTCCGGAGGGGGTGAAGAGGACACCCTGGTACCTTGTGTACCGACAGTAGCCCCCAGGCCCGCCCTGGGGCGCAAGCCAAGCTCAATGTCCCTCCTGGCTCAGATCATTGCCAACGCTCGGATGAAACCCAGGGTGGGGCTAGCTCCGCCGCGCGTCGCGCGCTTGCCTTGTCCACTTCAGCCGGGTAACCCCCGGAGCCCCCGAGCGTCTTGCTCAGAGCGATTCACCTGCATCCAAACAGATCACCTCTCCCCGCACGAGCGGGGGGTTATATCTCACTTTTTGCACAGAGGAATAGACGGGAATTACTGGAGGAGCACTGTCGCTGCGGTGTTGCCAGTGGGTGTCACTTTGTCGTTTCCTTTCACCTTCCGGAGCTTATGCCCTTGCGGTCTCTCGGGGCCAGACCAAAACATCATGCGGCTTAAGGCTGCGGGTTTCCGGGTGTGGTCGTAGGCCAGCAGTGCTTGCGGAGCAGGCCGCTTGGCGCACTATGCCAGACACGTCCCCCGGTCGCCCTCCCTTTTCCGACACGAATGTTAGGCGTCCCCTCTTACCGTCAAGGGGCCGTCAGGTTAGAAGCACAAACGACAGTCGTGCAAGACCAACACTAGCAACACACGGCCAGGTAACTAAGCAAAACGCGAAAGGAAGCGAACTCGCGCTTAACAAAATCGCAGGGTACTTACAGTACTGGTATGCCGAAGGCACGACCTTCTCAGCTCTAGAGCGCTTGTCTCCGGACTGTCCGCCGAACTTGGCGCGCTCCAAGGAGGCGAAGCTGCCTCCTTCCTGAACCGGAGGCCGAGGCAGTCGCACCGCCCCCTCCCTGAACTAGACCCGGTCTTCTCGGTCCTCCTGGATGACTCCGTCTTCTACCCCCCTTCCGGAGGGGGTGGAGAGAACACCCCGGTACCTTGTGTACCGACAGGCTCTATATAAGGATAAACTAAAACTTAAGGCCCTCTTTGATAGCTTGTTTAGTTTTGGTTTAGTTTTTGTTGGGAAAATTTGACCACATTTGAAAGTATTATGAAAAGGCTAAATAAATTATTGAAAAATATTTTTGAGATCTTTGAGGAAAACTCTACAAAGTTCTAAAAAATTATTTTCAAAAAATAAAGTAAAATGGTGTATATAAAAATAACAAAAGTTGTAATCCCAACAAAAACTACAACTAAACAAGCTATCAAAGAGGGCCTACTAACCCTATTCTCTACCCGCGTGGGCTGGATACCCACCCAGACCCTTCCCTTCTAAAAGGCACAATTCTTAACCATACTGGGCTCTTTAGTATAATTAGATCTACGACTCTTCCTCCACCTATTCTTATCCAATTAGGTTTTTTTTCTCCCAAGACACCTCGTAGGGCGACCCACCTTCTATAAATACCCTTTTGGTCATCTCCCGTGATTCCAATCCCGAGACACCTTAAAATTCACCTGACACCAAGTGTTCCCAAGGGTAATTTTGATGTGTTTCCCTTCCAAAACCTTAAACCCAAGATTAAATTGCACCATGTTTTAGAGCTCGTCAAGACGGTCCATATAGATATATGGAATACCCTATTTGGTGAAGAATTGAGGAAGATTGAGCTCACTGAAGTTTTGGGAGATCTAGAGGCCGCCGCCACGCTGACATCACCACCGACCGGCAATACACACGCCCCCAGAACTCCGCACCCGCCACCCAACCGTCGATACCCATCCTCGACAACCGCCGCACGCTCCCACCAGTACGCCATACGTACCAACCGCCCCCGCCACGAATCGCTCCGACGTTCAGTCCCACACCCACGCCCGACCAATCGCCCGCTCCGCCACACTCACCGCCCGCCACGCGTCCGCTTGCCCTCTTCCCCGCACATCGCGCTTCTCCTCTAGTGTCTCCACGCCACGCGCTCGCCTCGTCCCCCATGCGCGCGCGCACTAAACTGACGTCGTCGTGTGTCCCGTTGGCTGTTAAATTGGTTTACCATCGGTTAACCGATTTATTCTTTTCGTGGGATTTTTTGATTTATCTGAAACTTCTCCAAATTATTTAGGGAGTATACGAACTTCGATTTAGATGATTCTAGAGCCTGAAAATCTCAAAAAAATTATATATTTTAATTATTCTATTTCCTTTGTATTGTTTATTTATTTTGTATTTTTTATTCGTGGAAACAACACGGGTGTTTGCAGGGCCGGGGATTTTCAAAACTTTCAAGGAGGAGATCCGCAAGATCCAGAGTTCTTTCAAGGTAAGTTAGATTCGTATTGAATTCTTAGTTTGCTAGATCTTTATTCATTTTTTATTTACTTATTGCATGTATAATCTACCATGTAAGTCTATGTCTATCCCATTCCCATTGTCATGTTAATCCTTCATTAACATGAATCGCTTCTCATTGATAGCGCTGTTGTTGATTTCCTTAGCCTATCATGAAGTATATGCTTAGCCATGTTTATGGGTTGGTAGATAATAGGTCTCACTTATAAATTATTGGTTCATGGGGGAGCTTTTGTCTTTGCAATGTTGATTTAGGATTATTCAACTAAAATCAACATAGTGTGTGTTGAATTTAGGAGACCTAGAAGAGGTGGTATTTGGGCTTGTGGCTTGTTTGGGGGTCTTCTCAACTAAGGACCTTACATTTGTGACTACTGGACCGAACTAAACAGTACACCACATGTATCTTTTGGCCCTAACTTACTAGCTTATGAAACCCGAGTAACCGTGTACTCGCAGACTGATGGAGAAGTGACTAGCTATCACTGCATCCAAATGGTTCAAATCAGGACTAACTTTGCCCAGTATGCGACCATGGTATGGCTGAATGTAGATTGTGCACTGCAATCAAGGCGTAAACCAACTTGGTCAAAACACAATTGACCGGCGGTGGCCTGACAAGACAAGATCTAGCCCACACGGGTGAGAGCGCATGAAGAGAAACAACAACCGGTGACGACGACAAAGACCCAAGTGGGGGTGGCGACGAGCTGCCGTAATCGGCGACAACGATGAATACTAGCTGAGTGGGCGGCGATGATTGGCTGCAACCGGCGACTACGGTGGATTCCGACCTCGAATGTTAGATTCCAAGTTGTTGGCCTCGGATTCAAGGAGGCGGCGAATCTCCTGCAACCCACCGGAAGAGCGTGATCAATGAGGGCCAGTGTGGAGAGGCAATGGCGAGCGACGACCGAGACGAGGCTGAGGCGGCGGCACGCGACGGACCTGCGTTATCGCACACCGGTTCTGGCCGAGACAAGGCTGGATCAGGTGGAGAAAGCACGGGCAGTGGCACCTAGGACGATGACACCCACAAAGACAACATGGTAGACGACGGGAGGTGGTGACGACGGTGCAAGTGCAATACCCGGTAAAACCCTAACCCTAGTTATACATTGATACCATTTAGAAATATCGCTTGTATTCATCTGAGGCAGAAGGGGAAATATATATATAGAGTACTGGAGAAACCCAATTCAAGGGTGATCACAAGATGGGAGAAAGAACTCTCTTGGGTTTTAGAGATAACATATGTCTAGCACAATAATTGCTTCAAAGTTGATCACAAAGTCTTGAAATGTTTGGGGTACTTTGGTAGTTATACTTGGAACAACTCTCCTAATTCATGTGCGAATCTATCATCAAATAAAGAGTTTCTCTTGGTCATTTAAAGGTCACCACGAGCTAGAAAGTGAGTGGTCTCTCTTCAGTTTTCGCGCAAGAGTTAGCAGCTTGCATACCTTCTACTAAAATGGTTATAACTCAAGTTTCGGAAGCCAAAAAGAGGCATGGTTTGAAGCGTTGGAAACTAGACTTCCATATCCTTTCATCATTGTGGCCCATGACCCGGTTGCTGTCAACATTTGCACCATCACGGCCAACAATCCAGTGATCAGCATGGCGTGCTCCACTTGACATCTCCGGTGCATCACGCGGTTGATCCTCATCCATATGTAAGTATAACAAAAGAAGCACACATGAGAAGTACCGCATCATAACAAATATTATAAATTAAACTCAAGTTAGTTTTCATCTTATTTTCAATTTATTTTGCATGACCGCGTGTAATTGAACTTTTGTAATCTTTCTTATTAGTCTCATTAGGACCGGTCTTGGTATCATCCCCTTCATATGTTTTGCATGAAAAGGTGTGTGTGGGATATCCTCATCAATAGTACATTACAAGGTGATTTAATTGTAGGAATAAGTCCATTTTAGATACCTCAATTATCGTGAAACTTTGAAAAACCCCCTAAACTATGATTTGGTCTGTTTTACATTCCTGAACTTTCAATACCGGCTCAAAAATCATCACAGCAAAACACCTAACAAAACCAGGTTGTGGTGGGTTTTGAGCCGGTATTGAAAGTTCAGGTACGTAAAGCAGACCAAATCATAGTTTAGGAGGTTTTTCGGACTTTTGCGATAGTTGAGGTACCTAAAATGGACTTTTTCCTTAATTCTATTACATATAGACCCATATTATTTGTTTGAAAGGCAGTAACATTGGTAATTCATTAAAGCAGAAGTAAAATACAAGAAAAAAAAATAGTACCAGACACCGAGACTTAATCACAACGCAAATGTTGTGACCACAACCTAAAAGACCAACCATCTCGCCTACATGGTGAGAGCACACCCTACAACCACTAAAGGTGATTTAATTCTATTACATATAGACCCATATTATTTGTTTGAAAGGCAGTAACACTGGCAATTATTAAAGCAGGAGTAAAATACAAGAAAAAACAAAAAAAATTGGTACTAGACACCGAGACACAATCACAAAGCAAATGTTGTGACCACAACCTAAAAGACCAACCATCTCGCCTACATGGTGAGAGCACACCCTACAACTACTAACCATCGGTTGTCATCGGCCACACAACTCAAGCACCCTATAACAACATGTTGCTCAAGCAATGACGAATCGACTTCCAAAGTGAAGGCAAACTACGATGCATCAAAAGTGTGGAGAACCTTCAATAAGGGAGCGACGACGAAAACCACGCCGAACTACAACGTGGATTTTCACACAAGAATGGATAGGGACGCCTATATTTTTTTAACTAAACCCATTTTAGTTTAGAGGCAATGCTACAACTAACCTATTGAAGGGGTTGTCTATATGCTACCTTTTTATGATATGGAGCTTGTTGTACCACAGGTAATGCTATTATATTTTCTCACCCCCACCTCACCACCATGCATGGACCTTTTTCATGCATCATAGCCCCCGTCAGTCATTCAGAACCTTCATTGTGTTGCGGAGTTCTTGAAACAATGAAAGTCAAGTTGTATGGGAAGTGTGTTCATGAGATCAAACCCGACTATTGATTTTATCTGAGGCGCTCCGAAAATCTACGGTAGCTTATAATCTGAAAATTTGAAGGTGCTTAAAAAAGATCAAATAGAATGAAAAATGTTTTAAAAAATATTTTTGCAATCTTCGAGTAGAACCACTATCCTCACATAAATGGTTACGAAGTGTTAAGATATATGTCACAAAAATGACATTTTGCAAGCTGTAGCTTAAAATTTGATTTTAAGCTGAACGAAGCTCCTGCACCAGCACTATCATGACGGTTTGCACAAAAAGAATTCCATGAACTTCACACATATGATGCATAAATAGATTAACTCATCTTTATTTCCACAAAAGTGAAAATTTTGTTTTGCGTGGAGACAGTGAAATTGAAAAGCTTTATTCTGAATTGTTCACTTGCGATGTTTGATCTCTTCCCATTCTTATCTAGGTTTACCGGTTTGGGGTAATAGGCCAGGTTAAGGGTGGGCCATTGGGATAAAATTGTGAACAAAGTTGAGAAAAACTAGATGGGTGGAGAGGTAGTTCCCTCTCTTATGGTGGGAGATTAACCCTAATAAATGCTTGTCTATCTAATATTCCAATATATAGCATGTCCATGTTTTTGATACCTAAAACTGTCATTAATAAAATAGAAAAAGTTCGGAGGAACTTCATCTAGAAAGGCAATGGGGTTTAAACGAAATATCATCTCATCAAGTGGGGCAATATCTGTAGACCTAAGGATAAGGGTGGCATGGGGATGCTGAATTTGAGAGACATGAATATCAGTCTGTTGTGTAAACGGTGCTGGCGATTAGATAGGGACGATGGAGTTTGGCATAACATAGTGAAGAAGAAGTATTTGAAAAATAAGTCTTTATCTTCGGTTGAACCAAAAATGAATGATTCGCCTGGTTGGTGAGATATACTAAAATGTAGAGATTGCTACATTAACAAAAGGAGGTATGTGGTGGGAGATGGTATGAAAGTGGATTTCTAGAGAGATTGCTGGATAGATGATATATCGTTAAAGGAGAAGTTCCC
This sequence comes from Raddia distichophylla, assembly GCA_005191435.1. Taxonomy (NCBI): domain Eukaryota; kingdom Viridiplantae; phylum Streptophyta; class Magnoliopsida; order Poales; family Poaceae; genus Raddia; species Raddia distichophylla. The sequence goes on along the minus strand of SPJY01020215.1, from coordinate 978,930 downwards.
ACATATTTTCTCTATCTGTATGGACAATAATCTGACTGTTGCTCAATGTAAAACACGTCGCTAGCATTTGTCCTTCCGGCGTTGGATGGATCCTATCGCTGAGTTAGAATGGGTAGTCATGTTCTCCAATCTGTCTAAACTTGTTTTTACTAATGACACCGACAAGCCTGCTTGGAGAGTTGGTAAATCAGGTAAATTCATTGTTAAATCTGTCTACGGTCTCATTGCTGACAAGTGGCAAAACAAAAATCTTAATAGAATATGGTGCTCTAAGACTCCTTTGAAAATACAAATATTCCTCTGGTTGATGCATCATAATGTGCTGCTGACGTGAGAGAATATGAGAAAACGCAACTGGATGGGTGATCCTAGATGTGAATTCTGTGATAATGTTGAGACGATGGAACATCTCTTTTTCTCTTGTCCGCTGGCTAAAGCATTGTGGTGGGGTAATTGCAGCATGTTGCAATGTTGATTCTAGACCGGTTAATCTTGAGGGTTCTATCATTGGATGCAAGACAAGACAAGACAAGACAAGACAAGACAAGACAAGACAAGACAAGACAAGACAAGACAAGACAAGACAAGACAAGATTAAGACAAGACAAGACAAGACAAACTACAAGATCAAGACAAGACAAGACCAAGACAAGACAATATCAAGACAAGACAAGACAAGACGAGACAAGATCAAGACAAGACAAGACAAGACAAGTTACAAGATCAAGACAAGACAAGACAAGAATCTAGGTGCACCCTGTCATGACCAAGTGTCAAAGGACCTAGAAGAACCCGGATGCACGGTCGCTGTCGGACAGAGTCCGATAATTACCAAACGGCGTCCGATGAGGAAGAAAACCTTAGACGACCCGTTGCACTGTTCCTGTCAGACAGCGTCCGCTGAGAGTCGGACGGCGTCCGATGGACTAAAACTTGCACAGCCAAACATTCTTAGCGGCTAAGTCCCTTGCGAGTCCAAAACTCAACCTCACTGTCGGACGCGTCCGACCAGGTCATCGGACGCATCCGATGCCGGCTACGCCGGCGAGCAAACACATGGCGTGCACTTTTTGTGCCCGCATCAGCACTTCATCGGACGCGTCCGATGAACCTATCGGACGGCGTCTGATGAACCGTTTCAGCTCGAGTCGGATTACTGCTAGCCGTCTGATCTTGTTCCAAGTAAATCTCATCCATCCATTGGCCCAGCCTGAACCCTAGCACTATAAATAGGTGGGATTTCGCGGGAAAGACTTGAGAGAGCTCATTTTGTTCATCCCTTAGTTTTGAGAGAGTGAGAGCTCCTCCCTAGTTCATCCTCCACCTCCCTAAATCCAACATCAGAGATTGAGATTGAGAGTGGGAGAAGAAGAGGAAGAAGAAGAAGAAGCCATACCTAGCCTCCTCCGGTCATTCCCGAAGTTCTTGTGCCTCCCCCATGAGTTCTTGGCCTAGCTCGATGGTGGGAGAGGTGATGGTCTAGTTGTGCTTCCGGTATTGTGCTCTTGGACTTCTTGTCACCGGGATTCAACTCCACCACAAGCTTCATTGACACGTGAACCGCAAGCAAACCCACCAACGTGGTGGTCATCGGCTAGGCGTAGCCGGTGCATCGTCTTCTCCATTGCGTCGAGATGTGCTAAATCCTCTGTGTGCTCGAGGTCGACTTCGCCTGTGAAGTCGGGTGTTTCGGGGTCCTTCGCGTGTGAAGGCTGTCGATTCTTGTACGATTTGGAGTTCCTTTCCGATGTGTTCGGGAACGAACCTCTTCTAGTAGATTGAGGACTAGGGATGAAAGGGTCCCGGGCTTTCCTGTGTGGCGAGCTTCCTCAACGAGAGTAGGTGCTTGCACCGAACTCAGTAAAACAGATCGGTTTGCCCTCGTCTCCTTTATTACTTGCACTTGTACTAACTTCCGCTACTAGACTTGCTTAGGGCTCATTCGCTAGTTGGGTGATTAACTTGACTAATTGACCAAGTTCAACAAGCAAATAAAATTGAAAATAGTCCGATTCACCCCCCTCTCGGCCTTAGATCCCTTCAAGTGTTACAGTGGATTTTGGGTTGACCAACAATCAAGTGGAATATGAAGCTTTGATTCAGGGATTGGAGTGGTTAATACAAGCTGGTGCTATTGCCGTGGAGGTGTTCAGAGATTCACAATTGGTGGTTTTTCAGATGATCGGTAAATATGAGTGTCATAGCGAATATCTTCGAGAATATCTAGAAAGGGCTTCTGATTTGGCTTAGTATTTTAGCATATTTACCATTCATCATATTCCGAGAGAACAGAATTGTGAAGCCAATGATTTAGCTCAAGAAGCGTCGGGGTATAAATTACCGATCATGGAGTTGGAGATTATTCCGATTGCAAATCCTGTTCCGATAGGATGGCAGGCAGAGATTATCGGTTATCTTAAAGATCCTTTGAGGAAAACCGATAGGAAACTTAAAAGAAGAGCTTAGAGGTATGTATTAATTGGTGATAAATTATACTATCGGAGTTTTGATGGGTTATTGCTTAAATGCCTAAACGAAGAAAAGGCTCAAGTTGCAATCGAAGAAATACATGAAGGTCTATGTGGAACACATCAATCAGCATATAAAATGAGATGGATGTTGAAGCGTGTGGGATATTTCTGGCCAACAATGGTGGATGACTGTTTCAAGTATTATAAGGGTTGCAAAGGTTGTTAGAAGTTTGGAAATATTCAGCATGCGCCTGCGTCAATTTTGCATCCGATTGTGAAGCCGTGTCCTTTTAGAGGATAGGGAATTGATATGATTGAAAAAATATCTCCTTCCTCGTCCAAGGGGCATCGGTATATTTTGGTAGCAACTGATTATTTCACAAAGTGCGTTGAAGCTATTATCGGATCTACGAGAATTGAAGAACAAAGTAACGTGAAAGCCGATGATTACAAAAACCTGATGGTGGATAAACTTGATAATATGGTGGCAGTTCGGTTAAGAGCTTTAGAGCATATTGAGTGTGATAAACAAAGAGTTGCTCGACATTATAATAAGAAGGTTGTGCCGAAAACTTTTGAAGTGGGAGATCTTGTATGGAAGACATTTTTACTGATTGGTTCAAGGGATCCTAAATACGGGAAGTGGTCTCCAAATTGGGAATGACCCTTTAAGATCAATCGGATTATTCCTGGAAACGCTTATATTCAGGAGACACTTGAAGGGGAAGTTTTCGGTAAAGCGATTAATGCTAAATATCTGAAGAAATACAATCCAAGTGTTTGGGTTGGTACTTGAGTGTGCAAGTTAAAAGCTGATTCTTAGGAATCGCCTATAGTTCAAAAAAGCCGTTTAACACTTGTTGAATCGATGATGATGATGATTTACTCAACGCGTTGCTGTTGAGCAAAAGCCGATTTTAAATGAATCGCCTATAGCTTGAGAATCGCTTATAACGAGTCAATACTGGTATTTGCTTAACGCGTTGCTATTCAGGAAAAGCCGATTCTAAGGAATCGCCTATGGATTAAGATATTAACAAAGAGCGAAAGTGATTGCATAGAAAATAAAGTTATTACAGAGGCACGAAGGCCTCAACTGTTTTCGCCCTAGGGGCAGGATGAACACTGTTTTGCGATCGGGAGTATACCGATCCACACATGAAAGTTTAAAAACTTTGGCTCGCAGGCCAATCATTCAAAAAATTCGTAAATAGTTGCGGCAGCGCTGGACATTGTATCGCGGATTTTGTTGACAATCTCGGTGTCTTGTTCAGCTGATCCGGATATAATCGGTATTTTCTTTTTGGCGTCCAGCACTGCCAAGCCGCATGCCTTCGCAATGCTGTACTGCTCTTTAGCCGCCGATTTGGACTCCTCAAAGCTTGAGCGAGCGGCTGCTTCGGCTTTTCTTGCCTTCTCCAGTTCTTGTTCCAGGGACTTAACCCTTGAAACCGCTTTGGAGACTGCAATTTTTGCCTATTCGGCCTCTTGTTTCAGCTGGAGGAGTTTGTCGCTTTGAGCGTTGGCATCTTGGATGAGCCCCTTCAGTTCGGCCTCGGCATCTTTGAGGGCTTCTCTCTGATGGAGCCGATCCAACGCAGCATCGAAATTGGCTTTCTTTTCTCCCAAGGGCAGCACCTTTTGGATAGCTGAAGCCACTTGATCTGGGAGAACTTCTTTGATTGAATCGGCAATCTCCCTTAAGGCGGAAGGGTTAGCTAGGAAAGCCGATTCATTCCCAAATACTTCCCACATTTGCTTCAGCTTCGCAAGGGTATCTGGAGAAAACCGATTAGTCTTGGCTGGCGCTACGGTGGGTGGCTCGATGGTAAAAAGGTCCTATTACAAAAAAATTGGAAATTTCGAAGTGAATCCATTTTCTAATCTATTGTATTCTTTTTCGAGAGGCTGGGGGTGATGGAGTCTTGATCGGAGAGGATAGGAAATCCAGCTCATCGTCAAGCCAGTCCATGCTGGACGGGTCGAAATTTAGCTCGTCGGTTTTCTTTCCGTCATAAGTGATGACCTGCGTGGACACCACAGTTACTCGGGCTGGACTTCGCGGTTGGAACATGTACTGGAGAGAAGAAAATCTAATGTTACAAGGGATCGGCATTTGAAAAATTTTGTGAGATAAAGTAAAGAAATCCGATTACATCTTGGGGATTGAATGCTGGTGGAGTCTGTGAGGCCGGTGGAGGAGTAGGCGTGGCATCCTTTTTCTTCTGGACGGGCGAAGTGTCCTGAAATTAATATTCCGATAAGAAAAGCTGAAGAGAAGTTTGGAAAATTTGGGAAAATTAAGTGCTTACTATGTCGCAGACCGACTCGGTGCTCTCAGGTGTACGCACCTTTGGGGGTCTTGGCTTCTTGGCGGCCACTTTCTTCCTCAGGCCGGTTTCACCTTCGGGTTTCCCTGTTGATTACAAATGATTAAGATATCGGATTTTAAGAATTATATGCTTTAAGCCGATTTTACCTCGCTTCTTTGGTTGCGGAGAAGAGCCTTGTGTGAAGGCCGATGCGGACTTGGCCGTCGAATGGATTCGACCGGCTTCTTCTCCAATGAGCTTGGCCTTGGGGCGCTTGTCTCCACTCTAAAAAGAAAATAAACATAAGGTTAGTAATCGGAAAAGAATAACATAAGTTAGTGAACGCACACAAGTTAATAACCTCGCTGCTAGAAGAGGATGCATGGTCTTGGGATTCTGATCTGTCGTCGTCTGAATCCGATGAGGAGGGTCCTGACTCGAAAGTATTTTGTTCTTTGTCACCGTCATCCTCGGAATCAGAATCGGAACTTTTATCACTGCTTGTTTCCGATTCCGATTGGAGCTCTGCCATTCCAGCAATTTTTGGCCAATTGGGTTTGCAAATTTCCCTCTGGCCAGTGAGCCGTTCGATTAAGGTTGCGGCTCCGTCTTCTGTGGCATATATGTTCTTGGCAATGGACTCCCACCAGGAATCAAACTTTGGAGAAGTGGCCGACCACATTATAAATTCAGTCGGCATTTCAAAGTCCAAATGTGCAGCAGATAAAATCCCATAAGCCGATTGAGGGTTGAGGTCATCTCTGGCGTTCAGGTGGCGGTATATGAAGAGGTCGGGAATATCCTGCCCGAGGTTGAATTGCCAAGCTACCACGGCGGGGTGGTAAAACTCGTACAAAGGTTTCTTGAGGTGAGTCCTTGTGCTCAGGATGGCGAAGAAGATACCTGGTGAGATAAATTATTTGAAAGCCGATAAGGCTTCGCCCCTCAAGGTGTTGTTGTAAGGATCCTAGGCCGAGAGGGGGGGGGGTGAATCGGCTCTTTCAAATTTTACTTCTTTCAGTTAGCTTGATTAATTAGTCAAATTAGGAACCCAAGCTATCGATAGATTTATAGCCTAGTTGCGGAAGCGATCACAATAAGCACGAGCGACTACAAGGAGGCTCGATGGAACTCACACGCAAGCGATCAATCCAATGTGCGGAAGTAAACGAGTGAGATGAGAAGACGCAAACCGAGTTGTTTACCGAAGTTCAGTGCTCAACACATGAGCACCTACGTCTCCGTTGAGGAAACTTCTCACACAGAGAAGTCGGGACCCTTTCGTCCCTAGCCCTCAATCCACTCGTGGTAGCTCTTCACCAACACATGGTAGGCGAGCTCCAAACCTTCACACGGAGGCGAGTTCTCTCACACACGAGAGCTCCTCACACCCACGACACCGACACACGGCACCGACCACCGACACACGGTGGATTTCACCTCAACACATGAGGTACCCCCAACACATGGAGGATTTGGATCCGACACACGGATACCTTGGCACCCCCGACACACGGAGATGGCCGCCGACACACGGCGGACTTGAGGGCTCCAACGGATGGAGAGGATGCACCCCTACACAAGGCGGTGACCACCAACGAATGGTGGGTTTGCGGCACGGTCGATGTAGTCGTACGGTCGATGAAGCTCGTGGCGTGACGACGATCTCTCCGGCGAAGGAATCCCAAGAGCACTAGATCGGAGATCGTCTCTCACCACTTCCCTCTCTCTCCCACCATGAAACTAGGGCAAGAACACCATGGGAGTTGGGGGAAACCTTGGAGATGGATGAGAGGAGGTAGGGTCACCTTCTTCTTCTTCTTCCTCTCTTCTTCTCTCTCTCAAGCACATGGAACCCTAGGTGGAGGTGCGAACCATGGGAGGAGCTCTCTTGGTGTCTAAGGGCAAGGGGTGGCTGCTAGCTGAGGCTCTCTCAAGTTTCTCCCGTGCTCCTAGCCCCTATTTATAGGCCCAAGGCGAAACCCTAGAAATGGACGGCTCAGATTAAATCGCGAGTTTCAGATCACTCGGTCGGACGCCGTCCGGTTCCCGTCGGACGCCGTCCGACAGTGGGTCACGCCAATTTTTGAACTTGGTCGGACGCCGTCCGGTAGGTTCGTCGGACGCGTCCGACAGTGAGCTAGCGCGCGCGCGAACAGTGCCCACCAGGTGTTTGGTCGCGGGATTAGCCGTCGTCGGACGCTGTCCGGTCCGGATCGGACGCCGTCCGACAGTCGCTACTGTTGCGCCCCGTTTTTCAGACGCCGTCCGATGGTCGTCGGACGCTGCGTGATGATCAACAGTGAACTTCGTCGGACGCCGTCCGGTCGCTGTCGGACGCCGTCCGACAGTGGCTGTGAACCTGGGACTTAGCCATATTTTGAGCTAGCTCGTTGGGAACCGCTGCTGTCGGACGCTGTTCGAAGACCGTCGGACGCCGTCCGACAGTGGGTGTGATTTTGGGACTTAGCCAGAATTTGGCTTGGGCTCGTTGGCCGCCGTCCGATGGCAATCTATTTCGCACACCCCTTCGAACTTAGCCTCTCTCGCCCCCTCTCGCACCTCTCGCACCTCTTTTGTCGATTTGTGGACACAGCGAGAGGTTCAAATCATTTGGTCGGGAGGTTTCGCGCCTAAACAGAATATTTGGCTTGGGAACTTGGCGGCTACGAAACCCTGGACAGCTGTCACTCCCTCGAATTCTCTCGAACCTAGAGAAGTGGACTCGCTCTAGATGGTTCGCTCAAGACTGACATCTAGCACTCTCGGAACCCCTTTGACCTGTGCTCAGTGGGACCCTGCAACCAGAGAGATGAAGTCGAGCCAAAGACTCACACAAGGAAAATAGAAGAACTATAAAACAAAGGTCCTTATCCTTGGCGTTCCAGTTGTACGGCCTAGTTGCCATCAATTACCAAAATCAATTAGCCCATGGGAGGCTTGATCTTACAGTTGTCCAGTTGGAAGAATGAGGGAACAAGATATTTGCCCAAGTCAGTATATGGGTTGAACTGTTCTGCACCATATTCCGATTCAGACATTGTGTAAAATGCAACCATGCAATGAGAGAGGTCATGTTGGTGGAGGCGTTTTCTGTTGCAATTAACTGAGATCATTTCCCCGTATGATCTGCATGGGCGCTCATTGCTATCGAATTCCTGCTCATTCGAAAATTTTAGACTGAGGACTAGTTCTCCAAGGGAGTTATATATTTGAAGCTTCAAAAACATACTAATGAACCAGAAGGGGCCGCCTAGGTTTCCAACTGAATAATCGGCTTTCTTGGAGCAGAGACCTTCCGTAATCTCATGCATCATCCGATAGGTGGCTCCTAGCAGGTATTTTCCGATTGCTAATTTCTGGCCTAATGCCAGTGCTTCAGCTACTCCTTGGTATACCTTGCTAGGGCTGAGGGATTGTCCACAAAAGAAAAACCGAACTAGCCACATATTTAAAAAGGCGATGTGTTTGTCGTCCTCGATATCGCCTGTCTGCTGATGGGTGCTAATATAACGCTGCCATCCAAAGTTTTTCTCAGGAACCAGCTTTAGAGTGGTGGACATATCAAAAGCCGATAGCATTTCGCCATCGGGACTTAGACCGGTTAGCATCGCTACATCTAGGAGCGTAGGGCTTATGGGTCCAGTTGGAAAAAGGAAGGCGTTGGCCGTGTCGCACCAGAAATAAGCCGATGCTGCCATGAGGGGTTCGTCTACTGGCGGGGGATGTAAGGAAAGAAGGATGGCATCGGTTATTCCTAATTCATCCCATTGCTCTTGTTTCTGGCCGTAGACCCGAATGAGCCAGTCCTTATATCCCTTGATCGGGCTAGGCCAGGATCTAAAAGCCGATTTCCAGCTATTGGTACTGAGCTTATCAGCAAAAAGGGGAAGTCTTGCTACCGAATAATCTATGAACTCTGTTGGATCTCTCTCCCCTATCGGTCCCAAAGAGTACAATGCTTCAGAGTCTGAGCATCAGAATAGTACCTGAGACATCTTGCCGATTGAGAGTTGAAGGAGGACTGGCTCTGCGCTGGGACTGCTGAGGGCTCCGGAAAATCTGATGCAAGAGACGTGTGCGCAAAGGAGAGCATGAAAGTGACAGCGAATGGGGGTCTATTTATAGCAGTGGTAAAAATTATGGTTTTACCGTCGGTTTCGGCGTTACTGTTTCGGCCCATATCATCTACTGGGCTGACACGTGTTCTCAAAGTGGGCCGAAAGGGAGGAATTACAGGGGTAAAGGTGTGAAATGTTCCAATATAGTAAATCTGATTTTTACTTGAAAGTTCAGCTAATGATAATACTCATTGCCAAACTTAGGGGCATATCTTGACACCCAAATTTGGCAGAAAATCAGATATTGTGAAAGGGTTAAATTTATCTGAATTATTGGGCCGAATCAGAAAATTGGCTTCATCGGCGTAGGAGAAGATATATTGAAGAATACCGATGGTTACAAGACTTCGGAAGAAATACGATCTGATCAGAATCTTTAGCCACGCGGTAAAATAGGTCGTATCAGTATCGACCTTGTAATACTATAAATAGGACTTTAGGTATCGAGAATAGAGGACATCATACTCAAAACACAAACTACTTTCTCGAATCCGATCGACCTCGTCGAAAGGCTTCAACTCGCAGGTAGAGCTATCTCGATGGGATAATCGATTCTCTCCTTGTAACCCATATGCATGGCTGTATCATCTTGATCACATGTATGCAAAGCATGTTAAACTGTCTCGGGATTTACCGATCTTTAATATGTTCTCGCATATTGCACTGTCTCGATTTAATCGATCTGTAATGTGTGTTTATCCTACAATGCTGATTATCAAGTGTTTTCATATGTTTTTCTTGAACTTGATGTATGCAACTGCCTCGTTTAATCGATCTTGCGTATGCTTTGTTTAAGATTTTGCATGTGTAGATGTTTGCTGACCGGTATTGTATTTACCCACATTAGTCTTGAATCTTTAAATTGGTTTATTGGTTTATATCTAAATTTAGATCTGAATACTGTCTTGGCCTGACCAATCTATTCAATCTATTCTTTGGTTTAATCTGATACATTGATTCGAAGGTTTATCGCTAATATTATATAAAAAAGTACCAAAAAGAAGTGAGGATTTATGATCGAACGCTTATTTACATTTAAACTGCTCTATCAGGCATTAAGCCGATAGATCTGGCAATCGGATCCTTTAAAGCCGATTACCAATAACCTGATCTGGCTATATTGAAAAACCGATTAGGGCTATATTACTGACGATTTTCTCCTTGTCAATTTACAGGTCAAATTGACTGGCACGCTTCGTCTTTGGTTGCGACACAATCACAGAATTGACGCTTCTGCACGTGTGTTCACGAAAAGATTTCTTTTTGTGTCAACAGCGTGTCCCCTCGCTGCCCCGCGCTGCGCAGCCGCAATCGGTTCTATCCGGTTTGGCTGGTTTTCTCTGGTTAAACCGGTTTATTAATTTTTGTCTTTTCTGATTTTTCCTAAACTTTCAATAATTGTTCAGGGAGCATCTAAACCCCAAATTAGATGATTCCAGATCCATTAAATCCCATAAATAGCTTAGAATTTTATATATTTTATTGAGGTATTTGTTCTGTTGATGATTTTTCTGTTCTTACACATTTGCATTTACGTGTAGATCGTCCATGTTCGTGCTGTTCGGGACTTTTCCAGGAGCAGTTCGAAGGTGGTTCGCAAGACAAGGAGTACTACCAAGGTAAGATAGATTGCGTCCTGCTCTCCTATTTTTCAAAACTCACCCGAATACTATTTTTATTTACTTTTCTTTTGCATGAAATGATGGGAAGGGTTAGAATCCTATTTATTTACACTGAGTCATCTACCCTGTGAATTTAGCCATTTATTGTTGCCTTAGTTATTTTCCTGGCCTATCCTTATGCATAGATGCCAGTGCTCGTGGTTATTAGTTGTTAGATTATTCATTTAATCACTCTTGCGACTTGGTATGATTGGAGGTGCTGAGTTACTTTAATAACCTAATCAACTAAAACCTACGTGGCGCGTGTTGACTAAAGGTGGCAAGTCGGGTGGTTTTGTGGAATGAGGATTGTGGTGGAGGTAGTCACCTTAGTTTAAGGACCCTTGACGTGTGCTTATCTGGCCAAACCATACAAGCGCAACCATAAGTTCTAGCTCTGGCATGTCGGCCAACATGTGCTAGTCCTGGCTTAGTATTTAGGGAAAACTATTAAGACACTTTACTTTGAAAAGATCGGGCTGCGGTCCGTTGGCTCTAGAGGGGGACCCGAGATGTCGAAACCTTATAGGCGGTATCGGTTTTAACAGACGGAACTAATGAGTTGACTTGTATCGTTACTTAGTCTGGGCTCCAATGGAAGAGCTAAGTAATAAAAGTACCACTAGGCTTACGGGTAAAGTGTGCTACACTCTGCAGAGGTTAAAACTATCATGATAGCCGTTCCCACGGTCATGGGAGGAAAGGAAGGTCGTACATGGTAGTCTCATGAGTTAATCAATAACTTGATGGGTTTGTTTTGCTTGAGTTATTCGAGGCTTGTGCAGTTTTGCAGAGGGTCTTTCGAAGCCGATCTCTGTGTGTTTACTTTGGGAATCTATTCATTATTAATTGTCCTACATATGTTTTTACAACACTTTAATTTGACTTTCGAGGAGGCTGCTGAATTTGATGGTCGCATCATTCAACTGGTAGCAAGAAAGACTTTGATGCACTTTGCTCATGTGCATCAAATTGAGCTGAGGTGGAGCCAGTACTGCTATATACCAAGACACTGCAAGAGTAATTGCGCCCGCAATGGGCCGCTAATTACAAGAACGCTAGAGTACGAGACCAACTCTACCATCTACGCTACCGTCACTTATCTAGAAGCTTTGGAGGACCTATATGATGGAACCCGCTTCAACGAGCAGTTATATGAAGAAAAGGTTGCTGAAGTGGAAGATCAACTGGGAGAAGCTGAAGAGAAGATAGAAGAGCTCAAGCTGGAGCTCGCAAATTTAAAGGAAGCTCAACACAACGGTCGAATCGAGGAGATACAAGAGACGCGTCAAGCCATGCTCCTTTATAAAAGGAAGAAGAAGGACTTGGACAAGAGGGAGGAGCTAATGAACGAAAAATCAACAAAGAGATTGCATGCCTCGATGCTATGAAGAGGGAGATAGAAGAAGATGGAGATGAGCTGGTGAGAGAGCAAGCCAAGCACAAGGCCAAGAAGGTAAAGCTGGAATGGGAGCATGCTTCAACTCTCAAGGAAGATCAAAGGAAGGCAAGAGAAGAGGTAGAATTTGTCAAGATCGAGGACCCCAAAGAGGAGAAAAAGGAGGAGGAAGACGATGAGGAAGAGCCATTCGAGACGGACGACGCATCTTAATCGGCTTTGAAGATCGTCTTGCTTTTATCATCGCCAAGATTAGGGAGTGTGTTTAGTTAAAGTCATAAAGACTCAGCGTTCATATATTTTAAAGTTGTGTGTGGAGTAGACCGTATCAAGTTTTGGTTTTCCCCTGTGTGATGTGGCTATTCATTATGTTTGGATATTAAATGTATAATTAAAGTTTAAAGTTAGTTTAATGTCTGGTGTTGTGCCTTGTTTAAATTTTGTTTCGACATCCAAGAGAAGAAGACGATGTGGCTGGAAGAGTAGAAGAGTTCTTTTAACTTAAAATTTTTTCATCATTCAATTGAATAATTGTAATTAAATACTTCATATAAAAGAAGACTAAGCCAGCTTATAATAAGGCGATAATATAACACAACTAATTTGTTGATTATGATTGTAACCTATGCATGAGTTGGATTTATTTGGATCATGCTTTCTTTATGTTACCATGTGGTGTGTTGCCTTCTTATTGGATCTTTGAATGGAGTGATAAAAAGCGTTTATAAAATTATTATATCTAAAGGATGTCGCTTACCATTTAGTCTTCTTTTCTATCCTTTCTGTCTCAGCAGATGGCCAGTGGTCGTGGAAGCGAAGCCCGTGGAAGAGGAAGAGGTCGTGGAAGGGGTAGGCGCCGTGGACGTGGAGTTCAGCCTATACCTATCAATCTGCAAGAAGAGCTGGATCACCCGATTAATCAAGAGAATGCTGCTGCCCGGAGTGGTCAAGTCAATAATCAGGGACAAGTCAACCAAGCTGCTCAAGAGGCTGGCAATCAAGCAGGACCAGACAATGTTGCTGCTCAAGATCCTAAGCCGCCACCTCAGCCTCATCATCACCAACCGCTACCACCACCACCTCCTCCTCCGGTAGGACTAGCGCATGATGCGTTGATTCTCCAAGCTTTGCATATGATTGTGGATCGTCTGAATCAACCGCCGCTGCAGCCAATGCCAATGCCTGGGTTGCCGCAGTCTAAGTTCAGGAAGTTCATGCAGACTCGGCCACCGAAGTTTTCTAGTCGTGGAGACCTGATCGAAGCCGAAGACTAGGTCAAGAATGTAGAGAATAAGCTCTACTTGGCCAATTGTGACGACTATGAGAGCGTACAGTACGTTGCTCATATGCTCAAAGAGAATGCTGCCCATTGGTGGGAGAATTATTGCGCCACCAATCCAGACTACGTGGACATGGGATGGGATGACTTCGTGGAAGTTTTCAAGAACCATCATGTTCCAATGTGTATTCGAGTGGAGAAGAAGCGCGAGTTCGAAGGACTGCGCTAGAATAATAGGTCCATTGTTCAGTACATCAGCAAGTTCATTGAGTTATCCCGATATGCACCAGACTTAGTTGCTACTGAATAGGCCAAAGTCTGGAGGTTCACTGAAGGGCTGGACACTTGGTATGGTGTTCAGTTGAAGCCGCTTCGCTGCGAGACATTTGATGATGTGACTGAGAGGGCTCGTATCCTAGAGGGAGCCCAGTGCAAGCATAGTGATGAGAAATAGAGGAAGTTCACTTCTGAGCAGTAAAGCAGCAATGTGAGGCCTCGTACCCATCAAGCTCCGAGTTTTGGTCAAGCTCAGAATCAGCCAAGGCAGTACCAAAACCCTGGTTTCAAGCAATCATTCACCCCTCAGTATGGGGGCAATTCTCATCAAGTTCGCCAGACGCCGTAGGTCAGAGGCCAGGTGTAGAATCAGAATAAGACTCCTAATGCTGGTGTGACATGTTTCAAGTGTCATCAGCGGGACATCTGTCGTATGACTATCCGCTCAATAAGGGAGGCCAACCTCAGCAGAATCAAGGAGGGACGACTGCTTGTCAGCTGTAGCAAGGGTAGAACCGTGGGAGTGCATTCAAGATGCCCCAAGGAAGTGGACGTGTTAACCACGTCACTGTGGAAGAAGTTTAGAATGCTCCGGATATCGCTCTTGGTACGTTCCTGGCAAACTCAACCTCTGTTTTTGTTTTATTTGATTCAGTAGCTTCGCATTCTTTTATTGCAAAGGAGGTTATAGTTGATAATGGTTGGAGGGTAGTACCCCTTAGTCAATCTTTGCTTATTCAATCACCTGGTGGGGCTATGAATGCGAATGTGGGATGTCCGGATGTTGATCTAGACATTGGAATCTATAAGTTTCCGACTAAGTTGATCATGATAGATTCTAAAGGCATTCAAGTGATTTTGGGAATGGATTGGTTGAGTAGGTATAAGGGTAGGATTGATTGTGCTGATAGATCACTAACCCTTACTACTTTAAATGGGGAGACCATCAAGTATGAGTCCTTGCATAAAGGAAGTCGCAGCTTGAAGATTTGAAAGCTAAAGGTTTCATTAGACCAAGTGTTTCTCCATGGGGATCGCCTGTGTTGTTTGTGGAGAAGAAGCGTGAGAAGACCCTCAGGATGTGTGTAGACTACCGGAAGCTAAGTGAAGTGACCATCAAGAATAAGTTTTCATTGCCTCGAGTGGACGATTTGTTCGATCAACTAAAAGGAACCAAGGTATTTTCCAAAATTGATTTGAGGTCAGGTTATCATCAAATCAAGTTGAGATCGGAGGATATACCAAAGACGGCATTCATTACCCGTTATTGATTATATGAATATACTGTGTTGTCATTCGGACTCACTAATGCACTGTCACATTTTATGATGCTTATGAACAAGGTTTTGATGGAGTACTTGAACAAATTTGTCATGGTATTCATTGATAATATCCTCATTTATTCTAAGAATGAGGAAGAGCATGCCGAACACTTAAGACTTGTGTTGGAGAAGTTGAGAGAGCATCAGCTGTATGCTAAGTATTCGAAGCGTGACTTCTGGGTTAAAGAGGTAACATTTTTTGGTCATGTCATCTCGGAAGATGGAGTTTCTATGGATCCGTCCAAGGTTAATGAGAATTTGGAATGGAAGGGACCTGTCGACTGGTGACTAACTGGGGGGTCACCGCCGGCAATGAATTTGTACGAGTGGACGCTATCGAGAACTAAGCTAGGTGGTAGCACAAGACATGAGTTTATACAGGTTCAGGCCCTCAACGGAGGTAACACCCTACTTCCTGTGCTCTAGGATTATGATTGATTAACCTGCGGGATGCAAGACGACCAAGACGATTACAATGTATGCTCTATCAGATGAACTCTCTCTCGATGGCCTCCATCCCCTCCCTTTATATAGTGTGGGGGGTAGAGTTACACGGTAGCACGTAATATACGGTACCTAATCTTGTTATGTCGTTACATGTCATGCATGTGCTGATCTCCTAATTACATGGAGATAGATTATATCCCCGGGAACTTCCTTGGAGCTCAAGGTGCATGTAACCCGAGTGGTCTCTATCCTTGTTCGGCTGACTTGGATCGCCCCCCATCTGCTCTCTTATGGGCCTTCTAGAGGATACCCGAGGCCCATGTAGTCCACAGTAGCCCCCGACTGCTTTACGATCGAGTCAGATGTCTAGCCGACTGGTTTCACCAATATCTCCTGTAATCTGAAAAGAGATTGTAAAGGACTCAAGAAATCTTAAGTTTTTGGGTTGAAGCGATGCCTGGATTAGCAATGCCAAAATCCAGCTTACTCGGCCCATTGGGCGCATCACCTCAACGGAAGAATTCGGCTCCTGGGCACCTACTCTTGTGATACAAAAGCAGCAATCGGCCCATCATGGGACATGCCTTAAGCCACGCCATTACAACTTCTGTCTTGCAGCATGCTGTAATTTTAGCATTTCAAGATGTATCAGCATCAGGCGCCTGGCCTGGACATGCAAGAACCAGCACTCGGCCCAACATGGGGCACACCATTCAGCCGAGAGGTACCTGTCCCAACCAGAGAAGGGATCAGCATAGGCCCCTAAGGGCGTACCGATTGGATGCAGTTTGGCTGAGCGGTATTTGTATCCGGGGAGCGGCATACAACTGGCGACCTTAGAAAAGGCATACCTCCGAAACTGTAACTAAATTTCACCAACACCCAACCTTGAGCATGCAAAGTTAGCTAGTTACCCAACATGGGGTATGCCGTGAAATATTTTTAATTTTGGCGCTGCCGGTCATATGCCCACCAGGGTGTACCGAGGCCGAATTAGGCTCGATTTTAACACATTGCCACCGTCAGCGGCGTGTTAAGAAAGCCTGTTAAGGGGATTGCCCTTTGCAATTTTAGCCCAAGCCCAATTAGGGGGAGGCGAAGCGTTTTCGCGCCCTTTTCTCACACAGCCGGAACGACACACGCTTCCGTCGGAAACTGTATTCGCGTCCACTTCCGTCCCATCGCCATGATGGTTTTACTGTGTTTGAAACGGATTACAAGGCGCGCCCTTTGAACTCCCTCTGCGTATAAAAGAAGCTCCAGGGGCAGAGTATTACTTCACCACCAGCCTTCTAGTCTTCATCTTTCCGGCGACACCCAGAAACCTCCACCTTCTCCCTCCTTCAAAACGATTGCGAACATCATGTAGCTGATAGAGAAGTGGGTCGCCGAGGCCCGCGCGAAGGCGGAGGAGGAAGCCGCAGCCAAGGCCCGCGAGGACGAGCTCCAGCGGGATTTCGCCCTGATGAAGGCGGAGATCCCCGCGGAAGAATCCATTAGGGTTCTGATCTGCGGATTCGCAGCCCTCCTCGCCGACGGGGGATACTAAAATCCTCCCACCGGGGGGGCTTCTTCTTTTGCTCCTCCGCAAGCCAGCGACGAGCCTTAGCTCGATGTGCTGTGCCGCGGAGAAATATAACTAGGCCTAAGTGCCTTTTAATGAAGATCTCTTGAAAATCCACATGTCTTTCTTCTTGCATCTTGCTTTAATCTCAAATCTGCGACATTGCTTCTTCTCATTTTGATCTCAAATCCGCAACATCGCTCCATCCGAGCAATTAGGCTCGTCCTCTCCTAGACCAGCACTCGGCGCTTAACGCAGCCTTCTCGAAGGGAATCACTCGGCTGGCCGAGTGGTCATCCAAGCCCTTCCCAAAAATGCTACATCCAGCGCTAGACGAAGGCCCGGCCCAGAATGCGAGATTTCGCCTGTTGCGATAAATTAGGAGCAGGAGAATGAAATTGGTTCACCTCGCTCACTTTTCGCGCCAGTCTGTTAGTCTCTCCCAGCAAACTCCGCCGCTAGGGTTCTTCTCCGTCGCAACCTCTGCCGCCACCGTCTTCGATCCGCAATGGCTCCACCTTCTCCCGCTGCCCCAAAGACTACCAAGGGCGGGAAGGAGTGGATGAAGTCCATCACAACCGAACGGAGGCTACAGAAGCTGGTCTCCCTCAGCGTGCTCCCCTCTGAGGAATTTCTGTCATGGCGCCCCGCCGCCAGCGAATCCTGCCCCACCCCTCGTTCGGACGAGGTAGTTGTCTTCGAATCCTTTTTCCTCCGTGGCTTTGGCCTTCCTTGTTCTCCTTTCTTCCGGGGATTACTACATTTCTATGGGATCGAGGTTTCGCATCTAAACCCCAATTCTGTGTTCCAAATTGCCATTTTTATCAACTTCTGTGAGGCCTATTTGGGGATTGCTCCTCACTTCGACCTTTTTCAGATTTCTTTACCTTCTCAAGCCTTTTCCCAACAAGAACTCTCCCAAGGCCGGCGGCGGCGCGGGATTTCAATTGCGGGAAGGGGCCCAAAATATTACTTCGATCTCCCTTTGAGAACCTCCAATAAGGGTTGGCACTCAGAGTGGTTCTACTGCGCCAATTCTCTTCTGTCCTCCCTTCCTTTTCCGAAGAGTGCCCCACTGTTAGTCCCCCTGGTCTTCTCCTCTCGCCGATGACGAGGGAGGCCAAGTACAGGAACTTCTCGTTCTTCTCCAGCGCATGAAGACCGCCGGGCTGACTGGCATTAGCGTAGTTTGGAACTACACTCAGCGCCGTATCCAGCCCATCAAGGAGAGGGTGCATCTCGCCTTCGAGTACTCGGGACCCCAAGACTCCACTCGGGAAACTGGAAAAAGTCTTTCGCAGAAGGAAGTTATCAGCCGGATGACTGAACTCTTTGCTCCTGGTTCGGAAATAATTTACACAGATTGCCCAGCCGTGTACCATCTAACGTTCCTACCACCAGCGGAAAGGAGAAGACCCTTCTCAACTCAACCGCCGTTTTTTTTAGGATGATACGGAGATTGATTGAAATCTAATTCATACGCAGGGACGCGAGGCCTTCTTTTCCATGCATCCAGTCCCGAAAGCTCCGCACCACAAAGAGGCACCGCGCAAGCGTCCCGCGGGGGACTCGGCTAGTGCTCCACCCACCAAAAAAAGGCAAGGGGGTCGCTCCCAAGGACTCGGACGAAGATGATGTCCCGCTTCTGCGCCGCCGCCGCCCAGCAACCAAGTCGCCCTCAGCTACGGCGACGCAGCCACGAAGCCCCCCATCTCCCCAATCTGCTGACCCAAAGGCCGTGTCGGGGGCGGAGAAGCCTCCCAGCTCGGGCCCGAGTGGTTCGGGCGTCCGATTTGGTTTTATATCTTTTATGTCGTCGTGGAGGTATCTCCTCACGATATTTCCCCCTTCATGACTTACGATGAGTTTACGTCTTGAATAATCTCCTAATGCTTTCAGAAAACCAGTTGGTGATGATGACAAGGTGCCAAGCTCGCATGGCAGCAAGGTGCCGGCCTCAGCGCCTTCAAAGTCCGATCGCCAAACCGAGCCCCAAGCTACAGAGGACTCGACACGGCACACCACGCCTTGCCGAGACTCCAGTCCTTCTACTGCCACTAGCTAATCCTCGCCAGCGAAGGGCAAAATCCCAGCTCCGACTCCAAGGAGAACAGAGCCAGAAATCGAGGAAATTCCTCGTCCTTCTGCTAAAGCTTACACTCCACCCCTCCGACTGAAGTGGAGAAAGGAGATGGAGGGCTGCGAGGTCGATGACGGGCAGGAGGAGAAAGAATGGGAATTGCTGGACAATATGGCTATAGCTCAATCCAAGATATACAAGGTAAAACCTATCCATGCCATGAATCCTCTATTTGCATGAGGGAATCCTGCTAATCTTCCTTCCATCCCCACGCAGCGCATGAAAGAGAGGTCGAGGCAGAAGTCCGTATGCATGGAGAAAACATTGGGCGAATTAAAGACCCGCGATGAGTACGACAACGCACTGTACGCTGCTAAGTCACAATATCGTGGCCGGATCGAAGAGCTCCAACGAGAAGTCACTGAACTCCGATTCCGCCATGTGGAAGAGTCCAACACCATCCGAGGTATAGATCCCGAACAATGTTAAACCTTTATAAAAGAATGCTCCTTAGATGATGATCTTTGAGACTTGCCTATGAATGTAGCGCTGGAGGTGAGACAGAAGGCCCTGGAGGCAGAAACCAACGCTCAGGCCGAAAGATCGGCTAAAGAGCTAGAAGGTAGCATCCCTCCGCTGGCTCTCCCTGGATCAGTCGGATCAGCCTCACTGAAATCCGACTGATCCATCACTCCCAATTGGTAATGCAGAGTATTGGCAGAAGACCAGGGCGCAATTCCAAGTCCTCGAAGAAGAAGTGAAGACCGCCCATGAGCTTCGCCGCCGTGCTCTAGTTGGAATAGTCCCAACGCTTCAACGCCTTTATCCCGAAGAAGAGTTCCCCGTCTAGACTGCGAGGCAGTAAAGGAAGGGTCTGCTGGCACCGAAGAGGAGGCCTGTTCTTTGTTGGAGGAAGTTCGCCCGACCGCTGTCCATATAGTCGAACACTTGGACTTGTAGATGTGTTTGTATCGTGTTGATATTGCGCTGTTGCCGCCACCAGTTCGACCACCACCTTGGCCGCCTCCACTACATGAAGACATACTCAAGAAAGGCGCCTCTCCACCTCCTCGACGACCTCAGGTCCAAACACCCATGTTGCTCAAGGCCCAACCAAGGATCAAACCCAATTCGTCGTCCACGAGCCCAGTTCGGCCACCAGGAGCAGTCCACCTTAAAAAGATCATAACTTGGTCATATGAAGTCCGTTTTGGACGTTCTTGGTATGCATGGACAAGCCCACGACGAGAGATTTCCAATGGATCCAGTTTGAGGCCCAAATTCTGTCAAAATCAGCCAGAATCGCGAAATCAAGAGGACGTCAAAATCTGCCTGGTGCTGCGCTACCTCTACTTTGGGCGCGTGGCCCATGTAACCCTAGGGTTGAGCGCCCCAAACCCTAGCCGTCGCTATATATTCAGTAGCCGTCATCGTTTAGACTTGGGTTTTGCTTAGATTATTCTATCGTTGCAGTTTCGCCGTTTACCAGTTTGCGGAACCTCAGCTTGTGTGCTAAATCGGTAATCTGTAATATTGAGATTGCATCTACCGCGTTCTTGCTTGTGTTCTCGATTCGCTTGCAGGAATTAACCTTCGTGATGAGATCAACTGCGTCTTGGCGTGGTTGATAACGAACGGAGACAGTGGTGTAGCGATTGCAGCCTTAGATCTGTTCTGATTGGAAGCCGGATCGTCAACGTCGAGTTCTCCACCAATCGTGTTTATCCATACCTGTCGGAAGATCGGGACCCCGTCCCCATCAGGCCCAAAATGCGAAGCACTACCCGTTGCGATAAGTTAGGAACAGGAGAACGAAATTTGTTCACGTCGCTCACTTTTCGCGCCAGTATGTTAGCTTCTCCCAGCGAACTCCGCCGCTAGGGTTCTTCTCTGTCGCAACCTCCGCCGCCACCGTCTCCGATCCGCAATGGCTCCACCATCTCCCGCTGCCCCAAAGGCTGCCAAGAGTGGGAAGGAGTAGATGAAGTCCATCACGACCGAACGGAGGCTACAGAAGCTGGTCTCCATCGGCGTGCTCCCCTCCGAGGAGTTTCTGTCTTGGTGCGCCGCCGCCGGCGAATCTTGCCGCACCCCTCGCTCCGACGAGATAGTGCTCTTCGAATCCTTCTTTCTCCGCGGCTTCGGCCTTCCTTGCTCTCCTTTCTTCCGGGGATTGCTGTATTTTTATGGGATTGAGGTTTCGCACTTGAACCCCAATTCCATCTTTCAAATCGTGATTTTTGTCCACATCTGCGAGGCCTATTTGGGGATCGCTCCTCATTTCGACCTTTTCAGATATCTTTATCTTCTCAAGCCTTTTCCCAACAATAACTCTCCCTAGGCCTGCAGCGGCGCAGGATTTCAATTGCGGGAAGGGGCCTGAAAATATTACTTTGATCTTCCTTTGAGAACTTCCAATAAAGGCTACCACTCGGAATGATTCTACTGCGCCAACTCTCCTCTGGCCCTCCCTTCCTTCTCCGGAGAGTGCCCCACAGTCCATCATACCTGGTCTTCTCCTCTCGCCGATGGCGAGGGAGGCCAAGTACAGGAACTTCTTGTTATCCTCCACAGACAGAAATCCGCCGGGTTGACCGGCATTGGGGTGGTCTGGAACTACACCCAGCGTCGTATCCAGCCCATAAAGGAGAGGGTACATCTCGCCTTCGAGTACTCGGGGCCTCAAGACTCCCTTTTTGATGCATTCGGCACATGCAATTTCTTTCCCTGCAAGACGGCCAGCAATTTTTACTTTTACTCCCCTTATACTCGGGAAACTGATGAAAGTCTTTCGCAGAAGGAAATCATCAGCCGAGTGACTGAGCTCTTCGCTCCGGGCTCGGAAATAGTTCACATGGATTGCCCGGCTGCGTTCCACCTGACGTACTTACCACCAGCGGTAAGGAAAAGATCCTTCTCAACTCAACCGCGGTTTCTTAGGACGATACCGGAACTAATATAATCTGATATACTCGCAGGGACGCGAGGCCTTCTTCTCCACCCATCCAGTCCCAGAAGCTCCCCACCACAAGGAGGCACCGCGTAAGCGTCCTGCGGAGGACTCGACTAGTGCCCCTCCGGCCAAGAAAGGCAAGGGGGTCGCTTCAGGGGACTCGGATGAGGATGACGATGATGACAATGTCCCTCTTTTGCGTCGCCGCCGCACAGCAATGATGTCCCCCTCAGCCCAGGCGAGGCAGCCACAAGGCCCTCCGCCCCCCAGTCCGCTGACCCAGCAGCCGCGTCGGGGGCAGAGAAGCCTCCCAACTCGGGCCCGAGTGATTCAGGCGTCCTATTTGGGTTTAAGTCTTTTATGTCTTCACGGAGGTATTCCCTCACGCTATTTTCCCTTCATAATTTGCAGGGAATGTGTGTCTTGAATAATCTTCAAATGCTTTCAGAAAACCAATTGACGACGATGAGCCACCAACCTCGTGTGGCAGCAAGGGGCCAGCCTCGGTGCCAGCAACGGAGGACCCGGCTCGGCACGCCGCACCTCGCCAAGACTCCGGCCCATCATCTGCTACTCGCCGATCCTCGCCGGCGAAGGGGAAAATCCCAGCTCCGACCCCAGGGGGCACAGAACCAGAAATCGAGGAGATTCCTCGCCCTTCCTCCAAAGCTCACATTCCACCTTTCTGACTGAAATGGAGGAAGGAGATGGAGGGCTACGAGGTCGACGACAGGCAGGAGGCCAAAGAATGGGAAGTATTGGACAACATGGCTGCGGCTCAAGCCGTGATATACAAGGTAAAACCTTTCCATGCCTTGAATCCTCGCTTTGCATAAGGGAATCCCGCTAATCTCCCTCCCATCTCCATGCAGCGCATGAAAGAGGGGTCGAGGCAGAAGTCCACATGCATGGAGAAAACAGTTTGTGAGATGAAGACCCGCGACGAATATGACAACGCGTTATACGCCGTTAAGTCGAAATATCGCGGCCAGATCGAAGAGCTCCAACAAGAAGTCACTGATTTCCGGTTCCGCCATGTAGAAGAGTCCAACACCATCCGAGGTATAGATCCCGAATAATCCTAAACCTTCACCAAAATAATGCTCCTTGGATGATAATCCTTGAGACTTGCTTTCGAATGTAGCACTGGAGGCGAGGCAGAAGGCCCTAGAGGATGAAGTCTTAGCGGCCAAAGAGCTAGAAGGTAACTCTCCACCACTGACTCTCCCTAGCTCAGCCTCCTGCAGTCCGATTGGTTCGTCTCATCTGATTGGTTATGCAGAGTATCGGCAGAAGACCAGGGCGCAATTCCAGGTTATCGACGAAGAAGTGAGGACCGCCCATGAGCTCCGCCGCCGTGCTTTAATAGGAATAGTCCCGACGCTCCAAAGGCTTTACCCTGAAGAAGAGCTGCCGAATGATTCTGACCTCCTTGTGGCCCGCCTTGGTGATGTTCCCGAGCGGATCAAGGTCTTCATGCGAGAGGCAGCCATAACATGCACTAGCCAAGGCCTCGCAATCGCAAAGTCCAACTTTCCCCGCCTATACATTGAGGCTGTGAAGGAAGGATTTGCGTGCACCGAGGAGAAGGCCTGTGCTTTACTGGAAGAAGTCCGCCCGACTGCTACCCATATTGTAGATCATTTGAACTTGTAGATGTATCTGTAATTGAAACACTTGACCGATCCTCAATACTGGTGATCTGATTTATCCGAATAGTACGCTTTATCCTTTTTCGTGAAACGCATCCGCCGACTGGCCCCGAGTGCCAGGAATTAGCACCTGGCTTTCTCCCATGCAACTATGGAGTAGCTAAACGTTGTCATTGGGATATATACGTGCCATTACTCATGAATTTTCATAATACCCGAATTTGATCAACACATGTAAAGAGAAAACAACTTTTATTGATATGATAGAGTGCGGTTGACTCCGCACACTATTTATTGTAGCCCTCGACTTACTGCTTGCCCGTTGACGGCCATGTAGCAAGTCAAAAGAAGGGAACTAATTACATGCAGCTTGAATACAAAACTTTAAGAGTAAAAACGACATAGCTGCTCGATGTTCCAGGTGTTAGGCACTTCGGATCCATCTTCACGCTGCAGCCAGTAAGCCCCCGGGCGAGTCACTTCAACGATCATACAGGGGCCTTCCCAGAGTGGGGAGAGCTTATGCTTGTGCTTCTGATTCCTTCTGATGGTAGCGACGCAGGCCTTGTTGGTACTTTTTCGACTGGATCATTGCTTCTTCCCTGGCTTCCTTAAGCCGATCGAGGTCTTCACATCTTGCTTCATCCGACAAATTATCGTTGTAACCGACGACCCGGGGGGACCGGAACATCAATTCAGTAGGGAGGACCGCCTCTAAGCCATAAACTAGGAAAAAGGGTGTCTGCCCAGTGCCTCGACTAGGGGTTGTTCTAAGCCCCCAGAGCACCGAAGGCAACTCCTTGACCCAGCGCGTAGCGTACGGCTTTAAGTGATCGAAGATTCTGGCTTTAAACCCTTGTAGCACCAATCCGTTGGCACGCTCAACCTGCCCGTTGCTCCTTGGGTGGGCCACCGAGGCATAGCAGATCTTGATGCCCAGCTCCTCGCCCCAATCTTGAAATTCGCTGCTTTTGAATTGGACGCCATTGTGGGTGATGATGCGATTGGGTACGCCGAAACACACAACGATGTCCCGGAAGAACTCGTGTGCTTTGGCCGCCGTGATTGTAGCAACCGGCTTGGCTTCAATCCAGTTAGTAAACTTGTTGATGGCGACGAAGAGAAGGGTAAATCCGCCTTGCGCCCGCTTGAGAGGGCCCACCATGTCGAGATTCCACACGGCGAAGGACCAAAAGATTGGAATTGTTTGTAGATCCTGGGACGGCATATGATTTTGCCGTGCAAAGAACTGACACCCGTCACATCTGCGTACTATGTCTTCCGCGTCTGTGATCGCGGTTGGCCAGAAGAATCCTTGCCGATAGGCTTTGCCCACCAGAGTGCTAGCTGCTGCGTGGTGCCCGCATTCCCCCGAGTGGATTTCTTTGATTAGATCTCTGCCTTCTTGCTCTGATATGCAACGCCTTAGTACCCCGGAACTGCTTTTCCTGTAAAGCTCGTCCCCGACTACCTTATAGTTCTTGCTTCGGTGTGTAATGCACTCGGCGAGGCTTCAATCTTCAGGCAGCTCATCACGAAGAAGATAATCTAAGTAAGGCTGAGTCCATTCGGGATTAATTGATAATACCTCTGTATCAAGTTTTGGCTGTTTCTCTTGATCTTCTTCCGGTGCAGATGGTAATTTGATAGACGGCGCCCGAGTGGATCCCATCCGCGCTAGCTCGTCTGCTGCTTCGTTGTCACGGCGGAGAACGTGCGTGAGCTCCAGTCCGTCGAACTTGTCTTCTAACTTTCGTACCTTCTGACAGTAGGCCGCCATACTGTCGCCAATACAAGACCACTCCTTTTGAACTTGGTTGACCACGAGTTGGAAATCCCCACGCACCATTAGCCACCTAACACCAAGCGATATGGCGACGCGAAGCCCGTGGATGAGTGCCTCGTACTCGGCGGCGTTATTGCTGACGGGAAACAATATCTGGAGGACATAGCGTAGCTTCTTTCCAGTCGGCGATATGAGCAAAATCCCAGCCCCCGCGCCGCTGAGCATGGGGGAACCATCAAAGTACATTATCCAGTACTCGAGATTCTCCTTTGCTGCTGAGGTCTGAGCATCCGTCCACTCGGCGACGAAATCAGCCAACGCTTAAGATTTGATGGCTAGTCGAGGCCTGAACTTTATTTTGAAGGCTCCAAGCTCAACTGCCCACTTTGCAATCCTCTTAGTGGCTTCCCGATTATGAAGTATGTCTCCAAGCGAGAAGGAAGTGACCACCGAAATTTCATGCTCTTGAAAATAACGCTTAGGCTTCCGCGATGTGAGTAACACAGCATACAGAAGTTTTTGAACTTGTGGGTACCTTGTTTTGGATTCGCCCAATACCTCGCTTACGAAGTAGACCAGGCGTTGTACCTTCTGCAGGGACCCCTCCTCATCTCGTTCAACCACCAAGGCGCTGTTGATGACGTGAGTCGTGGCACTGATGTAGAGTAAGAGGGGCTCCTGGGACATGGGAGGGACCAACACCGGAGGCGTGGTGAGGAACCTCTTTAGATCTTCGAAGGCTTCCTGCGCTTCCGCTGTCCACTGAAAATCGTCTTGTCGGCGTAAGAGCTTAAAGAAAGGCATGCCTCGCTCCCCGAGTCGGGAAACGAATCGGCTGAGTGCCACGATGCATCCAGTGTGCTTCTGCACATCCTTCTGACTGGTAGGGGGCTTCATCTTGATGATGGCATTGACCTTCTCGGGATTGGCCTCAATCCCCCGATGGGAGATGATGAATCCGAGTAGTTTACCAGACGGAACCCCAAAAACGCACTTCTCGGGATTTAGTTTCATCCGAAATACCCTTAGGCTGTCGAACGTCTTGGTCAGATATGTTATGAGATCCCATTTGGATTTTGATTTTATGACGACGTCATCGACATATGCCTCCATGTTGCATCCGAGCTGAGTGTTAAAACACCGCTGTATGGTGCGCTGATAAGTCGCGCCAGCGTTTTTCAGTCCGAATGGCATTGTGATATAGCAGAAAACACCAACAGGCGTAATAAACAACGTCTTGATGCAATCTTCCTCCGTCAGACAAATCTGATGATAGCACGAGTAGGCGTCCAGAAAACTCAGGAGCTCGCACCCGGCGGTGGAATCCACCACTTGGTCAATGCGGGGGAGCCCAAAAGGATCCTTAGGACACGCTTTGTTAAGGTCAGTATAGTCAACACACATCCGCCATGTCTTGTTCTTTTTCTGCACCAGGACCGGATTAGCAAGCCACTCGGGATGATACACCTCCTTGATGAACCGAGCGGCCAACAATTTGGTGATTTCGTTCCGTATGGCGTCCTTCCGATCCGGAGCAAATCTTCGTAGGCGCTGCTTAATGGGCTTCGCCTTTTCGTCGACGTGGAGGGAATGCTCGATCACCTCCCTCGGAACACCAGGCATGTCCGAAGGCTTCCAAGCGAACACGTCCTGGTTGGCCCGGAGGAAAGTGACGAGCGCGTCTTCCTATTTGCTGTCGAGCCCTGTCCCAATCACGGCGGTCTTGGCCGGATCAGACGGGTCCAACAGAATCTTCTTGGTTTCTTCGGCTGATTGGATGGATGTTTTGGCCAGCTTCTTGGCGGGGACGTCCCCCTCCTCTTGAAGGGATGCCACCTCCAGCCAGATCTTCTCCATCTCAGCAGATGAGTCCAGTGCCTGCGCCATCTCACAGATTTCGCTGTCGCAGAGCAGGGACTGTTTAACGTCATCAGGGAGGGTGATTACACCATTGGGACCTGGCATCTTTAAGACGAGGTAAGTGTAGTTGGGAACCGCCATGAATCCCCGGCCTTCCCAAGATGGCACGGTATGCCGTCTCGAAATCATCCACTTCAAAGCTCAGACTTTCAATCCGATAGTTGTCCTTAGTCCCAAACGTGACGGGCAAAGAGATCTGTCCGAGTGGTATCGCGGACGTCTCAGGGATTACCCCGTGGAAAGGAGATGATCACTGCCGAAGCTCGGAACGTGGAATATTCATCTGGTCCAGGGTCTTGACGAAAAGGACGTTAATCCTGCTCCCGCCGTCGACCAGGACCCTTTTTAGTTTACTTCCTCGCACGACCGGATCCAGCACCAGAGGATACCTCCCAGGGAAGGCAATCCGATCCGGGTGGTCCGATCGGTCGAAGGTGATGGGCACCTCGGACCAGCGCAAGTACTTTGGAGTCACTGGCATGATAGCGTTGATCTCCCGAGTGGTAAGCTTTTGCTTCCGCTTGGACTCGCACGCATCAGAGCCCCCGAAGATGTAGTTGATCTCGCGCTCAGCGCCCTGGTAATCTCCATTGGGTTTCTTTCCTTGACCGCCCTTGGTCAACTGGTTCGAATTCTCGGCGAACTTCTGTAGAATAAGGCAGTCTTTGGCAAAGTGCTTTCCTCGCGGATGGAAGGGACATGCCGAATCCATCACTTTGTTGTAATCGTTGTCGTTAGGGGGCATAGGTCGGTTGCGCTCCATGTTGGCGACCATCTCTTCCCCCTTTCGCTTCTTATCTTTGGGCCTGCCTTGTTCGTCATTAGGCTTCTTCTTGGGGCCTCCATCGTTGCCGCCGCGATGATTCGCGATGGCTTCCTCGGCTTCGGCCTCCTGATCCGCCATCGTGAACATGGCTTTGAGATTACGCGGGGGGTCCCAGGTCATCTGCCTAATCAACCCCTCGGATTTGCATCCGGCGAAGAAGGCATCGATGACTATTTGCTCCGAAATGTCCCAGATCTCGTTCTTCTTCTTGGTGAAGCGCTTGATGAACTCGCGAAGAGTCTCCTTCTTGCGCCTATGTAGCTATTCAATCTCCCATCTCCCCGCGGGCCTTTCATAGGTCCCATGGAAATTGGCGATGAACTGTTCTTGGAGGTTGTCCCAAGACTCGATAGAGTTCTCCGGGAGTCCCGTTAGCCAGGTCTGGGCGGTTGGGGTCAAAGCGACCGGCAAGTAATTTGCCATGACGTTCTGATCACCTCCTGCCGCGCTGACTGCTAAGGCGTAAACCTGTAGCCAGTTCTTTGGGTCCCGCTCGCCATCGAACTTGTCGATGCCTTTGAGGTTAAAACCATCTGGCCAAACCACTCGGCGAAGATCCGGGGTGAAGGACCGAATCCCCTCCAGCGGTCGTGGCCGCCTCCGTCTCGGGGATCTACTACGATGCTCCCGGCGCGGGCCTTGGCGATGCTCATGACAGTGGTCGCGCCGACTGGCGGTGCTCTCGGCTTGATCATCAGTGCGACGGTTGTGATGGCCATGAGAGTTCCGCTCGCCGCTGCTGCGCTCCCACCGCTTGGCTTCAATATCTTGTCGAAGATCATGGGCCGGCGACTGTTGTGAATCGCCAGCCGCGGAGGCGCGAGCCCGGTTCCGATTGCGCGTAGAACGACTGCGAGTCGAAGCAGTCGGAACGACCGGAGCGGGAATTGCCTGGTTCTGTTGAATGGCAGCCATCTCCATCATGGCCGTCGCGTGAGCAAGGGTCTGGGCGAACAGGCTGCCTTCTGGAAGCTGTGGGGCGATGGTCTCGAGAAGAGTCTTCGAAGCGATGACGTTTGCCTGGGGAGTCGTGTAGACCTCCTGGTCCCTTAGCCTCACCGCACGAAGCTCGTTCTGGATGTCACGGCCGCGGGCGCGAAGTTGACGTATGAGATCTTGGTCCTCCCCTCTGCGTGGATTCAGGTTCGCTGTGTCGGTGGCGGTCTCCTCATACGCAACGATCGGAGAGGAAGAGTGGCGATCCCCCGCGCCTAGGACAAAAACATCCCGGTAATTACGGACCTCTGGGTCTTCGTCAGACTCAGAGTCTGAAACGGAGAGGCTGACTTGTTCGCTCTGTCCAATGGGTTGCCCAGCATTGATGACACCCACGAACATGGCTGGATCTGATCCGAGTGGGTCTGGTGTGCTTGCCGACTGGTTATCTCCAATCCAAATCTCAGATGAGATCCGTGCGGGAGCCGCAGCAAAACTCTTGAGTCCGGAGGGAAATCCAGCCGAAGCCACTGAATTGTTAATGGGCGGAATAGAATCAACGCCCATGCGGTCGAGCCTGCCGAGTCCTTTTTCGTCTTCCTCGGGAAGAGGTGCGAAGGCAAACAGCGAGGGGTCAATCCACTGAAGGCGCTTGCTGAATTCTCCAAGCCAAAGGGCAATGGGTCACATTGATTGCGCGCGCCTCCTTGCGAAGAGATCTCTCCAGGGGGAGAGAGGTGAAGATTACCGACGCCGTCGGCGATGAAGTCTGGGGTGCCAAAATGAAGGGACTGCCCACGCTCCATGGCGACGTGCGGCGATCTCCAAGGAGCCATCTAGCTTGAGAGATGATCTTGACGCTGCCCCCTACCTGGCGCGCCAACTGTCGACTGATGGATAACTGGGGGTTACCGTCGGCATTGAATTTGTACGAGGGGACGCTAATCAAGAACTAAACTAGATGGTAGCACAAGAACAGGTTTATACAGGTTCAGGCCCTCAACGGAGGTAATACCCTACTTCTTGTGCTCTGGGATTATATGGTGATCAAGATGCAGGATGCAAGATGACCAAGGTGTTTATAGCGTATGCTATATGAGATGAGTCGTCTCTGCCTATGGCCTCCATCCCCTCCCTTTATATAGTGTAGGTGGAGATAGAGTTACACGGTAGCACGTGATACACGGTACCTAATGCTGTTATGCCATTACATGTCATGCATGTGATGATCTCCTAATTACATGGGGATAGATTATATCCTCAGGAACTTCCTTGCGGCTCAAGACGCGTGTAACCCGAGTGGTATCTATCCTTAACCGGCAGGCTTGGATCGCCCCCCATCCTTAACCCGAGTGCTCTTTTTTCCTCAGGGATTCCGTCTCGGCCTTGGACTTCGTGTCGGCCTCCCGAAGCGTAGCAACCTCCGCCACGAGCTTATCACGAGCTTCCTCAAGCCCGAGGACAGTGGAGTAGTGCTCGGTCAGAGCGGTTTCCAGCTCCTAGGAGGCCGCCTCCCTGCGCCTACGCTCTTCGTCGAAGCAGCCCAGGCCCGGTCTGCCTCTTCACGGGCCGCCTGGGCTTGACTTGCCACGGCCTTCTCCGTCCCCTGGGCCTGGGCGAGCCTCACCACGGCCTATTGCTCCTTCTCTTGCGCCAATTGGAGCATGGCCTCTAGCTCGGCGACGCGGGCAATTCCGCGAACTTTGTTCTCAGTAGCCAGCTCGTCCGCACGCTCTATCTGAGCCCGGGCTTGCTCGAGCTCAGCAGAGAGGCGTTTGATCTTCGCCGCGTCATCTTCTGACCGCCCACTCGCTGCCTCCATCAGCGAGGACGTGCCGACAAGAAGGGCATAGAACTGAAACAGGGGAAGGCAGATCAAGACACGGAAAGGCCAGCGCCTGTTGGCGATTCTTACGCTCAAAGAAATTAATCCGCAAGCGGACGGATATCGCTTGTAGTTTTCACCAGGAGTATTCCTAGAGTTATCGAATCCACAGGGAACGAGGGTTTAAAGAGATAACCTCTATATCTTAATTATTTAAAATACCAGCCAGTCTAGGTAACGGGGGTTAGGATAAATGAAAAGACCGGGACACACACACACGGTAAATATTCACACAAATAAAGAGAAAGCTACACTAGCTAGATAAACAGTTGGGAGGACAACGAGACAAGTTTAATAAGTTCACAAAATAGTGTGATTCAGTTTAATTGAGCGAGCTTAGGGTAATCAACTAGTGGTTCACTTGATATTCGAAGTCGGAGCTCGGACTCTCACTACCACCCGCTATCCTGAATTGGAATCCCGAATGGTTATGATCGTTCCGATTTGGCTCTACTGGTCCAAAACCGGACGCTGTGGGTTACGCACGAGATACTTAGTATCTACGGATGGATAGGGCTGTCACCACCTACCACCTATCACATATACGTGGGCCCGAGTGTAAACGTAGTTAGTCCTAGTCTCAGACACCACGTCTACGACTACTTCTAATCAATCTTCCGCAGTACTAAAAGAAGTTGATCTAGGTTCAATGCCTGACTCTAACAGTATATGAGTGAGAATACAAGCTACCGGTAAGGCAAATCTACACAACTCATTTATGCAGATATGCTCAGCTCAAATAAAGTTCAACACTATAGCAATGAATGAAGTGATCTCACTAATTGAAACAATTAGGAAAGGGTACAAGAGCTATTACCCGAATTCCCAAAGACACTTTCGAAACCCCGAGCGTCAGCTCGACTTGACTCTAACTCTCAACTTTTACTAACTAAGAGCTACTCTACTAAGTGGAATGAAAATGTGAAAGTGTTGTGTGTTGTGTTACAAGTGAGGAGAGGGGGTCTATTTATAGTGCTATGCAGCCAACCGGGGTGCTCCACGTGTAGGGACACGTGTCATCTATCCCTCCTCCAGAGGGGAATCCAAAGTGGCCTGAGAGTGGGTCGGCCGACCCACCTTCTTCACCTCCCGGCCCGTAGATTTCGTCTGGAATGCTCCCTTGATGGTGTAGATTAACCCCTTAAGCCGGTGGATCAATTGGACTTGCGCAAGAAAGGAATCCAAGGGAATCCTATGCTCATTTGTGAAGCAACCGTGTCCATTCGATCAAACCGACGGTAGTGGATGGTCTAGATGTCTTCATCTTGTGTTTTTCTGCTACTGGGGAGAAAACAAAGCTGGATCGGTGACATCGACAGGTTGGCCGGCCTGGACTTTTTCCTAGTCTGGCTCTGGTTTGTCCCATTTTTTTACCTATAGACCCAAAACTCACCAAAACTTGTGGAACTTTATTAGAATAACTAAAATGACAGTATAAACCTTGATTTTCCCACGAAAAGCCGAAATTCCGGAATATGTTGACGTATGAAATTGGTGTTTATTTGATGTCAACAGCGCCTAAGCATAATGTGCAGACTCAGGGATGTTACCTTCTTGTTGAGAGCAAGCATGGTCTTCACCCTCTCTTCAACGGCGCCGCGTACGATTCGATCGAACCCGTGGACATGCGTCTCATGGAACGGAAAGGGCGGGCAGCCTACCGACTCCTGGCTGCTCTCCTCCGACGGCGCGGGACGCGATGCCACCGCCACGGATCGTACCACTGCCGGAAGCAGAGAAGATGCCCCGGCTGCGGCCGCCCGCCTCTCGGCCTCCTCCACCTTGGCCGCAAGCTCGGCCTTCGCCGCTGTCGCTTGCTCCGCGGACAGTTTAGCCTCGCTAAGCCGAGCCCGGACATTCGCCAGCGCGGTTTCCAGCTCGTCCGTCCTCAGCTTGGCGGCCACGAGCTCGGTCTTCTCCTCCGACCCGGGAATAGGATAAATCTTAATGGGTGGCGGACCTTTCCTGGAGGCATCCTGCGCCCTGACGGAGTCCTGTTGCTCTACACATTCTGGGGTAGCAGAGATCCAGCCCGCGGACGCCAGCGGGGCCACGCTGG
This sequence comes from Raddia distichophylla, assembly GCA_005191435.1. Classification (NCBI taxonomy): domain Eukaryota; kingdom Viridiplantae; phylum Streptophyta; class Magnoliopsida; order Poales; family Poaceae; genus Raddia; species Raddia distichophylla. Next base: position 945,981 of record SPJY01020215.1, on the reverse strand, counting down.
GCATCGAGACACTCAGCCAACCTAACGGCACGAGCAAGCGCACCAGCCAGACCCAGCCAGCTAGCAACATGCGCCGGTCAGGCGCCGGAAGCGCTTCCCCGATCGGAGTCTTGAAGTAGTCAGCGATCCCCCGGCAATCGATCGGCCACCACCCGTGCGCCGTGCGCCCTTCAATGCGAAGAGGCGTGACCCATAGGGAATCCATGCCGGTGTTGACCTTCACCGTCTCCGCGACCTCATCCAATGCGTCCAACACCGCCATCGGTAGGCAAGTCGATGACCCTCCGCGGACCGGTTGACTCTTGCCCCGTGCATCCGTTGGCCTCGTCAGCCCAGCGGCCTCCAGCCGCTGCAACAGGGGTATCCCTCCTTCGGGCTCGACCGGTTCGCTCTCGGTCGCCCTGGCTTCATCAGAGGGAGGCAGCACCTCAGCTGCCACCGTGGCGTTGCGTACTGCATTCGAAAACACACGTAACATTCAGACACAGAGGCAGAGTGGTAGCAAGCTGCGCGGGAGCCTTACGCGCTGGTTCGAGCTCTGTGTCCTCGTACACCCCCGGTGTAGGACGCAGAAAAAGCTCTGTCCCCAGCCTGCCGATGTGACTTGTGGTCGGCACGGCCGTCTTCTTTCGGCCCGCAGGGACCTTCTCCGTGGGCCGCCGCCGCGGCGTCACTGCTCGGAACAGGCCGGTACGTCCTCCTCTTCTTCATAGGCGCCGCGCCCTGGACGCGCGCAAAGAGCAGAGCCTGAGGGCCGCTGAACGTCCGACACTCGACCTACGTCGAAGGGAGAGGGCTCACCTGCGCCAGCGCCATACGTTTCCTCGCATGCGTCTCCGCACCTGTCGGCGCCGAACCCGCTGTAGTCGATGCCGGCGCCGGGCTCCCCTCACACGACATCACCGACAGGGCTGACGCCCCGTCAGACGCCGCCGGCGATCTCGCGGGCGGCGAGCGCCCCGCCAATGGTTACAATACCAAAGGCTCCCCTGCAGAGCCCGTGCCCGAGCCGCCGCCCTCTCTACCGCTTCCGAGACGGCGTCGCCTTCCATACGCCACCGAGCCGGCGAAGGGGCTTCCTCCGGACCGGCGCCGCCACTGTTCTACGGCCGGCCACGCCCCTACCCCCGAGGTGGTGCCGCCACTGCTCAAGGGACGGTGCCACCCCTGCCCTCGAGCTGGCGTCGCCACTTCCACCGAGCCGGAGCCGCCGCCTCTTCCATTGCGCCATCGTCGTCACCAAAGGTAATTCTCTTTCGCTAGCGCCCCGTTTTTTGGTATGTGGTAGCTGTGTCGTCGATAGTTTGTGAACCGACGACATTAGTACTGATGATTAATTAGTGTTGTGACGTAATTAGTCTTTTCTAACGTGAACGAAGCTAGAGTCAAAACCTGTTCGGGGGCGCAACACATTTTTGTAAGGAACTCGGTTGGTGATTCGTCGTGTTCCATTACGAAAGATGTCATGCTTCCTAGCTGTACAAATTTTGGACAGCCCATGTATGTTTGTTGGGGTACGGCGGTCGTGGCCACGGGGGTGTACGCAGGAGCGGACCCAAAATTTTACTAAGACCCGGGCCAACTAACAACAAGTCTTATTGTTAGACCAAATGACAAATGATATTCATAGTAATTTACGATGAAAACTTAGTTCAATTACAAAGTTTAATTAGTCTAATCGAAGAGTGACATACAAATTAAAGACAAGATAGTTACTAACAACGTCCCCATTGTTTTCTGGAGATTTTTATTGGAATTAGGTTGTGGTGTAACCGGTGTTAGTGCCGATGCATAAAACATATTCCAATGTTCTAGCCCTCTTCATTCTCTACTTTATTTTTGAGCTAATACATTCTCTACTTTAGATATAAATCATAAATTTACCATACAACATGTTACTTGTCAATTGTTAAATGCGGTATCAACTGTCGAGTCTAATTTCTAAATTCTAATACCATTGGTTGTGGCTAGTAGTAGTAGAGTAGTTTTTTACCTAGATCTTACTTGATTCCAGTGGACAGTGGGCACTAGGCAGTGGTTGCAGCCTGCAGTCGGCCGGCCTTCAAGGTCGCCGGCCCTCCTACCACGCCGGAGAGGTGGAGAGGCGAGCCGCGAGCAAACCGGCGACCAGCGAGCAGCGACCTCGGCACTCGGCAGTAGGGAGCAAGACGACGCGGCCAGCGTGGGCCAAGGCCGTGAGGAGTGAGGGAATGTCCTGTGGACTGTGGTCACCGGTATCTCGCCGAGTCACCAGAGGAGGAAGGAGTCAGTAAGGGAGGGCGGCGGTTGGAGGTGGAGGGGGACGAGGAGTGGGAGCCAGGGCACTCGTCCACTGGAGCCGAATCCACGAGCTCCAAGATTAAACGTCGGGGACGGAACAAGTTGCGTGCTGCCCCTCCAGATCCATCTGAGAGAATAGTGATACAGGTTGCCCTCAGGGAGAAGTATGTGCTAATCTCCAGTTTTCAATTGGTTATTATTTTTTTCTAGTCACAAACTTGATAACAATTGTTCTGAATTCTACATGCAGTGGCATGGCCTGCATGAACAAGGTCAGGGGCCAACAGGAGCCGAAAAACTTGCTGGGGGTGCTCCTCAGGCACTTCTACCCCTGACGAGTGGGAAGGCGCGGTGACCGATGCCCCGCCGTGAACTAGAGCGACTACTCAGTTGTCGGCGACATGAAGGGAGGAACTATCGCTGATGCTGTCATCGAAGAGTTCTGGGTAACTCTATAAATTTTATTTCTTCTTTGTTTATTCTTTTCTAAATGCATGTATTATTTAATAATCTTCATTTCTGCTGTTTTAGGCAAGGTATTGGCTTGCACATGGCGCGACCCACGAGGACTACGAGGCTTGCCGCCACACGCTCGACCACATGGCGACTAGGAAGGTGAGGGACGCGGTGATCAAGCACTTTGTTGGGGGGATGTCGAGGACAGAGGCAGCTCAGCACTACCTCACGGAAGAGGAGTACATGGCCTACTGTCCAGACTGGTTTGACAACTTCAAAAACGCCCGGAGAGACCTGTGCCGCATGTGGGCAAGTGAGGAGTGGATCGAGAAGTCCAAGCGTAACAGGGCGAATAGGGACGCCAACCCCGAAATGTGCACCAACTACATGGTGGGCTATGGCATGGGTCACATTGCGCGGGATATCGTAATTGTAATAAACTTTTATATTTACAATAAACTTCATTTCACAACTTAACTTAATCGCTTTTGATTTCACGAAGGAGACGGAGTCCGGACTTGAGCCGACCCCTCTCTCCATGCGAATGATTGCACACACGCCTCCTACCTTGCCAGACGGTACACAGCCACCGATGGCGCCGGCTGCCCTGAGTGTTCTTGTAAGTGACTGACTCTTTTCAATCTCTACAACTACGTGTTTTTTACCGTTTTCGAACTAATCCACTTCATATCTTATTTGTGCGCTGGATACATACACCGCTGCCACGAAGAACAAGTATGGTGCCGACTGTGACCCTGAGGACATGCCGACCGACCCTTTCATCATCTACGACGAGTTCGGTGGGAGGGGTCACGGCAGGCACGGCACGATGAATTCGGTGGTGTCGCCACATTCTTACAAGGCCGAGGTCAGGGAACGTCGTCAGCATGCCTCCGCTTCCTCCCGTGCCCAGGTTGAAGCTCAAAACAAGCTTATCGCAGAGCTGCAACAACAGAACGCCTTGATGAGGGCGCAGCAAGTGGCAAACGACAGGCGGGTGCGTGCCGTGGAGAAACAGAACGCCTTCATGATGCAGTTCATGCAACAGGTAATTAACATCGTATATATGTTATCCTTTCTAATTCATACGCTAATTTGCATCTCGTATTCATAGGTGTTTCGGCAGGGGGCGGGGAGCTCCGGTGTGCCACAGATGCCAGCTATGCCGCTGTTCGTCTTTACGCAGATGCCGGTGCCTCGATGACGTCGCACATCACTCTCCCGTCCTTCGTTGCGCCCGCCTTCGGACAATTCGGCTCTGCACCAGTGCATTCTCCAGGGGTAAGCCATCGAAACCTTCGTTTTCCTGTTTCAACTCAAATGCATGAACCTAAGATGTGTTCTTTTGTTATTTAGGTCTCCGGCTCGGCTGCGCTAGCCTTTGCGGCAACTCTACAGTAGGGTGGGGACTCCGCAAGTGCAAACGGCCTTAGGATGTCTGGAGAGCAGTTCGCCGACGAGGTCCTTGGCGATCCTAATAGTACCTTGGATGGTTCGCAGAACCATTAGAAACCCCCTGCGTAGTTGTTGTTTCCTTTCGTCCGAAACTTATGTGCTTTGTATAGTTTTATTGGCGTTTGAATTTCGTTGTGTGTTTGACGGTTTAAAACTGTGTTAATTCTTCTAAATTGTCCAAAGTACCGGTTCAATGTGGCCTAAACCATTTGTATGCCGTTTTGCAATGATTTGGATGTATATGTGGTCCAAATTGTGGTGCCGGCCACATAAATATGTGCGGTTATGTTTGGGGAACTGGGGATTATATATGTGCTGTGATTTGGGGTTTTTTGCAGGTTTAAATTGAGATTTTAATAAACTTCTAGGAATTTCCAGTTGCTGGAAATAATATAATTGTCGGCGGCATTTTGCTGGCCACCGACATAGATGGTGGCTATCTCGGCGGTTTGAGATTGGGCCACCGACATAGATAGTGGCTGTGTCGGCCTTCCTTTGTTCTGCAGGGCCCACACTGCCAGAACGCCGTCTACGTCGCCGTGCCGTGAGGGGTACCTGTGTCGACGCCACGTGAGCGGTCCATATAGACCTAACCCAGGCGGATCCTCCCGGAAGAGGAAGTGTCGTCGGAGCTGCATCGCCGGAGTAATGTTGGCGGCCAGCCACGACACAGACCAGTGTCGGCAGCATTCTGGCCTGTGTAGGCAGCTTTAGCCGCCGACGCTGACGTCGATTCCTATAGTGAGAAAAGCATGGAAAAATCTAAAAAATAAGAAATACATTGAAAATGGCAAAATATGGAAAATATAAAAAAATGGTGTATTAGTAAAATTAACCCAAAACGTAAACACACGTGGGTAATGCATTGAGGGTTAAAACCGTGGAATGGGCTTTGGGCCAGGTCAAATAGGGGTCTTTATAGATAAAGTTTTTAAAACTTTGACTTAAAACAAATTTAAAACAACTACTATTTCATAACATATATTTGTGGAATGGCGTGCCATCCGCTATAAAAAAACCTACAAATGGCCATTGATGGCATCACTAATGGTGTATTTGTGAAGACCTGAGCTAGGCAGCTAGAGAGGGTGAATAGACTGCACAAATTTTCGACACTATCGTTTTCACCAAAACCCGAACAACATGACTACTATGTGTACGCATAGCATGCATGACTAAAAGTTATGTAATATGTGTGAATTTTTCTATTCACAATCCTAATTGTCAAGTGTCCAAAAGAGAAAAATCAATTTAAAGCTTGCTTTAGGAAAAAAGATCAAGCCAAATGATAAAAGTGACTTTTAAAAAATCAAAAGCAGATTTGTTCTCCTTAGAGGAGATGGATGATGGTTTTCCGTTTCTCTTCAATTTTTGAGAATTTTTGTCCCAATTACATAATTAGCCCTAAGCAACTCAACCGAAATCTCCTTAAAACTCTCTGTAGAAAATAATGAAAGTTCAAACAATACAAGCTGCTTTCTGGAAAGTAAAAGCAGATTCTTCAGAGTTTGTTTCTACTTGGAGGAGATGGATGGTGGCTTTATGGTGCTTTTAGATTTTTGGGAATTTTTTTCCCTGCTTAATTTTTTTCCCTGTTTACCAATGAGTTGTGAAGCACTAAGTCAAAAATCTCCTCAAAACCCCTTCCACAGAAAATATGAAAAATCAAACAGCACGAGCTATCAAGAACTTCGAGCAGAAAGTTTAGAGCTCGGTTTTCACCTCATAGTTCCCAAAAGGGAAAACATGTGGACTTAAAATTTTTACCCAGGTGGGTTTATGAGTCGCACATCTTTTTCTACAAGAATCATCACAAAATGATTTTTTTATATTTTTTAAAAATATTTTACTGACTGTTGCGCAGATGAAAATTTCTGAACAGATTAGCAACAAGTTAAGAACTTGATCTGTTACCTCTCATATGGTTGAAAAGTGTGTATCAAATCATATTAGCAACCTAAAGGCATAATAGACCACCAATAACCAGTAAGAAATCAGCAAGATTCATCTCCAAACAAGAGCTGCAAAAAAAGGAAAACGAAAACAAGAAGAATTAGGAGCATATCAACGCAATATACTCATGGAGAAAAATGATTTCATTGCATGAAATTTGGGGATTACAAACCACACTCCATGTGGTCACAAACACTCTAGGTGCCATCCTTACACACCCAACTCATCCTCTCTATTTCTGAAATTTTAAGCTCTAAGGGGATGAGGAGGAGATGCTCCCCTCCCCCTCTATTTATTGCCCAATGGTGACATGCCCTAAACCCTAGAGCACATCTCCACCTTTTTTTGGAGCATGAATGGTGTACAACTCACACACTCTTGAGAGGGAATATTCTTCATATATTCCCTTGGAAAAATATCTTTGCAGCTTTCTTGGTTGCCAGCCCACGCCTGGGTCCACTGGTCCAACCAGTTTCGCCACCAAGTTACCAACGCCGCAGCCGCCAGCTGCCTCAGATTCCTTGCCATGGTCAAAACTTCTCGAGCATGCCAGCTCATGTGACCGCCAAATCATCGAACCCGGTCGCCTGCATGCCTCCGGAGTACGGACGCACCAGCATTTAGCCGTCCCCGCGAAGCGTCAGCCACGTAATCGCTGATACCTGCATCACTGAGATGAACACACACAAAACAAACAAACCTTATCTCACCTGGATGGTTAGTCAATCACAAAATTAACAACATCATAATCATTTTGTGACATCATCATAATTAGCAAGCTCTAACACAGCACGTGTCAGCTTAACAAATTCCACCGGATTACGTCCAATCAAAACTATTACCTAGCCCAAGCTCTACACAATGGTCCGAATCCAATTCCACGACAATTTCTACAAATGTACCATTTAAAATTATTCAAAACACTTTAAATTCCATCTTTTCACATATATTCATCGTTAAACCGAGGTATCCTACACATGGGTCTTAACAATTTGGTTTATAGACATGTGCTATGTAACAATGTAATGTAATGACCATGGGTAACTGTCGACGGTTGGGATATTGACCCAAGTCAACCAAGGTTCTTTAGAAGTGAGATAGGAGACACGCCGAACAACCACGAACAACAACGAACAGGAGACAGGGTTTTTATCCTGGTTCAGGCCTCTCGGGAGAGATAATAGCCCTACGTCCAGCCTTTCTTATATATCAGAGATGAATACAAGAGGTGGCTCGACGAGACGAACAAGTCTCGGCGAGATTATGGTGTACAGGAAGTAATGCGCTATGATCAGGTGTCTATCAGATGCTAAAAGCTAGGTCAAGTCCTGGATCGGTCCCTCAACATGCCGTGGGGGTCCTGTTTATATAGTATGGAGCAAACCGACCTACCGAGGAATATCGGGCCGGGCTAACTACGAGATCGTAACGAACTCATACATGCCAAATACAACCTACGGTAGATAAGGTAATCTCCTAATCTTGGGGATCACGACCTCCAATCCAATCCGGGAAACCAACGTCCGGGTCTTCTCGTAGTCGTGCAGAACTCTTGTTCGAG
>SPJY01020215.1:913932-936124 GCA_005191435.1 Raddia distichophylla | reverse complement strand
TTTTCTTGTTAAGAATTCGAGCTCCCAATCTGCCTCAGGGCGTCCAAATCATCCAGGCTGTGATCACGCTCCGAAACGGAATCAGCGGAGCAAGCTGTTCAGCTGATCACTCGTTTTCTTGTGTTGGACCAAACGATCTTGTCTTGTCCTATTGCTCAGCTAGCTCCAAGCCATGACTTAACTGGGACACAAGATCTTAGAGCAGTGCTTCACTGGTCCAAAATCCAGATCTGAATTACTGGGGGACAATACTACAACTGAGAAGAAGAAAAGAAATGTGATGAGATGCGAGATCACCCGGCAATGTTTCTTGCTGAATTGTCAGCACAGTGAAGGTACGGGGAGTTCATCAGCATTCAGGCACGAGAGGCCGTTCTCCAACCGATATGAGAAAGGGGAAGAACTAAAAAGGCGAGGCAGAGGCGGTACATTGAACAGCGGACCAGGACAGTACAATGTGATGAGTCTTGTACGCGAGATCGTGGTTCGGACATGGAAGGGACAGTGCATCTCGCGAGCAGGATCGTGGTCGCCACGAAGACCGGGCACTGCATCTCACGAGCAAGATCATGGTGTTCTGCCATGAACAAACACCCCGAGCTTTTATATTTTCTCTCTCTTTCTGCCGTGCCAAGATGTGTACTTTGATAGTTTGATGCTGAGGAGTGGGCATATCTTAATGTTAATTCTCTAGTAGCTTTGAAACAATGAGTAGAATGTGTGCATCGCCTTCAGAGAAAAGTTGAGCATCAGTACAGCTGGAGGCACGGCCGGTCCAAATATTTTTACATTCATATCCTACGCTGATTAGGATTCAAAAATATGTACCAAAAAAAACATAAAAGAGCTCTAGTTGAACTAGAATTAAAAATTCTCTTTGAAAAAAGTGCAGATTTGGTCGTCCCTCAACTATATCCGTCGGACCACTTTGATCCCCAAACAGTAATATCGGACTTGTCAGGTGCTTAAACTCTCAAAACAGGGCTTGGCTAGTCCTTTGACCGGTCAAAACGATGGTTTTGAGGTTTTCACTGACGGCGGTATTGCAAAAACCCTATTTTAGTCCCTTTAATAGTCAAAACGGGGTTTGGACATGGTTTTGACTGACATGGATGCCAGCTACAGTGATCTTGTCCACGTGGACGCCCTGTCAACGCCATTCTTGCACTGACGTCCATGTCGATAACACGATAGCACATGAACATTATCTATTATCCCATTTCTCTCACTGATCCCCACTCTCCCTTATCTCTCTCTCACTCCATCTCAACAGGAAACAGTGCGAGGTTGCCGTGTTGGCTGGGGAGCAAGGGGCACACGCCTGAGGAGTCAATAGCAGCACATGCGGGATGAGTGAGAACACCGTAATAACTTCGTATAGCATACATTATACGAAGTTATACGAGCCGCCCCACCCCTCCACCTCCTCGACGCCGCGCCGCTCTACCACCTCCCCGACGCCGCGCCGCCCCACCACCTCCCCGGCGCCGCCCCGCCGGCCCACCCCTCCACCTCCTCGGCGCCGCCCCGCCGCCCTCTCCTCCACCTCCCCGACGTCGCGCCGCCCCTCCACCTCCCCGGCGCCGCCCTGCCCCTGCGCCTTTGGGTGATTTGCTATGTTTTGTGATGAATTATTTCGGGTTTTGGGTACCCATCGGGTTTCGGGTATCCATCGGGTTCGGGTATGGGTGCGTGTTTGTGCCCGAGACAAATTTCGGGTTCGGGTTTAGATTGGCTTTTCAGGTTTTGGGTTCGGGTTGGACAGAGGTATACCCGGAGATACCCACCCGACTGCCATCCCTATTTCGACGCACTCTCCTTTGCTCGCAGCGTAGTTTAGGACTCGCAATTTGGCACGAGGGCAGCTTATTTTTGAGACGGCTCATACGCCTATGAGCTCGTGCTCTCTTTTTTTTTCCCCGTATGTCGTTAAAATCCAAGCCGAGCATAAAGTTAGCTCGCACATGGCTCATAAATTTTTGGACATTCGTGTGCTACTTTATCCCGTATCACTAGTAGTTAACCAATATACCCTCAACAAAGCTCAATAAAAAGTCATCAAAAGCTCGCCTTAAGGCCTTTCATAGTTGAGGCCCTTTAAACCCAAATTTTTCCTACGAAATAAATCTATTTTACACAACTCAAATATCTAAAAAGTCATAATAACTCAGCCACTTTACACCCTCAGTAGGTTTAGAAGGGGTGATTTTGATTATTTGAACAAAACCAGAAAGATCTTAAAGATATTTTAGTGCATAAGAGTTGAAAAAATAAGTTTAGAAAAAAAATGAATGTTTAAATGTATAAGATCAATGTAAACTTCAAACCGAACATACTATGCACAATATTTTTAAAATCTTATCATCATTTTTAGATTACAAACATCGCTAATTCATCAACCTATAATGGTGGTGTGGACAAAAACTAGATGCCACGTCACCAAAATCATCCTACTAAACTATCGAGGGTGTAAATTGTAAAATGACTCAGTTTTGATATATGAATGTTAAATTTAACCGGTTTTATAGTTTGAGGTGAAGAGCACACTTTTTAGATAGTTGAGAGGAATAAAAATGGACTTACTCCTTTTCCTAACCCTAAGCATCAATCAACTTGTTCATCAGGCTTTCGAGCCTTCACGAGCCGGATCGAGATTTAAACGAATTGAAACTTGTTCAAACTCGGCTCGTTGCCACCTCTAAACGAATAAAAAATGACGGCGGGCCAAATTTTTTGATCGGACCGTCGTTTATTCATGATTGAAAACGATAGGCAAATAGTTTAAGACATGGACTTCTATCTATCTATCTATTATTCTAATTATATTATTAAAGTAGAGAAAAACGGAGCCAACAAGTTAGTCCACATCACCCAGATTATTTCAACCATTCGATCAACGGTGGGACTAAAATATAATAGAGTAGATCAATCAAACAAATTCTCACATAAATCAAGGAAAAAATAAAAGATTTATGCCGCTGATTTTTGTGAGGCTGGATTATAGTGGCTTAACAAAAATGTTATAACGACCTTTATTAATCAAAGAAATGCTCACATAAATAAAGAAAAAAATAAAAGATCTATGCGACTTACATTAAAAGAAAATATTAGAAATTCAGATAAAATATTAAAACAGATATAATATATTAGAGATAAACTATAAATCCGATCTGATATACTCTCTCTGTTCCAAATTGTAGTTCACTATTAACTTTTGGAGACGCCTTTTGATCATTCATCTTATTCAAAAAAATAGTGCAAACATGCAAAAATATAAATTATGGTTAAAATATGTTTAATGATAAAAAACAAATAACAACAAAATAAATAATATTTACATATATTTTTTGAATAAGACGAATGGTCAAATAGAATATCCAAAAGTCAACAGTGAACTACAATTTGGAACGAATGGAGTATTAGAGATAGATTATAAATTAGAGATAAACTTTATATGCCAAAACAAATCTAGTCCCGCGTGGCCACTTCACTCTTTTTTAGGCCTTGTTCTTTTCAGCGTATCGTTGCGTTGGTATAATACTGTAACAAATTTGAGAGCCCTAGAAAAGAGGTCTAAAGATTATAAAAAAATAATTAAAAATAGTTTTAGAATCTTTGGAAGGACTACTAAAAACCACGAAAAAATCGTTACGAATTATCACAACATATAGGTTATATAAAAAAATGACAAAATTTGCTACAGTAATACGCAACGATACGATACGCTGAAAAGAAAAAGGCCTTAGCGTATCGTTGCGTTGACGTATTACTATAGCAAAATTGAGAGCTCTCGAAATAAGGTCTAAAAATTATAAAAAATAATTTAAAAATAGTTTTAGGATCTTTGGAAGGACTATTAAAAGCCATAAAAAAATCGCTACAAATTATCACAACATATAGGATATATAAAAATAACAAAATTTGCTACAGTAATACACACCGGCACATACGCTGAAAAAAAACAAGGCCTAACTTGCGGCGGCGCTAGCAGGGCGCAACAGTCGCACTCGCACGTCATCCATTTTTGCCCTTGGCGCGTCGCAATGCGTTCCGCGTTACGAACAGAAGCAGAGTCGACGTTCCGCACGACACAACCCGAGCTGCCTCCTCCCAGGCTCCCACCTCCTCGTCTCCTCCATCGTAGGCTGTAGCGCAGAAAAGCAGAGCAGCAACCCAAAGCAGAGAAAGCTTTGCACCGCAGCAGCAGGGGAAAAAGTTATCCGTCTCTGCCATCTCCTTTATTGGTACTACGGAGCAAAAGATTTCTCCTTGGGAAGTGCAAGGCGCATTTTTCTGTCCGGGGTGGCACTGGCGACGACGCAAAGGCGAACTCCAATCCCATGGCTAGAAAAGAAAAGGCAGCGAGCCAGTGAGGCAGTGAAGCGAGAAAACAGAGCGGAGGAAAGCCAAGCAATGGAGACAGAGAGGCTCTCCTCTCCTGCATATGCGTGTGGTGTGGCGTGTGAACTGTAGATTCCTTGTTTGAGCCGAGTGGTAGCAGCTACTACGAGTGCTGCTCCACTCCACTCTCGGACTCTCAGTGTGGCGGAATAAGAAAGAAGGGGGCAGCGAGCCAGCGCGAAAAGGGGAGGAGCAAGCAGCTGCAGCGAGCGGCACACCCTCGGCAATCGGCATTCCCTTTCTCTCGTCCTTTTCTTGTAGCGGTTGTTCCTTTCTTCTTTGCGTCCTCGCTTCTTCCTCCTCTTTGCACGCAAAGAATCGCCCATTGGTCTGTTTCAGTGCGGTCTGGTTCTTGGACTTCCTGTTCTTGTTTCTCTCTCTCTCTTTCCTCTTTCTTGTGCAACTGTGCCTCTTTTTGAGTGGAGTGGAGTGGAGTGAATCAGCGTGGTGAGGTGAACAGTTTGGGTGGTCGTTGAGCGGAGGCAAGGATGGCCGGCGGAGGGGCGGCGCCGCCGCCGAAGCAGGAGGAGCTGCAACCGCACCAGGTGAAGGACCAGCTGCACAGCGTGTCCTACTGCATCACAAGCCCACCGCCTTGGCGTACGTCTCTCTCTCACCAATCACTAGTGTCTAGTGACCTTTTGATTTTGATGTTACGGATTTTCTTTGTACTTTGGCATGTATATGTTCCTGCAGAGTAGATTTCCCCCCGTTGATATTGGTGTTTTCCACTGTCATTACGTGGCATACCGGGGTGGGATTATGTGATGATTCTAGCTCCTAATCACATTTGCATCGATGACTATATCTGGTAACCTATTGATCAGATGATCTCTTGTGCGCAGCTGAGGCCATCATACTTGGATTCCAACACTACATTGTGATGCTGGGCACATCTGTCATTATACCGAGTGCGCTTGTTCCCCAGATGGGAGGAGGAAATGTGAGTCATCTCCTCAACTTCTCTGCATGTTCTGAATCTTGGTTTCCTTCACTTGAGGCATGTTTAAGTTGTTAGAAAAATGTCCAAGATTTGAGCTAGATTTGTGATTGTCTTTTCATGCCAAGCTGCTGAACTGTGGCTGCATTTTATTGCCCTTCTGTCAGGATGAGAAGGCTCGGGTGATTCAGACATTGCTCTTCGTCGCCGGCATAAACACCTTGTTCCAGTCATTCTTTGGGACTCGTCTTCCGGCTGTTATGGGTGGATCCTACACTGTTGTCGCACCGACCATCTCCATCATCTTGGCCAGCCGCTACAGCAATGAAGCTGACCCTCATGAGGTAGTTACAATTTGTTTGATACCCTATACTCATGCACATGTTAGTCTCTTATCACTGTTTCTGTGGTTCTTCCTTGTGAAGCTAACAAATTAGTGTTGCCACTGTGAAGAAATTTTTGCGGATCATGCGAGGAACTCAAGGGGCGCTCATCATTGCATCAACAATTCAGATCATACTTGGTTTCAGTGGCCTCTGGCGCAACGTAGTTAGGTAGGTATTGTGGTCCTCAATTTGAAGTACTGCTTGCACATGGACCTATTTTTTTCCATGTTTAGTTGCCATTGCACATTGTACTATTTATTTTATTCCGGTTTGTGGCTTGACTGTTGCTCACTCCTTTCACAGGTTGTTAAGTCCATTGTCTGCTGTTCCACTGATCTCACTTGCTGGATTTGGCCTCTATGAGCTTGGTTTTCCAGGGGTAAGCATTAGCTCACCACATTTGTTACAGAGATCATTCTGATGTGTTTGTTGCATAATAAGAGTGATGTAGTATATCTGTGCCTTCACTGCAGGTTGCAAAGTGTGTGGAAATTGGGCTTCCAGAAATCATTCTGCTGCTCATATTTTCTCAGGTACTAGCACATTGTGCCTACTACCTTTTCCACCCAAGAACTCATTATTGCTGAAGATTATGTACTAATTGTATTTGTCCTTTCGACAGTACTTGCCTCATGTTATACATGTGGCAAAGCCTGCGTTCGACCGGTTTGCTGTAATTTTCACCATCGCTATTGTGTGGCTGTATGCATACATTCTCACTGCTAGTGGCACGTACAAGAATGCCCGACTAAAGACGCAAGTGCATTGTCGTGTTGACCGCTCTGGACTTGTCAGTGGAGCTCCTTGGTAAGCTAATCATTTGGATTACAACACTTCTCGTGTGGACCCTTGCATTGATGGTATCATGGTATTCATTACACAAATTCTGAAAAATATTGTAGGATAAGAGTCCCATTTCCTTTTCAATGGGGAGCTCCAACATTTGATGCTGGAGAATCTTTTGCGATGATGATGGCCTCATTTGTTGCTCTTGTAGAGGTTTGTTGGCAGAGCTTCCCTAAAAGTGAAAAACATTGTGCTAGTAGTCAGTTATAGTTAGAAATCTAATGAGCAATATACTACTTTCAGTCAACTGGAACCTTTATTGCTGTGTCAAGATATGCAAGCGCGACTATGATACCTCCCTCAGTTCTTGGTCGGGGCATTGGTTGGCAGGTAAACGTGTCTGTTATTATACACCTTTCACCAGAGACGATGTTTTCTTCTATCACTAACTTGTGATCAACTGATCATCAACAAACTGGATATTATCTGCAGGGAATCGGCACCTTACTGGGTGCATTTTTTGGGACAGCCAATGGAACTGCAGTGTCAGTGTAAGTGGGACGTTGCCATACAGTCGAACCAACAGCCCCTTGGTTGGTTGGGTTACTGTTTTTCTTTCAATATGTAGGTATTCATGTTTTGATTTTTTTTATTTTTTTTGCAGCGAGAATGCTGGTTTACTAGCTTTGACACATGTTGGCAGCCGGAGAGTAGTTCAGATATCTGCTGGCTTCATGATTTTCTTTTCTATTCTCGGTAATATGTCATGTCTTCAAACATTTGATATATGCTTTTATTTTCCCGAAGCGAACTCAACTTGTGGTACACTGACAGATAGTTCTGGGAATACTTGTTGCTTAGTTTCGATGTTGTGATTGTATTTGTACTTCCACAACCATTGTAGATTTGCTTTAGTTCGTGCATCATAGATTTATAATTCAGGTTCCGTGGGACATATGTTATTTTATTTTCAGAAAATTGCATTATTACTCCCCTAAACTTGTAGGAAATTTCACTTAACCCCCTAAACTTTAACTTCACTTTCTTGAGCCCTTAAACTTGCATTCATTAGCATTATTGCCCCCAAAACTGTCATTATTCCATTAAATGTTGTGGTGGTCGTTAATTTCTGTTAGATACTTAGATGATTGCCACATGTGCCGCCTTCTTTTAATGAGATGGCATCCATGCCATTGTCACCTCCATCCCCCTCCCCTGCTCTCTCTCTCTCTCTCTCTGATTTTCTTGAAGAAATTCAATTTTGAATATATTTGAAAATTGGAAGCATCAATTTTAATTTAAAACATTTATAAAATGTGAAAAATTCAAATTTAATATCTTTTGTATTTCTTAAATCAAAAAATGAATTTAAAATTTTAAAAGTCTAATAATCTCGTTTTAAAATTTTCCAAAGTTTTAAATTCAAATTTTCGGAATTTTCTATACCTTTGAATTTTTTAAAAAACAGATCTGGAATTTTGAAAATTCAGTAGCTTTCAATTCAAATCTTTTATCTTTCTTCATTCGAAAATTCAAAATTGAAGTCTCAATTTATGGAATTTTTGAACTTGAATTCTTTGAAATTTCAAAATTTTGAAATTGACTGCTGAAAAACAAGTCTAGGTGTTGAGACTTGATTTTTTTTTCCTAGAGAGAGAGATAGGTGGAGGGAGGTGATCGTCGATGTCTCATTAAGAAAATCGCACGGTTGCAAGCACCCATGGTACTAATGGTCATCTCAGCATGTTAATGGAATCCTAACTGTTTTGGGGGGCATTGCTGCTAAGAGATACATGTTTAAGGGACCAAGAAAGTATAGTTCAGGGGGCTAAATGAGTTACAAGTTTAGGGGAAATAGTACAGTTTTCTCTTTTATTTTTCACGTTTGTACGTTTTTTCTTGTACTTTGTTATGCTGATCATATTTGTTTTGTTAAACCAGGGAAATTTGGAGCAATTTTTGCATCAATTCCATTGCCCATATTTGCTGCTCTGTACTGCATTTTCTTTGCATATATTGGTAAGTCTAGATATACACCATCCTTCAACAAGCATTTGATCCTTTCTAGCTCTTGTTATCCATTGCTGTCGCCAGTTTTATCGATGCTCTTCCATTTGCAGGTGCATGTGGTCTGAGCTTCCTTCAGTTCTGCAATCTCAACAGTTTCAGAACCAAGTTCATTGTGGGCTTCTCTTTCTTCATGGGCTTATCAGTTCCTCAGTACTTCAACGAGTATACATCCGTTGCGGGTTATGGTCCGGTGCACACTGGTGCTCGTTGGGTGCGTGGAGAAATCCTTCAGTCGTTGTGCTATTTTCCTTCCGCTAAACCCTGTGCATGTGACTGATACGTTTTCATTCATTATTTCAACAGTTTAATGATATGATAAACGTTCCGTTCTCATCAAAGCCGTTCGTTGCTGGGCTTGTGGCATACTTCCTGGACAACACCATTCACAGGCGCGACAACACAGTGAGAAGGGACAGGGGATACCACTGGTGGGACAAGTTCAGGAGCTTCAAGACAGACACCAGGAGCGAGGAATTCTATTCGTTGCCTTTTAATCTGAACAAATTCTTCCCTTCCGTGTGACCTGAATGCACACAAATAGCTGTTGTGTTTGCTTCTTTTTTTTGTTTTGTTTTGTTTTGCCCTGGTTCCAAATGATGAGCTGGTCTTGATGTTGGACGGATGATTTTTGTACATTCATGGTTGAACTGGACCAGTTGGAGCAGAGTTGCGTTGCAAGATTGTTCAGTACAAGATATCAGGTCTTGTAATTCACATTCAGGCAATGCTTTAGGAGTATTTTCGATGCTAAGAATGTCTTTTGTATTTGCAAAATTTAATCACTGCCTAGTATTTCATTTTATTTTGCCTTGTGCGACGTGTTGGTGATTTCTGCTCAGTATTCAATAGTTCATGAGTTCTTTTGAACGATGATCGTTCATGTGTTGCTGCTCAGCTATGCTGAACGCTTGCTACTCTCAGTATTCAATGGTCATGTTCTCTTTTGAAGGAAGACTGTTCATATGTTGCTTCTCGATCTCAGCTATGCTGATCCGCATTAAGACGCATGATCACATGAGATCTTGCATGCGGTGATACCGTGTACAGCCTAACAGTTCTGAATGGTAGATGGAGATCATTAGACATGGAATTGACCACTTAAATATGTGAAGTTTTGGAAACATGGAAGCTCTCCCTAATACTTGCATTTGTGGGGTGCATGTGAATTAGAATCTGCAAGTGTGAGTCAATGTACACAAATTTAACAACAAATGCATATGGCATGGCATTGGGCATAACAACACATTCACATAGCATCATAATCAGAGTTTTAACAGTCATAAAAACAGTTACAACCATCAAAGTTTAACAATTTCAACCACAAGTATTAACACATAAGATTAGTGCGATAATAAAATAGAGAGCAATTACAAACACACATAACCATGTCCATAACAAAAGGCACAATATAAAGATAGAGATAGATAAGTTTTACTTTCTCATCCTTTGGTATCAAGACATGAAAAATAGAGAGATAAGTTGGACGAGATTGCAAGGATCACTCTTCTTCATCTTCGTCCTCATCACCAGAGTAGTTGCTCTCCTCGCTGCCATCTTCTTCTTCGTCTTCAGCAGGAGAGGTGAACACGGCTTCATAGCCCTTGAGCTTGTCGTCATCCTCACTACCCTCGATTTCAAAGCCATATGGAGCACAGGGATCTCCTAGTGCCTTTGAATTTTCTTCAGCCTGATGGTGTTCTTGATACTCTCAGAGTTCTTGTGGAGAGCATGCCTCTCATTTTTGCCAACACAAAAGATTGCACTAAGCATGGCCTTGATTGGAGAGGAGGAGGATGAGGATGGACCTAAGGAAGAACTGGGGGCTGCACGTGTAGAATATGAGGTAGCATGACCACGGTCATAAGAGTAGCAAGAGGAGCCACAAACGGGAGACTTGATGACTCTGACCTGATAAATCGAGTGCTCCTCGTTCTTATCAAACCCGCAAACCTTTGACCTCCTCATTGACTTTCATGATGTAGGGGGCATGAATGCAGATCCTCCTGGGGTCTAGAAAGCTAAGACGAATCTCACTCCAAATAAAGTCCACGACATCAAAATGGCGGGACTTGGAGCCAATCCGATAGAGAATGTCCCTTGAGTACCCAAGAATACTGAACGCATCTCCCTCCTTTGGAGTCAGAAACTTCTTGATCATCCTAGTGATAACAACATACTTGGGTAGCAAACCCTTAGCCTTGCCTAGCTCAAAGTCCTCGGACTCATCATAGACACAATACAACTTGTTGATGTCCAAAGGATAGTATTGGAGCTTGTCCCTATTTGGGAAAGAGGTAGCAAAAAAACCCAGGATGCTTGCAAATCGAGCCTTGATGACACTGTAGTAGGTCCCACAAGTCATTCGCTTCAGGGACTCAGACTCAGTAGTGCCAAAGTAGAGGGTGGCATAGAACAGGGAAATCACCTCATTGTTCTAATTATATCGAAGGCCCATAATTTCTTTAAGGTCAAACTTCTCACAAATGCCAATGACCTCATCGAACACTGGATCCTATTGACACTCCTGATAATCCCAGTCAATCCACTTCATCTTGACAACTGGCGTCTTCTTTGGCAAAATCACCGTGTCATAGAAGTCCTGCTGGAAAAAAGTTTCAGAAGCAATGGTCAGTGTGAGCTTGCTTTTCATAATCTTCCGAATCAATCCTTCGCTCACTTCTGATCTTGGCAAACTTGTCCTTGATGTTGACTTGTTTGGGAGGATTGATATTCCCAGGGAAGATCCTAAGAGATTCTTCCATCTCCAGAGGTCCAATGACAGGCCTAGAAGGGGCTGCGCTTTTGGAAGACTTAGACAGTCCTCTTGACAAGAATCTTTAAGCACTTGGAGGAGAGGCTGGCTTTTCGAAAATCTCAGCCTGAAGAGTAGATCCACGAGCTAGAGAAAGAGTAGCCTGAGCCAGGGATGGGCCATGCCTTGCCTTTGTCCCCTGTTGACCGGAAGAACCACCAATATCTTCGCAAGGTTGCTTGTCCTTGGACTGATCCATCTAGACAAGATAAGAATTTATAGGATTAGACATAGCCTTATTAACGGACAAGAATCAAAGAACAAGGTTTTCAGTTGCTGCCTATATCGGATAGTCCGATGTCAACATCGAATAGTTTGATATGCACAGTTCGATGGAGAAAACCTAAATCCTTCTTATCTCGCAAAAAATCCAACGAAACCTAGTGCCATTGCAAGGAACAAACCCTACAACATGTAGGGACAATTCAATCCAACTATATTCAAGAGAAATGATGAAACATGGGAGATCGGAGGGGTAAACTCTACACGTACCTTGAGAGATATTTTGAGAAAGGCAAAACTAGTTAAAGTTTTGAAAAAAACAAACAAGTTTTGGCATGCAATATCTCAAGCCACGTTACTAGCAACAAGAATTTTGAACTCACTTGTAAGGGCACAAAATCTCTTCTCATTAAGTGGTTGGTAAATATATCGGCCAATTGTAGTTCGGTTCTCACATGCCTAATATCAATATCGCCTTTGGTGGAATGATTTTTCAAGAAATGGTGGCGAATATCACTATGTTTGGTTCGAGAATGTTGGACGGGATTATTGGCTATTTTGATTCCACTCTCATTGTCACACAATATTGGTATGTGGCTTAGGTCAAATACATAATCTCTCAAAGTTTGTTGCATCAACAACAATTGTGCACAACAACTTCGCGCCACAATGTATTCGGCTTCGACGTTAAAAAAGGCTATGGATTTTTGTTTTTTGGAAGTCAAAGAAACTAGAGATCTACCAAGAATTGTCAAGACCGCGAAGTGCTCTTCTTATCTACCTTGCAACCAGCATAATCCGCATCCAAATAGCCGATTAGGTCCAAAGATGAACCTTTTGGATATCAAAGTCCTAGGTTGGGGGTGTGAACTAAATATCTCATCATTCTCTTAACGGCTACCAAGTGGCTCTCCTCTTGAGCGGCTTGAAATCTTGCACACATGCATGCACTAGGCATAATATCCAACCTGCATGCATGCACAAATATAAAGTGGGCCAATCATAGATTGATATACCTTTTAATCGACGGATTTACCTTTTTCATCCACACCCAAGTGACGTTGGCTTGCATGGGAGTTTTGATAGGCTTTGCATTTGTCAAGTCAAACTTCTTGAGCATGTCCTTTATGTAGTTTGATCAACATATGAACGTTTCTTCTTTGAGTTGCTTGATTTGAAATCCAAGGAAGACTTTCAACTCACCCATCATGGACATCTCAAACCTCTTTGTCATTATCCTACTAAACTACTCATAAAATTATTTATTAGTAGAACAAAAAATTATGTCACCGACATAAAATTGGCATACAAATAGGTCATCATCGACATGCTTAGTGAAGAGAGTAGTATCAGCCTTTCTGATAGTGAAACCATTCTTAATCAAAAAATCTCTAAGACACTTATACCATGCCCAACCCATGCTAAACTTAGCCACCAATCATGTTTCAACTTGAGCTTTATCAGAGGTAAAATTCACAAGATAAAGCTTTCCCTTTAACACACCCTTGAAGACTAGAGAGTTTTGTCCTCTCTTCTAACGACCGAGACACCATCAATAGAGAAGATACAATTTAAGCCCATCTCACACAATTGGGAAATGAAAAAAAGTTGTACTCTAACGACTTAACAAGTAGGACATTGGAAAGAGTAAATTATTTAAAAAATACTTACCTTGCTAATACCCATTATCTTTCCCTTTGCATTTTCTCCAAATACAATGTTTTCATTAGATGAACCATTTGCATCAAAAGAAGTGAAAATTGATTTTTCTTCGATCATGTGCTTGGTTTATCCACTATCTAGCACATATATGTCCCACCGGAGCGATAATCCTAGAAAACAAATTATGCCTTTGTTGTATGTACCCAAACTTGCTTGAGTCCTTTCAAGTTAGTAACTAGTGCCTTTGACATCCAAATATACTTAGGCATGCGAATGTACTTGGACTTAGTTTCAACAAAGTGAGCGACTACTATACAAACAATAGTTTTCCTAAGAACATAAGGTGCATTGAAAATAGAGTGAGAAGCATGAGCAATAGAACCATTAACATACACAAAGTTAATAGGCCAAGCAACCGGGACTACCACGATGTGGCCCTTTTCGCCCTTGTTCTTGTTTGGAGGAATGTAACCAAGACCCTCTTTGTTGAATTTTCCATTCTTCTAGACAAGATACTTAACTAAGTCCTTGATCCCTTTATAGGACTTTTGGAGTCCATATTCAAGGGGCCCATTGAGCTTCTCATTTTCACATGTTAATTCATGCATAGTTTAAAAGTTAGTGGCACAAACTTCAACATCCATGGTTAAGCATTTTGAGCACTAATATTTGAAGCCATTGAAGTGCTTGAGGCATCGTTTTAGGTGGAAGGAGCACTTTTCAAGATATCATCAAACTTCACTACAAGAGACTCATGAGTTTACTTGACCCCACAAAGTTACTCTATTAGTGAAGCGTTGGTAATCTCAAGATGAGTTACTTGGGATTTGGTCAAATTTAAGGCCTTGCCCAACTCCGCATTCCTCTCCCTCTCACTAGCCAATTTCTTCTTAAGGTCAGGGTTTCTCTCCTTCTCAAGAACAAGCAAGTCCTCTTGACGCTCAAGACTATTTTCTTGCCTTTAAATAGTTTTAAGCATCATTTTTACATATGACATGTTTATCTCATTGAAGTAATTAATTTTTAAATCATCACAATCACTTTCACTATTACTAGAGTTAATAATGCTATTGAGCTTGGACATAAAAGTTACCATCCACCCTTTAGCCATAAGGCAAGTGTCTTGCTTGTTGGTATGATAGTGATAGCAAGTGTAGCTACTCCTTCATTCTCGGGCTTGGACTCGGAGCTAGACTTATTGAAGGTCCACTCTTGCCCGATGTGAGCTTGACTTTTAGAACTATTCTTTTTGTTCTTGGCCTTCTCCTTTGAATAATGCTTATCATTCTTCATGTTGCCACCACCTTCCTTGTTCTTCTTTTGTGGACACTCGACGATGAAATAACCAGCATCACCACACTCATAACATGTCCCTGTGGAATATCTTCCCTTTGATTTCCTGTAAGACTTCTTGTGTGACTTTCCCTTGTACCCACTATTCTTGAGGAATTTTTAGAATTTCCTCACAAGAAGTGTCATCTCCTCGAGATCAAGTGAGGTTCCCTTCTCCTCTTCACTTGGGCTATATTCAGAATATTGGCTTGCCTTTAATGCAATGTTCTTCTTCTTGTTTGGCCGCACAAGTTCCTCCACGGCCTTTGCCTCCACATCCATCATCTCATCGGGTAAGAGCCTTCGAAGTACATTATAAGGAGTGAGAGTTGGATAATCACTCATTTCTCTAGTAAGTTGCATTAAATGACGGTTGCAATAAGTGTAACCTATTTCTAAAATATCCCAAATAGCTGGATGGAGTGAGATCAAGTGTATCTTCATCCTATCCTACATGCCGCAAAGTGAGTGCCATTAAAAAAGGTGCTCGGCCAGACGGAATGTAGCCATGAGATAAAGATGAGCTAGTGCAACAATAATCATAAGCAATTGCCACACTGAGACGGTGATCCTTCTTTAACGTATCAAGATCATCCGACGACATCTTTTACCTCTTAAGCGGTTAGGCCTGAATAGAGAGCTTGCTCTGATACCAATTGAAAGATCAAGATGTAGCCTAGAGCGACGGTGAATAGGCTTTACAAAATTTTAACAAATATTAAGAAAGACGGAAAACAACATTAGATGTTCTGATATGTATATCAGATAGTCCGACATGGGTCAGACTATCTGATATGGAATCAGACTATCCGATATTGCTAAAACTAGGGTTTGAACCCCTTTATCAATTTCAAGGATACCACCTGCACCAAACAAGGTTACAAAGTAATAAGCAAGTAAAATAAGAGAAATAAACTCAAATCCACAAGGAGACTCGAATAAGTTTGTAAAACTATTACGATGGTCAAAGGGGGGTGAATGGGAGCCTTGGAAATTTTTCATCGGACGGCGCTCCACAAACTTACCGGTTTTCCAAAATATAAAGACCGTGACAACTATGTATACCCCAAGAGTGCATGGATAAGACTCATGAAAATATAAGGGGATTTTCAGTTACAAACCTGGTTGTCAAGTGTACAAACAAAAGTTACAAACAAAAGAGAATCAATTCAAATCATATTTAAATAAAGCACATCAAGCCAAATCACTAAAGCCACTTTCAGGAAAGTAAAAGCAGATTCTTCAGAATTTGTTCTCACTTGGAGCAGAGAGATGGTGGCTTTCTGGGACTTCAACAATTGTGGAAATTTTTCTACATATGAAACCATGAGTTATGAACCACTCCACCAAAAATCTCCTCAGGACTTATTGCACAAAAATCAAGAAAATTCAAACACTATAGCCTGCCAGAAATCTCGTCCAGAACATTTGGGGCTCGGTTTTCACCTCACTGCACCCAAACCAAGAATCTTTATGACTTGAGAAAATTTTATGTTGATAGATATGTAAGTCACAGAACTTCTTTAAGAGGAATCATTCCAAATGATTTTCCTAGATGTTTCTAAAAATTAAACACTGACTGCTGCGCGGATGGGAGTTTCTGGACAGATTTGCAGTAAGTCAAGAACTTGATCTCTTGCCTCCCATATGGTTGAAAAGAGTGTGGCAAATCATATTAGCAACCTCAAGGTATCATATACCATCAAGAACTATAAATAAATCACCAAGACTCATCTCCAAATAAGAGCTCCAAAGAGAGAAAACAAAAACAAGAAGAACTTATAGCAAATCAACACAAGATGTTTATAAAGATGAGAGATTTCATTGCATAAAACTTGGGAGATTACAAACCACACTCCGTGTGGTCACAAGCACTCCAGGTGCCACACTTACACACCCAACTCACCCTTTCTATTTCTGAAATTTTCAACTCTAAGGGGATGAGGAGGAGGTGCCCGCCTCCTCCTCTATTTATAGCCCAAGGGTGAGATGCCCTAAACCCTAGAGCCCATCGTCACCCGTCATTTGAGGAGGAGTGGTATGCAACTCACACACTACAAGACACACTCCCGAGAGAGAATATTCTTCTCATAATCCTTCGAGAACTATCTTCGCAGCTTCGTTAGTCGCCTGCCCAAGTCTGGGCCCACCGGTCAGATCAACTTCACCACCAAGTTACCGACGCCGCAGCCTTCAACTGCCTCCGATTCCTTGCCATGTCTAAGCTTCTCGAGTACACCACCTCATTTGTCCGCCAGGTCATCGAACCCGGTTACCTGCACGCCTCCGAACGCACCAGCCTCTAGCTGTTCCAGTGAAGCGTCAGTCACGTACCCGCCGATACCAGCATCACTGAGGTGAACAAACACGAAACAAACACACCTTACCTCACCTGCACAGTTACTCCACCACAAAATTACCAATATAATAATCTCTTCATGACATCACAATTAGTAAGCTCTAACACACCACGTATCAGCTTAACAAAATCCACCGAACCATGTCCAATCAAAACTATTACCTTCCCCAAGCTCAGCACAATGGTCTGGTTCTAATTCCATGGTAATTTCCACAAATGCACCATTTTAATATTCTTCAAAACACTTCAAATTTCAGCTTTTCACATATATTCATCATCAAACCGGGGTACCCTCCACATGGGTCTCAACACCCCCCTTGATGAATATATTGACAAACCCTCAAAAATATTTTGAAATTTTTGAATTTGTCGAACAATGCATGTTGCAAATGACGAATCAGGCTTGGAGGAAAAGATTGGAACACATGTGTTCAAAATCTTCTAGTCGTGAAAGTCAAAACTTTCCAAGAAATTATCCCCCTTTTTCAATAAATGATTGTTGATGTCTTTTTCAATTCTCCCCCTTTTTAGGCAATGTAGACATCAAGAAATTTGAGGGAACAAGCACAAAGCAAGATGCAAATGCAAATGCAAGTCTTAGAGAGCTTTGAAAATTATCCATTTGAGCGTGAAGCACATGAAAAAGATGCTCGCAGCAATGCAATGTTAGTTCGATGCTCACAAGTTCAAGAGATGCTAGTAAATCGATTTTTCATATTAGAAGATGTGGCTTATAAAATCACAATCAAATATCAAGGCATGACAAGACATCAAGACGGCTTCAATAGAACACCATATGAAACCTTTTGAAATCCGAGTAGCTTCAAATCGACAACTCAACTAACTAGCATTTTAATTTTTTGCTTTTTTTCAAACACTTTTGAATGCATCCACAGGTTTAAAGAGAGTAATTGCTAGCAAGGCACACCCCAAGGATCACTGGAAATGGCCTCTTAGGTCACTCTCCTCCTGTGTGTGTTTTTGTATTTTTAATTGAATTTAGGCGGGAGAGCCTCTAGCCTAATACAAATGGCCGACGATGCCCAGCATTACACTGAAGGAATAACACGTCTTGGCTATCCGATTACTTTCCAAGTTTATGCCTCTTGTGTGCAATGGCAAGCCATCTGGTGAAGGATAACCGGTGAAAACCAACCAAAACTTGAAATTGCATATTTTTTGTTTTTCAATTTATAGGAGCAAGATTTGGCCAACAAAAGATTTCACCAAGTTGCAAGTATGACAGAAAGAAGACTGCAAACGCCTCATCGAGTAACAACATTCAGAAAGTGAAAATCTCATGCCACATCAAAGTTTCTGGAAAAACCAAAAGCAATGTCCTTTTTGAACTAGACACCAATTGAACAAGTTAGCATAAGCTGAAATGTGAATAGTTTCGACATCTTACAAAGCCTAAATTCAAAAGTATAATATGCAAAGCTCCAACAAACAAAAAGAAGTCTATATGCGAATGAAAAGTTTCCCCTCAACAAGTGAGTCAACAGTTTGATCCCAAAAAAAATGTGCATTGAAAACAATAATAATGAATAAGGAGCCGAAAAACCAAAGAATGGATCAGGCCTTTCAAAGAGATTAAGGTAAGAATCAGAAAAACACTCAAGCTCAGATTCGCTCTCATCTATTCCACGCGTCTTACAAGGGAAGACATCACTACACCTCGGATACTAGAGACTCGACACAGACCCTGTCTACCCAGAGTGCATCTGATAGACCTATAAGACTATGAGAATTCTATCTAGCCAGAGGAGAGAAAACCGTCTATTACGCATGATAGCAACCTAAACACGAGATGAGAGGTTTGTGCCAAAGCACGCCAGAAGTCTAAGTGAAAAGTGCGCTAACAGCCTAATACAGATTAACCAAGCCCAAATGCACCCTAGATGCAATGCAGTGTGGACTATATGGGCCCCGGGTATCCTCTAGAAGGCCCATAAGGGAGCAGGTGGGGGGCGATCCAAGTCAGCTGACTAGGGATAAAGACCACTCGGACTACGCGCGCCTTGAGATCCAAGGAAGTTCCCGAAGATATGATCTATCTCCATGTAATTAGGAGATTAACACGTGCATGGCATGTAACGGCATAACAAGATTAGGTACCGTGTATCACATGCTACCGAGTAACTCTATCTCCCCCTACACTATATAAAGGGACGGGGTAGAGGCCATAGATAGACAGATACATCTCATAGAGCATACGCTGTAATCACCTTGGTCATCTTGCATCCCGCATCTTGATCAACTATAATCCCAGAGCACAGGAAGTAGGGTATTACCTCAGTGCTGAGGGCCCGAACCTGTATAACCCGGTCTTGTGCTACCATTTAGCTTAGTTCTTGCCAACGCCTCCTCGTACAAAATCATTGCAGACAGTAACCCCCAGTGAACCAATAGTCGACAATTGGCGCGCCAGGTAGGGGGCAGCGTCAAGATCATTTTTCAAGCTAGATGGCTTCTTCAAGATCACCGCACGTCGCCATGAGGTTGGGGCCGTTCCTTCGCTTTGGCACCCTCGACTTCATCGCCGACGGCGTTGGCAATCGTCACCTCTCTTCTCCTGAAGAGATCTCTTCGCAAGAAGGTACGCGCAATCAATGGGACCCATTGTCCCTTGGCTTGGAGAATTCAGCAAGTAACTTCGGCGGATTGACCTGCTCGCTGTTCGACTTCGCATCTCCTCCCGAGGAAGACGAAAAAGGACTCGGCGGGTTCGACCGCATGGGCACGGATTCTATTCTGCCCTACAACAACTCGATGCCCTTGGCTGAATTTCCCTCCGGATTCGAGAATTCCGCTACGACCCTCGCACGGATTTCCCCTGAGATTTGGACAGGAGATAACCAGTCGGTGAGTGCATCAGATCCAGTCGGATCAGATCCAACTATGTTCGTGGGTGTCATCAACGCTGGCCAACCCATTGGATAGAGCGAACAAGTCAGCCTCTCCGTTTCTGACTCCAAGTCTGATGAGAGCGCTGAGGTCCGTAATTACCGAGAGGTTTTCGTTCTTGGCGCGGATGATCATCACTCTACCTCTCCTCTTGTCGGGTACGAGGAGACCCCCACTGGCGCGACGGACTTGGATTAGCGCCGATAGGAGGACCGAGATAGCATACGACATCTTCGCGCCCGTGGCCGAGACGTCCAGAACGAGCTTCGCGCGGAGAAGCTAAGGGACCAAGACGTCTACACGACTCCCCAGGCAAACATCGTCGCTTCGAAGACTCTTCTTGAGACCATCGCGCCGCAATTTCCAGAAGACAGCCCGCTCGCCCAAACCCTCGCTCGAGCGACGGCCATGGTGGAGATGGCTGCCATTCAACAAAACGAGGCACGTCCCGCACCGACTACTTCAACTCGCAGCCGCTCTACGCGCAATCGGAACAGGGCCCGTGCCGCGGCGGCCGGCGATTCCCACCAGTCGCCTGCTAATGATCTTCGTCAAGATATAGAAGCCAGACGGCGGGAGCGCACTGACGACGAGCGGAACTCTCGTAGCCATCACAGCCGGCACATTGATGATCAGCCGAGAGCATCGCCAGCCAGCGCGACCAACGTCATGAGCGTCGTCAAGACCCGCATCGGGAGAATCGTAGCAGATCCTCGAGGCGGAGGCGGCCACGACCGCTAGAAGGGATTCGGGCCTCTACCCCAGATCTTCGTCGAGTGGTTTGGCCGGATGGTTTTAACCTCAAAGGCATCGACAAGTTCGATGGCGAGAGGGACCCAAAAAACTGGCTGCAGGTTTACGCCTTAGCAGTCAGCGCGGCAGGAGGTGATCAGAACGTCATGGCAAACTATTTGCCAGTCGCTCTGACCCCAACCGCCCAAACCTGGTTGACGGGACTTCCGGAGAACTTGATCGAGTCTTGGGACGACCTTCAGGAACAGTTCATCGCCAATTTCCAAGAGGCCTATGAAAGACCCGTGGGGAGATGGGAGATTGGACAGCTACATCGACACAAGAACAAGACTCTGTGTGAGTTCATCAAGCGCTTTACCAAGAAGAAGAACGAGATCCGGGATGTTTCGGAACAAACGGTCATCGATGCCTTCTTCGCCGGATGCAAATCCGAGGAGTTAATCAGGCAGATGACTCGGGACCCCCTGTTGGCGATTCTTACGCGCAAAGAAATTAATCCGCAAGCGGACGGATATCGCTTGTAATTTTCACCAGGAGTATTCCTAGAGTAATCGAATCCACAGGGAACGAGGGTTTAAAGAGATAATCCTCTATATCTTAATTATTTAAAATACCAGCCAGTCTATGTAACGGGGGTTAGGATAAATGAAAAGACCGGGACACACACACGATAAATATTCACACAATTAAAGAGAAAGCTACACTTGCTAGATAGACAGTTGGGAGGACAACGAGACAAGTTTTAATAAGTTCACAAAGTCGTGTGATTCAGTTTACTTGAGCGAGCTTAGGGCAATCAACTAGTGGTCCGCTTGATATTCGTCGTCGGAGCTCGGACACTCACTACCACCCGCTATCCTGAATTGGAATCCCGAACGGTTATGATCGTTTCGATTTGGCTCTACTGGTCCAAAGCCAGACGCTGTGGGTTACGCACGAGATACTGAGTATCTACGGATGGATAGGGCTGTCACCACCTATCACCTACCACATATACGTGGGCCCGGGTGTAAACCGAGTTAGTCCTAGTCTCAGACACCACGTCTGCGACTATTCCTAATCAATCTTCCTCAGTACTAAAAGAAGTTGATCTAGGTTCAATGCCTGGCTCTAACAGTATATGAGTGAGAACCTAAACTGATTCCAGACGAATATAAGCTACCGGTAAAGCAAATCTACACAACTCATTTATGCAGATATACTCAGCTCAAATAAAGTTCAACACTATAGCAATGAATGAAGTAATCTCACTAATTGAAACAATTAGGAAAGGGTACAAGAGCTATTACCCGAATTCCCGAAGACACTTCCGGAACTCCGAGCGTCGGCTCGACTTGACTCTAACTCCCAACTTCTACTAACTAAGAGCTACTCTACAAAGTGGAATAAAAATGTCAAAGTGTTGTGTGTTGTGTTACAAGTGAGATTTAGGAGTCCTTTTATAGTGTTCCGCAGCCAACCAGGGTGCTCCACATGTAGGGACACATGTCAAGCAACCCTCCTCCAAAGGGGAATCCGAGGGGGCTTAAGAGTGGGTCGGCCGGCCTAGGGTGGGTCGGCCG
>SPJY01020215.1:795781-913058 GCA_005191435.1 Raddia distichophylla | reverse complement strand
ATCGCCTATCCAGACCTGGGTTTTCACCCTAACTTTCGAAAGGCAGGAAAACTCCACAACGAAGCCTCCAAGGAGGGCAACGACACCCGAGGGCGCCGACAACGTTGGCCCAAGCAAGAGCTAGGCAAGGCTTTCACCCGGAGCACCTACACCTCCGCAAGCCGCACAAGGAGACCACAAGCCGGATGCAAGAGTCACAAGAGTCAAGGTGCACGGTCTCGCCGCTGAAGCCTGCCGAGCTGAAGAACGGACACCGCCGCCGCGAGGAGGTGACGACAGTGACGCTTCAACCCAACCGCCAAGAAGAAGAACGGACGTCGCCATCAAGAGGAGGGACGGCGAGGACGCTTCCCTCGACGTGCACGAGATGCGAGGAACGCCACCACCAGACAGCCTGCGAGCAGAAGCACCGCAGCAACCCGGCCCACAAAGCCGACGACGCGCGCTGACTTGCTGCTCCTACCATGCCGCCACACCGAACTGGGCACCGATGCACCGAACTGAACTGCACCCCGCCATTGAAACCGGCCGCCACAGCAATCGACCAACCTCCGAAGGGTTAGGCCACCAAGGCGCCAGCACCAAGGAGCAAGCAGGGGAAGGGGGATGGAGGCGACCCCAAGTCTCTCGGCCCACCACCCAGGCCGGTGGCGCCGGAACCACCTCTGGAGCAGGCCGTCTCCACGCCGGGAAGCCGCGAGAACACCGCCGCCACCGAAGTCGCCCCCACTGTGCCGCCGGAAGGAGGGGAACCCCCAGATCTAGTCGCAAAAGGAGGACGCCAAGACGGGAAACGGGGGAGCGCCTGCCGAGGAGGGGAAGCGCCGAGGAAGGGCGGCGCGGCGCTGCACCGCGCGGCGGCGTCGACCCCCAAGGAAGGAAGGGACGAGGCAGAACCGGCGCGCGGCGAGCAGCAGCGCGTCGGGGAGCGGCGCGCCGGGGGCCTGGATCTGTCGGCGGAGCAACTAGCCGGCGAAGAAGAGGGACGCCAGCAGCTTGCCGTGGCTGGCCACCGCAGCCCGCCAGCCCCCGCCGCCAACCATCGACGAGGGGACGAGCCGAAAAGAGAGAGGAAGAGGAAGGTCCCAGCCTCGTTTCTCCCGCTGGGGAGTTGGCACCGGCGGGGGAGAGGGCGCCGAGTGGCCCGCCGGCGGCGGCAGGCCGGCCGGTGGCGGGCGCCGCCGCCGCCGAGGGCGGCTAGGGTTGGAGGGGAGTCGCCCCGAAGGGCGCTTTGGTCTGCCTTCTAATGTGTGTCGGGGCGGCGTACGTACGTGATCTTGTTTGCTCGTGCTCCATACGATCTGAACAGGTTCAGAGTCGATCCGGAGATATTCTCATTTCATCCAGTGAAATTCACATTCTCTGAAACTTTGCAATGTTACACAAATCTATTCAAAGCTACGATCATGGTTGTGTTGCGAAACTGCTGTTGTGGAGAGGCTCATTTGGGTCGAAGGTATCCTCTGTTTACGACTAAGAAAAATGGTCACTGATAGGTGCACCATCGCTGGTATGGACCCATTTGTTAGGGACAATAATTTTCCTATGACGTACGACGGAGGATCCGCTTCCTATTTGGGTATGGGTAATGGGCTGGTAGCTTGATAAGCTACAAGTAGCATAGTTGGATGGGAGTGTAGCGTGTCGGTTGCAGCTAGTATGTTTTACTAGGTGCTTTGGTGAAACCTCCAAAATTGGAGGTTTGTCTTTTTTTCTGCACATATATTTCTATCCATAGGAATCGAGACCAGATTTGTTGGCCAGACCGATGCAAATTTTACCGGTATCGGTGGTCAGAACACAGAACCACCGACACTGTCGCATCTAGGCCCCTCGGGCGATTGGAGTGCACGACATGCCATAAATTTAAATTTCAGAAATTCTCTCAAGGCTAGATAACAGACCGAACGGAAGCACCTAGTTGAGGACCCACATGTCAGTGGACGTTTCGCTCTGTGTCGCCGGCCTTACAATATACTGCCACAAATGCGCACACTACCACGTGGACCCTTCTTGGTAGGCGGGCATGGGTAACTCTGTGTCGGCAATTTGTTATAGCCTTATAGACCGCCAACACAGAGCCCGTTGCTGAGGTTCCCATGCCAATGCTATCCATGACCTTACTGGTGGGCCCAGATGGGATCTTTGTCAACAGCCTGTATGCTTGCCGCCGACAAAGATGTTAACTTTAAGAAAGTTTGTTGTCCTCTTTTGTTCAATAAAAACATTGGACCAGCTGGCTTAAAGAAGTAGTACATATGCGTGCTTCCTTAGGCAACTAGGGTTTGAGCCCGCGGCTCCTCTTTTTTTCTAAAATAATCTATGTTGGTGGTATCAACCAAGGCTGTCAACATAGACCTAGCAGGCTCCCACGCGTTCCATGCTGGACCGTGGCTTTGCAGGTGGACCCACGTGCACCTTGTGTCGATAACTTATAGTTCACAACTGGCACAGAGCCTTTTGTGCAGGCATGCTGTTAGTCCCACGAGGCAACTGGTGGTTGTCATGCGGGCTTAGTGCCAGTTAGTGTCGCCAGCTTTACCTAATGTCGCCGACACTTGTATGTTGATTTAAGTATGTTTTTATATTTGTAACATCTTTAAAAATGTTAATGTTTGAGGAAAAATTATAAAAAATGACGAAATGATTTAGGATGATTGTACTTCACACTAGTATTATTAAATGTTAATATCATGGTCTTACATAATTAATTCTTTGACGAAGAGGGTTTTGCGAGTCCGTAGTTGTATAGCTGAATGGTTAGATAGTTTGTAGCTATCAAGGAATGCCACATGACGTATAACCAATAAATAACTTGGAATATGTTGTTAATGTTGTAGAACCAATATTTCGCCCTAAAAAAATAGAAGAAAGCAGTTGTAGCGGCGATGACATTGTTGAAGTTGGGGGGCGCAGCCTGTGTCGTCAAGTTTTGATGAGCCGTAGACACATGCTAACCTATGTCGGCGGCGGTCGCTTCACCACCGACAAGGATGAGATTAGACTACCATCTGGGCCTGCCTGGAAGATTCCCGGGCCAAGCCCACCCATGGCCTGGCAAGTGGGCCAGGATAGGCTATGTTGTCGGCCTTGCTTTCGCCGCTGACGGTGCTTTGGCTCACTACCATCGATCTGGGCCCTGCTAGCAAGATCCCAAGGCCTGGGAGGCTCACCATCTATGTCGTCGGCTTGCCTCCATTGATGACACTAGTTTTTGTAACCGCCATTTGGACCTAGCTAGGAGGGTTTCGTCGCGCACGGCGCATGTGACCTGGCAGCCTATGTCATTGGCGAGTGGTGCCGAAGAGTGGTGGCTGACGACACAGACTTGAATCCAAATCACAGACTTGACCTTTGCGCCAGTCCACTAGCTGCAACATGCTCTAGACTCCGGATGCATCGTGGCCGCATCCCTATGCCTACCTCTAGTACCCAACCTCCTCTAATGCTGCCATTTCCTTGGCTTCCCCACCCTGTTGCTGCTGCCTCCTCGACCTCCCCAACAGCGCGCCCAATGCCGCGTGCTGCTGTCGGTAGCTCGGATGCCGCCGCCACTCGACGTCGGTGCCTCTCTGGATGACCGGTGCCAACCTTGCCACTCGGGCCCCCTTGAGCCGCCACGTAGACTCCCAGGATGACCTAGCCGCCCAATGCCGTCGGTGAACTCTAGGCCCTCTAAAGCCGCCCGGCAGTCCCTCGGTCACCCGAAGACGCCCCGGCTGCCTCTACGTGCCTGAATATGTGTACCTACCTATCTTTTTTTTTTGCACAATGTAATCTATGTCGTCGCGGTTCAAAACTGTCAAAATTGTTGAACGTAGTAAACGAAAATAGATTAATGATTTAATGTGTCATGAAGGCAGTTGTGCGGCGGTGATGGGGTATTCTCACACACGGCCGCGCGTATGTGGGCCAGTTTTGGCAAGGGTAAAGGTGGAGGCGCGCCAAGCAACGGCACTAGCGAGGGACAAAGTGGGGGATGGGCAACACCGATGAGGGAGAAGGGTCAGTTGGAGAGGCGACGCCCTCGAAGAGGTCGGGGAGGCCAATGGATGAACAACGTAGGTTGTTTAAGCTATAAATTGATTATGTATGTCATTCGAGCCAGTGTAAAACCTGTTTAGGTGCATTCCACATTTTCGTAAGTAGTTCAAACGGTGATGTGTTGGGTTCCATTGTGAATGGTGTTGCACTCCTAGGTTGTCCATGTTTTGGATTGGCTTGGATGTTTGCTTGAGTACGATCATCGTGGCACTTATGCGTACGAATCTAAATTCTAGTCACATGACCTTATTGTTCTTCAAGTGCAAAACATAAGCAATACACCATACCCGTCGTTGAACTAGAGCCAGTGTTATGCTGCCGGAATTTCGACGCGTATATGCACGCGCCACAACGACATCTTATTCGTTATTAGGACATCTCCAATGGTGACATGTCAGCTGGCTATAAGAAGTCCACCTCATCTTTTTTGACTATGTGGAAGAAAGAAGAGGGGAGAGATAAAAACTGGCTGTTAACTAATAGCCCGTCTATAGCAGATTACAAGGTGCATTTCATCTATTACATATGAACTCATATTAAATTTAATAGCCAATGCTATAGCTAATTCATTTGAGATGTTATCTATAAGCTATCTATAGATGACATGAAGTTTTCTTGTAACTAGTAGTTGACTGTATCATTGGAGACGCCCTTACTGAAATTGAGAGAGCTCTTGTCTATTATCAACATACACAAAATTTTTGTGGTGGAACTCGTTTTCTCTCTCCACTAAAATCTGTCAGCAAGTTTGCTTATGGCTCCGATGATTGCACATAAGTTGATTCCATGATCACGAGCTCTATCGCTCTCTACCTCCTTCAGTGTTAAGTCTCTGATTGTTCCTTCGCGATGCCATGACTTTGGACATCGTTGTTATCCCATTAATCTCAGCAAAGCCTATCCACCCGATAATAGTTAGGAGGAGAATCTTGCAATTGGGCCCGTCAATGACACCAACATATTCCAGAGATTTGCGTAAGTACACAATGTCACGAGGAGACACTGATAGGCCTGACGAATTCAGCGGCCAAGGCGCAGAATCCTTATTCCATTCTGCATCCCTTTCGAGTAAGCAGATAGGCACAAGCAAGCGAGGGGAAAAAAGGGGGAGAATGTGATGTGGGGAAGCAGATGACAGCAGCAGCAACCAGCTTGTACTCATGAACACTGAGACGATGATCCGGCATCACACTACTAACTACATGGCACCTACTGATTTAAATACTAGTGGTGTCAGTGATCGATCCCAATAAAGCTGTATAATGCAAGACAAATTGTAGGATTAGGTGTGCGTTGTCAGTAATCACGGGCGGGACATCTTATGCCTGTGCACTGGAGCCTTTTGACACGCCGGAATGGGTATGATTGGCTTTGGATTTTTTTCATGGTGCCTGAACTCTGAAGTAAGGCCTTCTCCGTCCTGGCCGCTAATAGCCACGTGGATTGCCTGAGAGTGCAACACAATTATATTATCCTTTGAAGTTGTGTCAATTGGTAGCCAAGTTGAATACTCAGGATCTCTTAGGCCATGTACAATTCAGCTTATCATAGCGTAACGTAACGTTTCAGCAAAATTTGAATGTTTTTAAACAGAGGTTTAAATGTTATTAAAAATAGTTTTATAATCTTTAATAGGACTACTAAAAACCTGAGAAAAATCATTACAAATTATTACACCAAATAGGCTATATAAAAAAGATAAAGATAAATTTTGTTGAAACGCTACGCTACGTTACGGTAAGCTGAAATGTACATGGCCTTACTTCGGTGCCCTACTAAGTTTTACATGTTAATAAACCACTTTCTCCAAAACATTGCGGTTTCCAGAAAGTTGAACGACCATTTTTAGGAAATGAGAAATATTTCGAGCAAAATGGTAATGTCCTGTATAATTGAAAAAAAACAATTGTGCACCCACGTATCCTCCCCCCTCTCTTGCCCCGTTGAACAGCTTGCTCCGAAACCCTAACCCCTCTTTTGAGCCGATGAATGATCACTCAACCCTAATTGTGTCATCAATATGGAGTACCAACACCAATGCCAACATGTAGGGCACCACCACCGAGCATCTCTCTCTTCGCCACATGCCTCTCGCACTTCTCCGAGTGCCCCTCTATGTGTCCCTCATTCTCACTCCCCACATTGCCATCGGGATGAGCAACCACCACGAGGAAAACCCACGTTGTTGAGCTTCTCTCATGGGCAGAGCCAACCAGGGTGCCATGACACCACCCAAAAAAAAAAACAAAGACCCCCCTCACTCCCTCAGTCCTCCCCTTGTCCCTTAGTCCTAGCCTCACCTCGGTGCCGGCCGTCGATGCCCCTGGTCTGGAGTTGAGGGGTTCATCATGCTGCTACCCCAAGCACTCAAGCAGCAGCTGCCGCTGCTAGCCTGCTAGGCAACATCTAAATCCCCATCTCATATTCTCGATTTCTTATAGCACGTAGAGCAGGTCTCAAATTTCTCATTAAATTGTTGTTTTAGGATTAGATTCAGATTATACATGATTTTTTTAAGAAGTATTGATAATGAATTGTTGTTTTAGGATTCAGATTCAGATTATGCATGGTTTTTTAAGAAGCATTGATAATGAATTGTTGTTTTAGGATTCAGATCGTTTTATGATTGACAATGAATTGTTGTTTTAGGACATATTGCTTAAAGATTGATAATGAATTGTTTTTTAAGAAGCATTGATAATGAATTTACCTTGGAAACATATTTTGTAAATGGATTAAAAACATTGATAATGAATTGTTATTTTAGGATTCAGATTCAAATTGTAGGGTATTATGCAAACTTGTAATTTTTCTATGTAAGACTTTATTTGAATTTATAATCCTACAATTTTGGTACATTTGAATTTCTGTATGTCATCCCCATGATTAAAATCCTGGCTCTGCCACTAGCTTCTAGCATTTTTTCCCAGATCTTCCCTATCCCACTAATTGAAGTAGTTGCGTCGTTGGAAGGTCTAGTCCTAGGAGGAGCTCCACCACTAGTATTTTTTATCGCCTTCAGGACACCGTCCTTGGAGCCACATCGTCGATCCGAGGTTGTTAGGTTAGATCAAAAGAGAGAGCCTATGGGCAAGCAAGTTGGCCCGAGAGTTAGGAAACGTGATCTAACAGCTACAGGAATCAGATATTCAAGGGCTGACAATTGAATTTTGTACTTACAGCTACAGGAATAAGATATTCGAGGGCTGACAATTGAATTTTGTACTTATGTACCAAATCAGTTTTAAATGTCCTTTTTATATTGAAAGCTAACAATTTACATTGATTAGCAAGCAAACTACGTAAAACATTAAAAGAAAAATTACACAAGAAGCTAGCTAGGACATTCTAGGCCGTCTAGCCATACACTTGGCTCGGACAGAGCACAAACAAAATTCGCACAACGTGCTGCAATGTTGGCTGATTTATTCAAGAAGTTCCTACTGTGACTCTCACAGCCTCTCAAACGGTTAGATGATCTTTTGTCGTTGGTATTGCTTTCGAAAGGCCTTGATAATTAAAGAAACCATGGATTATGGTTGTTGCTAAACACTAGACCAAGAGTGAGGATCCAAATTTTTTTTAAGATAATGGGATATAAATTCCGGCCTTGCAGCCGGATCCTATTCCCATATGTCACCACACTTTCCATGCTACACTATTACTACTAAATTCCGACAGTTATTAACAAGTAAACTAAGTGTAAATCAGACAGTGAAGCAGAGGTGCAGAAGCTGATCTGCATCTGCATCTGCATCGTTCTTATTTAGCACGGCAGTGGTAAGAAATTACGGCATTGAGCGCAGTACGGCAAGATCTTAAAAGATCGAGCATTCGCGAGCTGGTCCGTATGGAGCACATGCGCTTTGGATTTCGATTCGGTGCGTGGGAAGCCTCCGCGCCGCAGACGGATTTTTGACTCGCGCGGTCGCACGAACTCTGAAGACGACGAATTTTTTGCCCCCCGAGGCGAGCGGGCGAGATGAGGACGCAGAGAGAGGACAGGACTAGACAGAGATATGCTATTCTACCAGAAAGGGTTCACGGATGCGTCGCGTGCAACGCACAAGGCGAATTATCCTTGTACATTTGAGCTTAGCGTAGCGTAGCGTTTCAGTAAAATTTAAAAATCTTTAAAGAGAGGTTTAAATATCATAAAAAAATAATTTAAAAATAATTTTAGAATCTTTAAGAGAACTACTAAAAACCTGAGAAAAATCAATACAAATTATTACACCAAATAGGCTATATAAAAAAGATAAATTTTACAGAAACGCTACGCTACACTAAGCTGAAATGTGCAAGGCAGGTTGCACGCGACGCATCCGTGAACCCTTTCTGTTTAATTTTGATCGCCCGATGCGCCCCCAAGCACTGCTGATGGTTCCGTGTAGACGGAGGATAAGAGCATTGCCAGCAGGATCTCTATATTTCGTTCTCTGTATTCTTTCTCTAAATCACTATTCGGTCCCTATATTTCATCAGCTCCAGCAGAATCTCTATACTTGAAAAGATATAGAGATTTTCTAGAGAGTTTCTTAATATAGAGACTTAGAGATTCTGGAGGGAGTCTCTAAATTTAGAGACTAAGATAGAAACCCTGCTGGATTGCTATAGAGGCTGAGGCTGTCTGCAATAGTGTTTTAGGGAACTGTTTAAGGAACCTATTAGAGATGCTCTAAGAGCATTGCCTAGGATCTCTATATTTCGTTGTTTATATCATTTCTCTAAATCACTATTCGTTTCTTATATTTTTATTATCTCCAGTAGAATATATCCCTATCTCCGCAAAGACATGGAGATTCTCCCGATGGTCTCTAGAGGGAGTCTCGAAATTTAGAGACTTTGCTGGATGGTGTAGTGGCTAAAACTGTCCTCAATAGTGTTCTAGGAAATGATTTAAAAAAACATGCTAGAGATGCTCTAGCGGTGGCTTTGTTTGTTTCAGTTTAAATTAAATTAAATGAAAATTTGTAATTTTTTATAAGTCAAGTGATGTAATATTTTGTAGTTATTTTTGTGAGCTTTTAAATAGTTCTTTTCAGAGGTTGTAAAATATTTTTTCATAATTTCTTTAAATTTTTTTGAAACATCTTTCGAGCAGTCACAAATTTTTTAAATTAAAAGTTTCAGCAACTTTCGGCTGAAATAAACAAGACCTTTCACTATCATTTTATATATCTTTATGATCGCTGCAATACAACTTTGGCTATTAATTGTTATTATAATTTATAAAACTCAACAAACATTATTAAAGTGATTTTTGGATGAACCTATGCATAAATTAATATGTATATCGTATTAAATATTTAAACTTTGTTGCCAGAAGAGAGCAACCCATCTTCTATCAGATCATCTTCAACGGTCTTCCTTCCCCACTCTCATTTCCTTTGTTGATTTTGATTCCCTTCACAACTCCAAACGGACTATCTTTACCATTCTTCTTCAAAAGTGGTTATCTTTTCTTCCTCTATATCGTTCACTTTAAAAATTACTGTTGAAAATGGAAGAAAATATGGAAAAGAATATGGTGCAGAAAATGGGAAAGGAAACGAAATATGGTTGGACATGGTTTAACGTATACTCTCTCTGTTTTTTTAATAAGGCGCTGGTTGCACGGTCTAATGTATACTCTTCCCATTTTTCTTATAAGGCGCCCACACATGCTAATATTCAAACTTTGTAATCTTTGATCAATAATTTGTCTAAAACTATATGAATTTTGTGATACAAAAAGTGGGGATTCAGTTCCTCTGTAGTTGAAGTCACATGACTTTGTCACTGACATGCAGGCCCCACCATGGTCCGGACCCATCTGGTAGTGAGGAAATCATGTTAACTTCATCCGCAGAGGATCTCAATAGCAAAAAGGTACGGTTGGATTCATATTTAAATGTATTTTTAATTTTATTTTATTTTGCTATGATAATTGATATAGGGTAAGAAAAATCAAGGTCAATGTTTTGGTTAGAAGACCTTGCTCACAGTAAAACTAAGCGTTAAAAAAATGGGAGGGAGTAATATGTTTGTCAAAATGTAAGTGCAAGTGACCTTGTGTGA
The DNA here is from genome assembly GCA_005191435.1 of Raddia distichophylla. Lineage (NCBI taxonomy): Eukaryota > Viridiplantae > Streptophyta > Magnoliopsida > Poales > Poaceae > Raddia > Raddia distichophylla. The sequence goes on along the minus strand of SPJY01020215.1, from coordinate 902,954 downwards.
TTTTGGTGATTAATGATAAACACATTTAATGACAATGTTTGTTTAATGCTTATTTATTGTTATACCTCGTGCTTTGTGTGGTGAGCCGTGCAAGTTTGTGAAGGCCGATTCCGCCTCCGGAAGGGAAGGAATCAAAGAGTAAACCGGGGGGTCTTGGTGCGACCTCGGTGAGGGAAGGGTTGAAAGAGACCCGGGCTCAAGTGTGACCGAGCCTACCTCAACGGAGACGTAGGATCCCCTCAAGAATCCAAACTTCGGGAACAAATCTTCGAGTCTCCATTTCACTCTTGGTTTCCCTCTTGCCTCTAACTTGATCTACTTTGATTTGTGGTTATACTTGTTGTTGGCTAGCACCTTCGTGTGCTATTACTCACTCTTGTGTTGTGGATTTGATTTTGGTGCAGGTATCCATATCGGACTATCCGATATCAATATCGGAACATCTGATATTATTTTCCGCTGTGATTTAAAATGTTGAAAATTTGTAACGCCTATTCACCCCCTCTAGGCGACATCCCGATCCTTCACAAACCTTAAAACTATTTTTCGCCGTTTATTAGAATTTTTTGATGAAAATAATATGCTAATATTGTAATTTATTTTTTTAATCGAATAATATACTTTTGTGCTTATAATAAAGAGAATATCTATTTGTTACTCATTTTAAAAAAGCAAAAAAAAAGATTTTTCATCTATAGGAAGTCTATCAAAAAGGTTCAAATCCTCTCCCTTCTCTTTATAGTGAACTCTACGGTTGAAACCCACGTCCTCCTAATTCATACTATTTATTTTCTCCCTTCTTCCCCACCTTTGGTATCATTGGCTCTCCTTCTTTCCTTATTTACGGCCGTTCTAACTACCTATTCTCTTTATTTGCCCCCCTTCTTTCCCATCTTTGGTATCGTTGGCTCGCCCTCTTTACTTATTTATGGCCATTCTAGCTATCGAACTGCTAGATGCCATTTCTGATGGCCACCACCTGTTGTCTCCTAATTCGGTTGCCATTGATTACCAAAACCCACAAGAGAGCCTGGATGCAGTTTTAGGAGGCGATGGTCCGACAGTGTGGATGTATCATATGTGTTTGGAGGCGGAGTGGAAGGGTGGAGGGGGGTGAGGCACCGGTGGCGACATCGAAGCTGCGAGCTTAGGTAAAGGAGGCTAGACGAATCTATACCGTCCTCCGAGATTAGGTGGGTGGGGCCAGCGAGGCAGTGAGAGGGAGGCGGGTGGCGTAGTGAAAGGGCGAGGGCGTCAGGCGGTGTTGGCTTGGGGGAGGTGCGCGGAGAAATTCGGAAATGAGGGTGGCGGTGGAGGAAGGCACAACAGTAGCGGCGAAGGAAGCACGATGGTGGAGACGGAGAGGCCCGAGGAGGAAGGAGCTATACCGGCATTAGCTACTCTATAACAAAAAAGAGTTGCATGTCATATCAGACGCAATTTCTTTTTTAAGATCACGATCCTTTTTTGTCCTAACTTCTATGTTATTGGGAATTTTGTCGTGATAGAATCGAACTTTGTTCCACAAGCACTTCGAAAGTTGTAGTGCCTTCTAATTAATGTCATTATTTCACATGTTTCACAGAGAAAGATTCCCTGGAAACTTCTCTATTGAATTTAAAAAACAAATGTTACATTTTAACATGTGATCCATTACAATTTTGAACTGAATGTTTGGCATCTGATATTAACACAGGGAGATCTAATTAGTTGTCTTGGAAATACATTAATTGGTAATTATTTGCGGTCCATGTACGATGACCCATATTATGTGCTACAAGTGGACAAGCTCATCCATGGCTATGAATTGAAAAATGCTGCACCTTCCCGACCTAAATTAACTACATTATGTTGACTGCCCAACCTTAATTGCTTCTCTTTGAATTGTACAATTAGTATTAGCTTCATGATCTACACTACAGGAATCCATCTTAATTTCGTTGGTCATAAATCGATGAAAATAAGGGTAAAACCGACGGAATTAACATAATTTCGTCGGTTCATCCGACGAAATGTGCTACCTTTTCGTCGGTTGCCGATGAAATTACTTTATTTTTATCGGTTTTACAGGCGGACGGAAAAAAATTTCCGATGGCTTGCGACCCCGCCTGAGGGCTGACGTGACAGTAATTTCGTGTAGTGCTAGTACTGTTGCTTATATAATATGAAGCAAAAGCAAGATGAGCCCTTCAAGAACTATTAATATATACAATTATGGTTAACTATCTGGGTGCGGTTCAATACATTAGCTGTGCATCGATCCTTTTTATCTTGTCGAGAACAATTGTGGTTAACTATTTGGGTGCGGCTCAACACATTTGCAGATTTGCATCTAATTGTAGTCAAACAAAGAAAAGGCCCTTAGTTGATGATGATCAGCATGATGATCAAGCTGTGCACTAGCAACAATTCTCTTTTGGGTCATGTGTTAATGGCCTTTTATCATCACTAATGGCATGCTTCATGTTGGTGACATCATGGGCCTGCACATGACTTGAAAACCCTAGGTGCATGCAGGAGCCTTCTGATCATTGGTGGTCAAGGCGATAGTTAGATTTGACTCTTAGGGGACCCAAGCCCGTTGATCTGAGCCGTCCGCTTCAGATCCGATGGCTTGGATGATCTCACCTCACTACATTGATGAGAAGCAGAAGCTTCCTGTAAAGATCTTGTCCAAAATAGAGCGTAGTACTAGCAGTAGGGGACACGATTATCCATGCAGAATTCAATCCACTGTGGTAGGAGCATGGGAGCTGTACGCTCATTGGCGTAGGAGTCGACACGTACGCACGCGATTACGTAAGCAGCTCAGTCTTACATGTGGGGCCCACAGCTGCTGCCAGTTCACCACGTCGCGTCAACTCGTCAAGCATCTCTCCTCTTCGACAAAGAGCCCATCTCGTCGCTCCCAGCTCGTCAATGTCCAGTGGGTTCATGACACGTGTTGAGCTGACCAATATTGCTAAGTAAATTAATACAGTTTTTTCAAGGCTAATACGGTTTTATTATAAGCTGAAATCTTTTTTTCCTTTCGTGAAAAGGTTGTAGGAAGAACTGGGGAAAGAATATCGTATCATCTAAGTGTTTTCTCTTGATTAGAAGGTCTGAAGAAAAATAATCGCGGGAATCTAAGAGGGAAGGCACAAGGAAATGTGCGTGGCGAGGTAAAGAAAACACACATGTAGATAATTAGGTCAGTTGCAATCGTATTCCAACAGGAAAACCTTTCACTAATTCTATTTCTTAATTTCAGTTCTAATGTAAACTATAGAAGAAGAGAGGAGGAAAAAATCTTGTAAAAATCTGGTTACAAACCAAAGAAATATATAACTTAAGTCTAGCACTGTAGACATAGTGCACTGTAATTTACGGTTTTGGTTCGGTTTATAAAATTTATTATTTTTATATAGACCATTTAGTGTAATATTTTGTAATAGTTTTCTAAAATTTTCTGAGATTTTTTCTCAAGATCTCAAAAAAATACTTTTTAATAACTTTTTAGTCTTTTCATATCTCTTTGTCAATGCCTTAATTTTTTAAACTACAACCAAAAGCAAATCACAACCACAAATCAAAGACGGTGTAATAAAAAAGTTACGGGCCCTCAGTAAATAACTTAAACCAGTTGTATATTATAATCTAAAAAGACGTGGGTCCTGGATAGAAAAAAAGAAACCTAACAAATTGTGGAAAATACTTTTTAGAAGTTCTGAAAATAGCCCCTAAAATCCTTAAAAGATAGTAACAAAGTGTCGAAGATAGTTACATGAGAAAATTGCACTGTAGCTCCCGGAACTTGTAATAAGTTGCACGAAATCCCCTAAACTTTGAAATTGAATTCTCAGCTCCCGGAACTTGTCTCCGTTTGCACGGTTAGTCGTGGGCCTGTAGAAAATAATTTAAAGTTTAGGGGAAATAATTTTCTACAGGCTCAGGACTAACCGTGCAAACGGAGACAAGTTCCGGGAGCTGAGAATTCAATTTCAAAGTTTAGGAGATTTCGTGCAACTTGTTACAAGTTCCGGAAGCTACAGTGCAATTTTCTCTAGTTACATTGTGCTGCGATGTTTGGTCTATGAAAAATAAGAATTTTTTATCTGTATTTTAATTTTAATTTTAAGAAAAAAAGAATAAACAACGCGGTTGGCTACACAGTACATGTAGCACAATTTTAATCCGTGCACTTGCGACATATGGCATGTCCACGACATGCCCGGAGAAAATGCCAAGCGCAAGTCTATCTACTGGGGCTGCCACTGTCACGTTGCAATTATCTTCCACACGCCACACAGTTCATGCACTCTGCAACATCTCCTATAATAAAAGTCCAATCGTGTTGACCCCTTCCATTATGATCTCACAACAACCAACCATTACGTCCAAGAGCGGATTAAGAAATCGTTAAGCAATTCGCTAATCACTGCACTTCCTGCCCCCTCTTCTCGATCGGCTCTCGCTCTCCTCCTCCATATAACCACGACCACGACCACCTCCCCGTCCTTGCTCAGAACCCAAGCGAAGAGCTCTCCGCCGCCGGCCATTGTTGCCTTGGGCGCGCGCGATTGGTTGGGTCACCGGCGAGGAAGGGGGTAACGGCGGCCGGCCAGCCGGCGATGGGTAACTGCCAGGCGGCGGAGGCGGCGGCGGTGGTGATCCAGCACCCCGGCGGCAAGGTCGAGCGTCTCCACTGGTCGGCCACTGCGGCCGACGTCATGCGCAGCAATCCCGGGCACTACGTCGCGCTCGTCGTCCTCCGCGTCTCCGGCGACGCCAAGGCCGACCCCGCCGCCACCGGAGGAGGAGGAGAGGGAGAAGGCGCCAAGATCACGAAGGTGAAGCTCCTCAAGCCCAAGGACGCGCTCGTCCTCGGCCACGTCTACCGCCTCATCACCTCCCAAGGTTTGTGCCCCATGAATCTTCTTCACCCATCAACCAAATCTTGTTGTTCGATTGGATTCCTCTGTTGATTCTTGGCCGGTTGATTCCCTCCCGTACATGGCGATTAATCTGATTATTATCTGAGCCTGCCTCTCTGTTCTTGGCTGGCGCGCAGAGGTGACCAAGGCGCTGCAGGCGAGGAGGCAGGAGAAGATGCGGAGGTGCGAGGAGGTGATCGACCAGCATCACGCACACCGGCGGCGGCCACCGGCGACCGGCGACGCCGCCGCCAGCAACGAAGAACCGAGGCAGCACACAGATAGCCAGGTGATTGCTCGCTTGCTCGTCTCTGAGCTTCTCTCTTCTGAGAAATTGCTTACAATCCATAGCATCGGCAAAATCACTGATCTGTCCATTTCCAACCCCCTCGTTCTTGGCTCAGGAGCGGAAGCGGCTGGAGAAAGACCGGCACCGGAGCAGCGCCGGCGGCGGCGGCGGCGGCAGAGGCCGGCACTGGCGGCCGTCGTTGCAGAGCATCACTGAATCCTCGAGCTGACGGCCAACGCTTCACGCCCAAATAATCAAATTAATTAGCGTAGGCTGTTTGCACGGGAAAGATCATAGAAATGCACATTAGGTGTGGGTGAGCGGAGACTGAGCAGCAAGAACATAGAAGGCTGCAAAAGGTTGCTCCCTTTAGGCTGTAGTTGGGAAAGCAAAAACAGTGAGGTAAAATTTGCAAACAAGTTTGCAGTTTGCCATAGCACAGTTTGTATTACTAATGAGTTATATTTTACTATTACTAATCTTAATAGTTTGGCACTGATTCGTACACGAGTCAAATCCAGCTAGTCCTGCGATGTTTGAATCCGAAAAGAAAAAGGGGTCAAATCACCTGTGCGTGTACAGTACATCGGAATTCGGAAGATATACTTCACGGTTGGTACAGTGGCATGCATCGCTTCCGGTGCCACAGCTCAGTCCAGGAATAAGGGAAAAATTACCCAAATAATCAACGGTTAATAGTAAATTATTAAAATAATCCACAGAAAAAGAAAATTACAAAAATAGCACCGGGTCTCACCACCCCGCGTGGCTGCCGCCACTGGGCGCGGCCGCAGCAGAGCTGCCGCCACCCAGTGAGGCCGCAACAGAGCTGCCGCCACCCGGCGTGGTCGGCACTGAGCTACCGCCACCCGGTATGGCCGCAGCTCTGCTGCCGTCACCCCGCGTGGCCGCGGCAGGCTGCGCCCCTACCCGCGCTAATCCCCCGGCCTCTTTTGCGAAAAGAAATAATAAAATAATTCGTACCGACAAAATAGTGCAGAAAATATATTAAAATATTGCCCTGCCGACAAAATAGTCCAAAAAAATAATAAAATAATCCCCCACCGACAAAACAGTGCTAACTTTTTAATTAATCAAACAGTAATTACATGATTTACGCTAATGAATACCGATTAGACGTCACAGTGATCACAAAATTGAGTGTATATATATCGCGTCCTGCCGTTCGCCTTCACACACGCAGCACTCTCGCTTTCAGTTCATTTCACACACGCAGCACTCTCGCTATCAGTTCATTTCACACACGCGCAGGCTTCACACGCAGAGCAGCCTTCACACACTCACTCTCTCGCTTTCAGTTCTTTTCTGTTCGTTCAGTTCAGGTATATTATTCGCTGATACCTCAGTTGGGGATTCACCAGGAGTGTCACTTCGCTGATATTTTTTGCTTTTAGCGTGAGGGAATATTTTGAAATTTAAATTTGATGTACTTTCTAATAATTAGTGTTATTGCGGTACGTATATGCAAGAGTTAATTTTGACACAATAATATTCTATGCTAATATTGTATATATATATTAGTACTTAATATTGTATGTATATATTGTATGTATATATTAGTACTTAATATTGTATGTATATATTAGTACTTAATATTGTATGTATATATTATATACATAGTATGATAATCTTGATACGTGAGGGCTATCTGACTATACTGATGTTGGCATAGTATGTTGTTAATGCTAATTAAACTAATCACCATCATGTAATTAATTAATTAAACTAAGCACCAGCACGTAGGTGTTGCTTATTTTTTTCTTAAATTTGCACCGCACCGTAGCACGCACCAGCACTGTAGAGCAGCAGCGCATGCACAAGATTTACGAAGGTAAGAAGTACATACGGTGATAGTTTAGTATGACCAGTTAATTTCGTATATTCTGTCTAATTTACGCTTGTTTTAATTTTTTCAGGAACTTTGAACCGATCGATCTTATAACCGTCAGGTACGCATTTTATAGTTAACATAAACTTGTTGTGTTAGGTTAACTTTAATTATGATTAGTGATTAATTAGTTATGTAAGGAGAGAAAATGGTCTACAAATATAATGGAAATTAGTGAATTTTTATAGCATGTAATATATGAATGTTTAAATTTTAATTGCACGTACTGCGCAAAATTATATATAATTAGCGACAAATTAACGCTAGTGTGCGTAGTTAAAAAGAGTGACTATATTTTTTCATATAGTAATTATCTTGTTAGCTTAATTAAACATAATAGGAAAATTAATCTATATTTAGCATGCAAAACAGTAATATAATTATACGTATTTTAGTGACATTTTAGTTAATAATTAGGGTGTTTCGAGTATTAGTCGAGTTTCTATATTATATGTTCTGCCCTTATTTACACGTATTATGTATTAAACACGTAAGCTAACATTTTATGTAATGTTTGAAATAATAGTTAAATATATACAAACGTATATTTAATATTAATATGAATGAACACGTGCATGTTACAGACGTAAATGGAGACACCACTGAATATTTTTTATGGAGATGTACCCGTGCCAATGCAAGGGAATTTTGTAAGCATGCACACATGCAACCATTTGCAGACCACAATAACATTACCAACAGAGCTGTCAATGCTGGCGAGGGTTATAGCTCGAAATCTTCGTATAAACCGTCAGGAATACAAACTTGTTCTACACGATGTTAGGCCATGTCAGGCTCCAAATAGTTCGATGTACGTATACAACCTATGGCCACTGAGAAGTAAGGCTGTTTGGACGTACTATGTTAATAAGGCAGTAGAAGAGAGGTACCACTTAGGCGTGTACGTACTGTCTGAGGCAAGACAATCGGAGGCGGGGCCTAGCAACACCGTAGAAGAGAGTGCAAATGAGGAAGTGCCGGAAGGGTATGCGAAGGACCCAATTGGTAGTATCATGACCGGTGTCGAGGCATTAGGCATGGACACGGAGCCGGGTATCTCAATGGAGGAGGGAGAGATAGATGCACAGGCTATAGGGGATGATTTCGATGAAGGGGGTGAAGACGATGTTGAAGAAGAGGACGACCCGATGCCTGCCATAGCGTATTATCACGCTCTGGATGCTTCGAATTGGGTGATCGAAGATCACTCGAATATTTTCAAATGGGGGTATATGCATAATGACATAACAGTGGGTCAAGAGTTTAGCACGAAGGATGAGGTAATACACTTCATCAGCAATTTTGGTGTCACAACACGGTGCAAGCACTCTGTGGCACGGTCCGGGCCAGCCATGTACGAGGTGAAGTGCGTAAAGAAGCCGGAGTGCTCATTCCATGTTCGGGCGCATCGTCCAAAACATGAGCACCACTTCATAATCAGTAGGTACGAGCCACACACTTGTAGAAGGAATTGGTACGCAACATTAGCAGTAATGTGGACTCGAAGTTCATAGCTCAGATGTTGCTAACTGCTATTCAAGCCGATATCTCCATGAAACCACACTCCATAATGGCCGAGGTGCAGAACCGCACTAGCATGTCAATTACATATCACCAAGCATGACGAGCCAAGCAAAAGGCACTCAAAATATTGTTCGGGGATTACAAGGAGTCATACAACTAGACTCCCCATCTCCTCCGCAAGATACAGGAGTGCAATCCTGGGACACGCTATGTTTCTGCCCATGATCCAGTATACCTCCCCGATGGAAATCTCGCCCCGAACCACTTCTACCTGATGCGCCTGTTTTGGTCTTTTGGCCAGTGCATAGAGACCTTTTGGCACTGTCGTCCTGTCATATGTGTGGATGGGACATTCCTCACCGGCAGTTACTATGGTGCTCTACTGACGGCACTTGCAGTTGACAGGAACAACCAGATATTGCCTCTCGCATTTACTTTTATGGAGAGCGAGAGCAATGATAGCTAGTTGTGATTTCTATCTCTTCTAAAGATTCACGTTGTCATGGATTGGCCTGGAGTGTGCGTCATTTATGACCGCCACCATAGGATCCTATATGCTGTAGATGTATTGTCCAACAGCCCCGAACCAATGTGGCCAGACGTTCGTTCTCGATGGTGCATGCGTTACCTGGGGCGAACCTATACACAGCATTCAAGAACAAGCCCCTAGTGAAGAAGTTCAAGTCAATGTGCATGCAAAACCAACAGCGCAAATTCAACGCGTTTTTCAATGATATTAACGAACGTACCAAGAAGATGGTCGTCGAAGAGCAAAGCACATCAGGGGTTCAAATAGTAGGGGGCGAGCAAGTGAGCTCTCGCCGTAAAATTACGTTCGCTCAGTGGATAGCGCAAAAACCGATGGAGAAATGGGCTCTCGTACATGACACTGATGGCGCCCGGTAAGTGCGTAGATTTATTTACAATGTTAGTTTCCATTTCGTTCGCTCGTAAATTTAAGAAGTCTCGTTTTGCAGATACACGGTGATGACGACGAACATAGCTGAGTCGTATAATAATGTGCTAAGAAGCGTGCGCGGCCTGCCAATATGCACTATCATTGAGATGACCTTTTTTAGGACAAGAGATTATTTTCGCGACCGAGGTCTAGCGGCCATGCAAATCACAAGCACTTTCTCCCCTCGTGTCGAAGCCATCCTACAGCGGCGTCGATAGAAATCTCAGTTCCACCGCACATCAATATATGATAGAATGAATAACATATTCAATGTGGACTGCAAGAGAAAGTACATGACATGATTTAACGTGGGAGATAATCAACAAAAGTGCCAACTTGACCAGTATGAGGCTGTATGCACTTGCAATAAACCCCGCCTCGAACACATCCCATGCTCGCACGTCATGGCGGCATGTCGAGATCTGGCTAGCAACGATGGCACCCAATACGTTTCTCCGTACTATTCGATGAATGCAATTTGGCAAATATGGGCACCCAAGATAGAGCCAATTAATCGAGGGGTGGGATATAAAAACTCAGAAGGGTCTACCTTCCATCCATTCCCCGGTACAAAACATGTCGCACAAGGTCGACTGCGTACGACGCGATTTGAATGTGACATGGATGCTGCCGATGGTGGAGATGGTTTGCGTCGCTGTCGTATATGTAACAGCCAGGACATGACCGTAGGCACTGTCCTAATCAGGGATGAGTCGTATAATATCATTCTGGCAATTATTGTATCACTGTCATGTTTGAATAAAAGACTTGTATTCGTTATATCGTCACTTCATGTTTTAATAAAAGACTTGTATTCGTTATATCGTCACTTCATGTTTTAATAAAAGACTTGTATTCGTCTATGTCACATGATGTTTTAATATTTGCCGTATGTAATAACTATTATATTTTATTGCAGTATAGACAATGGAGGTTCCATAGTTTTCTCCACACAATGTGACTCCGGTCATAGATCTCAGAAATGGGTGCAGGGCACCGAACAGGTTTGCATGTTTCATAGCAATTATCTCATATTAACATGGTTTGCTAACATTATATTTTATTATTTGTAGATGCATCCATTACGATTGAGGGGATCACGACAGATCAAACAATTGGATGCTAGGTTTTGGATGTTTCTTGCATGTGCCGGATTGTTGCCGTGGTCCCTTACTCTTAATGGGGTACCAGAAGGAAATGACCGCCTGACACCGCTCCCAAGACTTGACCCGGGGCTTATCACCGCACTGGTCGACCGCTGGCGTTCTGAGATGCACACGTTCCACTTTCCGGTCGGTGAGATGATGATTATATTGAATAGGGTTGCTCATCTCTGGACGGGTCTTCGTTGTCAACAAACCAAGCAGGTAAACATGAAAAAATTACGTCGAAGAGAGGTGAGTGTCAAATTTTTCACTTACATATTTGTAATTTCTGCATAAATTTCACCTATGAAATATTATTCTAAATCTGTGCAGGTTTGGAGTTGAATATAATGGTAGCGACCAGGGTGTTTCGATGTCATGGCTCGAGCACCTTGACGAGGCTGGTCCGTGTCCAGTCAATGCTGATGAGGCGACCGTACTGCGGCACTACGAGGTGTATCTGTACTACCTCCTCTCCGGTGTCATGTTCACAAATGGCAACGGTGACTCTATACCCCTCACCTAGTGTTCGTAGCTCGAGAACTATGCAATGAAGCTTTATTTAATGAGGACTATGAGCCGTACAGTTGGGGTCAGCCGTATTGGCTGATACATACCGGGAGTTATGTGTCGCATACCATCGGACAGCCCCGAATGCAATATTTGAGGGTTGTCCTCTCCTCGTCCAATTCTGGTCGTGGAGTTAATTGCCACTAAATCGTCCAAACACGCCAGTCCAATACTATCCAGTTCATGTGGATGCCGATGTAACCCCCGGCATGTAGACCAACAATGGGATATAGATGGTTGCATGCGAGGTTGCGATGGTTGAAAGAAGTCGACAGGGCTTCTTACACGCGGCTTGTGTCAGACCTAGTACCTTCTGGTAGATGACCAAGTTACGTGGGATCCATTCTGCCATCTGGCAACCTATGATATTGCCACGGGGGGGGCTTGCTAGCAAGCACGTGTACTGAGAGTATAGACTATTGGATGACGACCTGTTATCTAGTCTGTATGAATGCCGTGGAAGGATACTCGCTGGAACGCGTTCATCGGCAATTTGGCTACCGGCAAACATTTCCAATCCCACCTCCTCGGCATTCGGGCAACTCCCATGGGTATGCATCATAAGTTATACATTTCATATATTTCTACCACTCATAATGTAACGTACAAGTTTTTTTTCAGGCTTAGTTCAACCTGGCGCCGCCGTGATTGGGCCCACGTCCACAGCACCCACATCGAGCGGTGGACTGAACAGGCTACTGACGAAGTGTGGTATCCTGCTGGACCCGATCACCTGACTGATATTTGGCGTACATGGAATGGTACCGTCCAAGGACCAGATGCCATCTAGCAGTACCACAGGAAGCAGCAGCACCGCTCCGACAACCAGAGGGCTATGTCCAACGAGTCCATGTTCTGGTATGATGCGCGCTCTCCGATAGTTTCACCTATATAGCCTACTTCATAATTCCTTCTGAATACCATATGACATGGTTGTTGCAGACACGGGAGGCCGATTCGTTGCATGGCCATGCAATGGAGCTTTTATCGCAAACACAGCGGACCGGCCAATCTTCTTCAAATTCATTGAGGGCTCTCATTAAAAGAGCCGGATCTCGGATTACGGGAGCGATTAGGGGGGTTGGCGGGCATAGATCGCGCACAAATCACGAAAGAGATAGCCCGAGGCGAGAAGAATATGTGCATCGCATATCCGAGTCACCACCTCCTCTAGTATCTGCTGCTCCTGCGAGATCGCAGTCCATGGACAGGCGTACACCACCGAGTTCAGCTCCACGCCGACAATCTCAACCTCCCCGAGTCTCTACATCGACACCCTTCCAATACAGCGCCCACCATTCTTCACCTCCAGTTGGGCCAGGTCATCAGGAAGGGATTGATATTAACTTAGCGCCGTCTTCAGAAACCTACGATGACTATCGTAGCACACAGGATACCCAATTTGATGATAAATTGGGCAAACATGGGAGCATCTATGCTGATAGTACATTTGCATCCAACCTTATCTTTCAAGATATCTTGAGTGGATGCAACATTCATATACCAGATCCGGCACAGCCTGGGGTTCTAACTGGCAAACCCCCCATGGGGTCCCTTCACATTTGCAACACGGGGAGCAAACCCCCCCATGGGGTCCCTTCACAGGTTGTGCACGGCCATGCGACCTCTTATGAACAAAGCATGATGGTGGTTTTCCACACTATGGTGGGTCTGCGTACGCCATAAATTCACAGCCTGGGTATATCCCAACCGCGGACCAAACTAAGGATCAAAATCGGTTTGGACCTTCTCAGGCTGCAGGATAGCGTACGACACATCCACCAGACCATTACACCCCAAGTGCATACACGACAAGGGGTCGTCGGCGCTAAGTGTAATCATGTAATTTCATGGACTTATGTTATTAAGTGCATTCGGCGGTTTGGTGAGAAAATTGTTCTCCATACAATTATTCACATTGCATTTACCATTATGAGAATTAGTGACATTGCATAATTTTCTTTTTTCCTGTGGATTATTTTATTAATTTTTTATTTAACTGTTGATTATTTTGGGTATTTTTCCAGGAATAAGGCAGCACGAAGGTCCTGAACTCCTGATCAGTGATCACAGTGCATGAGTGCAGCACCGTCCCACTTCAGCGCACTCGGTGTACCGTGGATCCGGTCCGTCAATTTGGCGATTCAAGGGTCCAGATTGAGGCCCTCTTCGGTAAGCCGTTATGTCCAGTTGTGTTCAGTTTTTGTTGACTGTGAACTGGGCAGCGAGTGCGTGTGCTGGGCATGGAATGCTAGTGCAGCGAGTGGTTGGTGGCTGGTTAACTAAAACCCAACTGAACCAGCTTTGAACGGCTTACCGAAGAGGGCCTGAGTTGATGTGTAGCAATCTCCATTTGTCTCGTTGTTCTGCAGCGAAGAACTGTACATGAGATGGCATTTTGGAAAGAACTGAAAAAAAAAGGAGTGATTCTTTCTGACAGAGAGTCAGGGCGGCAGGAGCTGGATCATGATGCGTGAACTGTTTAACAGCTAGTGAGCACAAGGCACAGATAAACGAAACAATTTCTGCATATTATGGTTTTTTTTTTGGGGGGCGGGTGCTCAGGCGTTCGATTCATAGGACCCTTCTGTCAGCATATAATGTCGTTCTTAAAACTTGGGTGAACCTATTTAGTGCTTGAAAAAGTATAGTGGTGAACTTGATAATGGCCTTGTTTGTTTTAGATTAGATTAAATTAAATTAAATTAAATTAAATGAAATGAAAATTTGTTATTTTTGTATAGACCAAACGTTATAATATTTTGTAGTTATTTTTATGGTGTTTTAAATAGTTCTTTTTAGAGTTCACAAAATATTTTTTTCATAATTTTTTGAATTTTTTAAAACGTATTTCGAGTGGGTCACAAATTTACTATAGTAAAACGCAACTCAACATTAATCTGAAACAAACAAGGCCAATATATGGATGAAATTAGAATAGTTTTTTTCCTAAAATTTATAAAAACTATTAATGGAACATAAAAACTACCATCAAACTTAGTTAAACTAATGATGTTAACTGAAGACTAATAAAATTGGGTAAAAAGCATACATGCCACTGTAGAGTCCCATTTAAATAGAAATGCCATCGTAGAGTGTCTAATATCGCAGACGCAATTATAAACAGAAGAAACGTGCACACATGCCATTATGCAGATTATTGGGGATATATGAGCTGAAAATACATTCCAAAATACATCTGACTAGCGGGGCCCACATATCATCCCCTCTAGCCTTCTTCCACCTCTAGCCATTCCCCTCTTCTCTCTCCTCTCTCTCTCTCTCTCTCTCAACTGCTCATCTCTCTCCCTCTCTCCTCTCTCTCTCTCTCTCCACTGCTCCTCTCTCTCCTCGGGCTCCTCTACGGTGGCATCCCGAGGCCACGACGCCGGAGATGGCGCTGGCCGCCGCCACCGTCGTGCCCGTCCATCTCCGGCGAGAGGAGGCCGCTCGCGGCAGAGGTAGGCGGGCCCTACCGGCGAGCTCGCGGAAGAGGAGAGGCGTGCGGCGAGCTCGCGGAAGAGGAGGAGAGGTGGCGCGTCGAGCACTTTGAGGAGAGGCGGCGGCGAACTCGGGGGAGAGGCAGGGGCGGTACCTCGCTGCCGCCGTCGGCTTCAGTGGAGATGGGCTCGCGCGTGCGCCGCCGCCGGCCGGGCTCGAGGAGGACAGGGCGGGCGCCGCCGTGCGCGCTTGGGGGAGAGGCAGGGCCGCCGCCGGCGTTGGTGGAGATGGTTTAGGGCGCCGCCGGCTGCTAGGCTCGAGGAGGACGGCGCAGAGAGGCTGGCGACGGAGATCGGGGAGAGAGAGGGGGGATAGAGAGTGAGAGAGAGATGCAGTAAGAGGAAGAAGAAGATGAGAGAGGCTGACATGTGGGACCCACATGTCAGACCGTATTTTCTACCGTATTTCTCCACGTATTTTGTCCGAAAATCTTTCTCAGCTCAAATAATGGCATCTGTGCACATTTTTGCTGTTTATAATGGCGTCTGCAATATTAGACACTCTATGATGGCATTTCTGTTCAAAGGGGACTCTACAGTGGCATGCATGCTTTTTACCCAATAAAATTTGGTTAGTTATTAATGAAACTTGAAGCAATAATGAAACTTGGCTAAACTATTGATAGAAACCGAAGAAGTATCGATGAAATTTGAAGTATATAAAAACTTGACTAAACTACCACACTGTTGTTGAAAAAATATCACCCCATGCAAAAATAAAAACCTTTTAAAAACCAAAGTTTTGCCATGCAAACCTGAAGGTCCATATGTATATAGCTGGTTTCATACCGAAAATAGAGATGGATCTTGTCCTAGCGCCCTATTATTTTCTTGATCGGGCCATCCAGCGAGCGCCGCACCAAATCCGGCCTCCAAACTTTCTTATCCTTATAGGGAGAGAAGTGAGAGCGAATGGGATAGGGAATAGAGAGAAAAACAAAGATACGAGGACGGGCAGAGAAAAGGCATAGGATAGAGAAATGGGGAGGACCACGATACTGTTTAGCGATCTACTTTTAGAGCAGGAGTCATAGGCCACAAACAGGAGACAAAACAACAGGGTAGCAAATGACAAGAGCAAGATGAGCAAGCAGGAAAAATAGCCTACACGCGAGGGCTCATCCAAATGCACTGTGTTGCGCGGCTCGCCCAAGGTTCACAAAACCGCGGGAGGCCTCTGAACCGACAATGGCACGAAGCTGATTAACCATGGTTAGGGTGGAAACAAGCCGAGCCGAGCTTGGCTCGGTCGAGCCCAATCAAAAACGAGCCGCGCTACTTTCGCGAGCCACAAAAGTGGGCTCAGCTCGAGGTCGTTTACACCATCAAGCCGGGCCGATCTCGTCTAAGCCCAAGCCGAGCCACGAGCCATAGCCTTTTCCCCATTCATATTGAGTAAACAGGCCGAGCCGAGTGAGCCTGGCTCGGTCGAGCTCGGTGAAAAACGAGCCGAGCCTGACGGCTCGCTACTTTGGCGAGCCACAAAAGTGGGTTCGACTCAAGCTCGTTTACACCACCGAGCCGAGCAAGTCCGAGCATGAGCAGAACCACAAGTTGCAAGCTTTTTTTTCAACCGTAACCATGGTTAGCGGGCGGTTTTGGAAACGCTGGGCTTGCCTCCATGTCTTCAAATGGAGCTGTGTTGCACAGCTTGTGTCTCAGTCCAACGCGTCGGACGCGAGAGCGGTGGTGTTTTCCATTTTTACAGCTCATTTGGGAGCCCATTTCCCTACCGGGATCTCGGGCCTTTCCCAGGGTACAATTCACGACGTGAATTTTTCCTCTAGATTTTTTAAGGGTCCATTTGGAACCCAATTCCACGGTATTTTCCCTGGCCCAGCCAAGGCGTTTCCCTGGGAATTGATCAACCTGCTCTCACTCCTGGAATTTTTCTTCCCCTCCGCACGCTGGCCTCGGTGCCTCTGCCGTCTCCACCGCTCCCCACCGCCACCTTCCCTGCTCCCCACCGTCGCCGCCATCCCCGCTCCCTATCACCGCCGACGCCTCCACAGCTCCCCACCACCGCCGCTGCCTTCCCCGTTCCCCACCACCACCACGTCCTCCACCGACGCCGCCTTCCTCGCTTCCCACCACAACTTTCACCTCCGCCTTCTTCCCTGCTCCTTACCGCCGCCGCCTTCTTCACCTCATAATGCAACCCTAGCCGCTCCCCTTCTTGCCTTTCTCTGGTACTCATCCACCCGACGGGGCTCCAAGAAGGCCAGTGCTCTGGTAAAGAACCCTAAACCCTTACAATTACAAAATTTGGAAATCAGCAACTCCAATCTTAGTATATCAGCTTCATTGCAAGGCAATATTCCGTGGGGCTTTTGCTTTTTTTTGTGCGGATCGTGGCGAGCGAGATGCTGCTGTTCTTGGTTGTGTTTGTGTATTCCTTAGTCCCTCTCTGGTAAATCGCGTTAATGTTGTTCATCTGGCCGTGTTATTTGCGTGTTATTCTCTTTAAAATTTCATATTTTTGTCTACACAGTCCTATGATGCTGTAGCTTGTTTCCACATGCTCCCAACTGAAGATCTCCCTTGCATTCCTCGCGGTATCTTGTTTGGCTCGGTTTCCCCGCTTGTCCGCTGGAACAGGTTTGAACTACTCATCCTGCAACCTTTTTAATATCGTTCTGCGTTGTTCCCTTCAATCATTTTCTTGCTACATAGTTCATTTCGTGCTTTTGTGTTTCAGGAGAAAATTGGATGTACCTTTAGATTCTATCTTGTGATGTTTTAGGAAAGTTCTAGTATATCACACGCTCATGATATCAATTGATGTGATGTTTAAGGAAAGCTCCAAAATGGTGCAGTGTTATTCATTCATTTCTAGGAGGTGAATTGTTAGAAAAGGGTAAATTCAATTAAAATGACGACTGGCAAATAAGAGAGTGGCTGATGTTTAGAGTGGCATATGATTAATTCGACTCTTTTGGAGTGGCAAATATTATTTCATTCTTTGTTATCTTGTTAAGGCTAGTGCTCTGGTTTCTTATTACAATCTAATTGTAGTGTTGTAATTGCAATAACTAACATCTAGTTTTTGCAACATATCGTTGTTTGATATCATATATGTAAATATATATGTGCCTCTTTATGGGGATAAAATAAATACAAAGTTATATTTATTGCCTGTTGTTCTAGTCCATCTTATTGTTATAATAAGTACATAGTCTTGCTTGTCTAGTTTATCTCAACGTTATAATAACAGTCCATCTTAGGGAATTCCATTAAATAGACAATAACAGTCTATCTTATTTGAAACAATGCACAACCACCTGATTTTATTTTTCTTCTCTAAGTTTACACAATAATCTGAATTTATTTCTCTTCTTTAAGTTTACATAGCAATCTGAATTTATGTTTTTTGTTAGTTATTGCACTTAGTCATTATATTTGAAAAAGTGCACCATTCTAATTTTTTTTCTTATATTTTATTAGCAAATGGCCACTAGAAAGGAGTTGATTAAGAAGTTTATCCTTAGAGAAGCAGAGGATGATTACGGGTTGTTTCTTGAATTAATTCCTACCGTGCTTTCATTTCTTTGGGATGGAAAAAGGCCTGTCCACACATCTTCTTTAACTGGTGCAAAAAGAACTGAGGAAATCTTAGAAGGTCATGAGCGTTAGTGTATGGTTGAGTTCCGAATGGAACCTGCAATATTTAAGTCCACCACACAATTTCTTAGAAGAGAGGGTTTCTTGCAGGACACAATGGGTGTTAAAATTGAGGAGCAACTAGGAATGTTTATGTATATGATATCCCACAATGCTTCTAATAAAGATCTTCAGAAAGTATTTCAACACTCACTAAACATATTGTGAACAATGATTTACTGAACATTCACTCTCAATTCATTTACTTTAACAATTTGCTAATGGTAGTCTTATCTTGACGATTGAAGTGGGGTGCTAATATGGTATAGATGAAAAGGATTCAGATGTGGTTGAGGACCCATGGTTCAGATGTACAAATCAAATGCTTTATATAAGAACCTTTTTCAAGAAAATTTATGGTCATATAATTTGTGAATGATGATTTAATTACCCTGTTTATAGTTTTGTTACCTTTACAACCACATATGTGAAAACGATTCTCTGAACTTTGCAAAACACATGCATACTTAGTTTTTTTTGCCATTTTCTTGTTGTTAAATCTATCCTTTAATAGGTCCAATACACACAGAATAATCTGGTAGTGGATGACTCTATTAATTAGAGCAAAATAATTTTAAACCGACTTGTAACTTTGTAGACATAAGTATATTTTATTTTTTTGCTTTGTTGTCAACCAGCTGGAGCCATTATAGTTCAAGCAGAATTTTTCCTTAAATATTATAATTCTACATTTTAAAAGTGTAACATGCTTTGTTAAGTGTGTGGGCTTTATTCAAACTCTGCAATGGAACATTGATCATCTCTCTTATTTTTTTTGGAAGAAGGCTGCAGGTCATATTTGAGTCACCATGTTGAAAGTATCTAGGAACCAGCATCACATTCAAAATGGTTCAGTTGATGAGGGCAACCCCAAATGCATGAATCTTAGCTTATCCACAAATAGTTTGCTATTATGGCAACAAAACTATTGAAGTTGTAAAAGCTTATATTTAGTGCATTCCATTTTCCTGTGCAGCTAGTTGTAGCACTTGGTACTTTTTTTTGAAGTAAGGCAGGAGGACTGCCGTGTATTCAAAAGCGAGAAGTAGATTACAGGGTGGGGGGAAGAATTCGGCCCCTCCCCCCGCGGGCCAAAGCTAAGGCTAATTAATTACAAAAGGCACGCCTGCAGCCTCCCAAAGGCGCAGGATGTCTAAGAATTGGTAGAAAGCTGGGGGGTATAGTCGGCATTACGAAAAATCCGGTTATCTCGCTCTAACCAGATGCTCCAAAGCAAGGCGGAGGCGATGGAGAGCACACTTCGAGGAGCCGACCCGTCATGCAGGATGTCACAGGACCACCAACTGATTACACAATTGTCGTGAAGCCACCTTGATGGTTCAAGACGCGGAGCGTTTAACCGCGTAGCCAGACATGACCAGATATGCCGAGAGAAGGCACACTGTAGGAAAAGGTGCTCCGGATTCTCCAGGTTCCTTAAGCAGAGGGGGCAGAAGTAGTCATTGGGAAGCTGGCGACGGAGCAGGACGTCGGCGGTGAAGTAACGTCCAAAGGAAGAACTTGCACCTGGAAAGGGCCCATAGCTTCCAGGACTGCTGTAGCGCCGGCCTTGCCACCCGGCCAGTGAACTGAAGCAGATAGGCCGAGCGGACAGAGAAGACCTGGTTAGGGGTGAAACACCAAGGGAAGCGAATAGGCTCATCTGGGTCGAGCTGCAGGGTAGCTATCCGCTGAAGGAGCAAAATTAGCTCGGGGATCAGCTGAGGAGAGAAGTTGCGCCTCAAATCCTCAATCCAGGCAAGATTGGAAGTCGCGTCAAGCAATGTTCTGTTTTTCCTGGAGGAGGCCTTGTAGAGTCCAGGTGCGAGCGACCTAGGTGTAAACCTGAAAGCCAGAGATCATCCCAGAAGGAGGTAGAGGCACCGTTCCCGAGGATGATGGTGGAGCCTGCTCTAAGAAGGTCAGTGTCCAGGTCTGCGGCAGGCAATGAAAGGGGAGCCCAGGCGGGTAGCGAATGTTGCCGGCTCAACCAGAGCCACCGGAGCCTCAAAGCTCTGGAGAAGCGGTGCAGATCGAGCACCCCCAGGCCGTCAAGGGAAGTGGGAGAACAGATGTAGCAACCTAGGAGATAGACCTGAAAGCCAGTGGTCATCCCAGAAGGAGGTAGAGGCACCGTTCCCGAGGATAATGGTGGAGCCTGCTCTAAGAAGGTCAGAGTCCAAGTCTGCGGCAGGCAACGAAAGGGGAGCCCAGGCGGGCAGCGAATGTTGCCGGCTCAACCAGAGCCACCGGAGCCTTAAAGCTGTGGAGAAGCGGTGTAGATCCAGCACCCCCAGGCAGCCAAGGGAAGTGGGAGAACAGACCACATTCCAGCTGATCCTGCCCGCCCTGCCTTGGGAGACAGAACCCTTCCACAGCCAGCCTCTTTGGAGAGCGTCGATCTTCTTGATGACCGAGATGGGAGGTCTGATGACCGAGAGAACGTAGGTAGGAAATGCGGTTAGCACTACTTTGAGGAGTGTGAGGCGACCGCCCTTTGACATGAAAGGACCTCGCCAGCCGGCTAGCCGGGAGGCCACTTTGTCAATGAGAGGCTGGAAGTGAACATGCCGGAGCTTGCGAATAGAGAGGGGCATCCCCAGGTATTTGATGGGAAAGGTGGCTTGCTCGGCTAGGAAGGCCTGCAGGATGGGAGCAAGATGAAGACCGGAGCAACAAATTGATACCACCTGGCTTTTGGAGAAGTTAGTGCGGAGGCCCGTGATATGTCCAAAAACGCGGAGAATCTCAGCCAGGGCGGAGACATTATCAGCGGACGGGTGGAGGAAAATGGCGGCATCTTTGGCGAAGAGGGAGACGATGGCATTGGGAAACGGGCCCCCGAGTGGCTTCAGCACGCACGAACTGGTGGCCCTATTGATCAGATAGACTAGCGGTTCTATGGGTAGATTAACTAGGAAGGGGGAGAGAGAATCTCCCTGCCTCAGACCACGGCGGTGTTGGATAAAGTCAGTAGGGCGGTTGTTGAGAAGCACCCTGGAAGTGGAGGTGGCTAGGGAAAGGGAGATCCAGTTGTGCCAACGGGTGCTGAAACCACGAGCCCAGAGGTTTTCTAGCAGGTATGTCTAGGATACTGAGTCAAAGGCCTTTTGAAGATCCAGCTTGAATAGTAGGGCTGGGGTGCCGGACTTATGGAGGGCCATGGCCTTGCGCTAGACAAGCAGGAAGCTGTCTTGGATGTGTCTGCGCTTGATGAAGGCGCTTTCGAATGGAGAGATTAGCTCATCCACGAAAGGAGCAAGGCGCGAGGCTAGAATTTTGGTGAAGAGTTTCCCAACGCTAGGGATGAGACTAATGGGGCGGTAGTCCGATGGGTGGTTAGGGATTCCTTTTTGGGAAGAAGAACAACATGGGCTTTGTTTAGTTCCGACAAGCCGGTGCCATCGAGGTTAAAGAGGCATTGCAATGCCTCGAGCAAATCCCCCGAGACGAATCCTCAGCAGGCCTTGTAGAAATTCCAGGTGAAGCCATCTGGCCTAGGTGCCTTGTCGTTAGGTAGGGAGAAGAGGACGGTTTTGATCTCCTGGAGGGAGAGGGGGGCGTCAAGGGCTGAGAGGTCAGCTGAGGGCAATGCGAGGAACTACCAGTTGAAGGATCGGAGAGAGGGGGAGACCGAAGTTGTGCCGAAGATGGAGCTGAAGTGTTGGGTCAGGCTTAGCGCCTGGTCACGAAACTCAGTGTGGAGGCCACTGTCAGTTAAGAGGGAGTGGATATGGTTTTTACGACGGCGGCCGTTCGCCCGTAGGTGGTAGTATTTGGTGTTGGCGTCGCCGAGTTTGAGCCAGGAGAGACGCGAGCATTGCTTCCATTTTATTTTTTCGATGGAGCTTAGCCCTAGGACGCGAAGCTTTAGCTGTTTTCGGAGGGCCATTTCTTCTGGGGTAGGTCGCGGGCCTCCATAGCTAGGTTGAAAAGCCTGATGACCTCCGAAGCCAAAAAGAGCTGCAGCTTAATGTCATCGACTTGGGAACGGCTCCAGGCGGATAGAGATTTCGCCATGCGGGCTAGCTTGGATTGTAGGCGGTGCATCGGGTGAGTCGGGAGTCTGGAGGTAAGGCCAGAGGCATTCTGGTGCCCGTTCCAGGCTTGCTCGGCGAACTGGAGGAAGCCGTCAATGGAGAGCCAGTAGTTTTCGAAACGGAAACGACAAGGTGGCGGAGGGAGGCTCTCGGCAGTGAGTAGCAGAGGGAAATGATCGGAGGCCGAGGAGGATAGGGGGAGCAGTGAGCAAGATGGGAAGAGGAGTTCCCAGTCGGCATTTGCGAAGGCCCTGTCGAGGCGGACCAGGGTGGGGCAGGATTGCTCATTAGTCCAGGTAAAACGCCTCCCCGAGAGGTGGATCTCGCGAAGGAGGCAAGCGTCTATCGCAACGCGGAACTGCGACATGAGTCTCCTGTTGAGGTTGAGGTTATTTTTGTCAGAGGCCTTTGTAGATGAGGTTGAAGTCACTGAGAATGAGCTAGGGGTCGTTAAAGTTAGAGGCGATGGCTTGCAGCTCTTGAAGGAAGAGCAGCTTGGACGAATCATCGGTAGGCCCATAAACAGTGGAGATGGTCCAATTGCGCTGGCCGTCAACCGGGGTGACTTTGGCAGAGATGGAGTTCGGCAGGATTAGCGGGTCAGAGAGGGTGACACGTGAATCATCCCAGAAGAGCAGCAGACCTCCTCTGGTGCCCGCGGCGGGTGAGGAGAGGACGCCACGGAGCCTGTGACCGCATGTGTCCATGAGGATCTGTCGGGAAGGGGCAGCCAACTTGGATTCTTGGATGGCAAGGATGGTTGGCTGATGCGATCTTACTAACATGAGACAAGGATGGATTAGCACTTGGTCGGCAAGGATGGATTAGGACTTGGTACTTGATAATGCTTAGAACACATGAGATTTAGCATGAGTGCCACATGCACCTTTTGTAGAATCTGAGCTGCGTTTAATATTTTTTTTTAATTTTGCAACTTGATCAGAATTTTTTTGGTGGATGAACAGTGATGCTCAAAGTGATGTGTGCTGATATTTATCGGATTCCTTGTATTACATGTTTATTGCTTGACAAATCCTGCGAAAGTTATTTTTTACTGATTTTTTTAAATTTTTTAGATGGTTGGATTGGTGAAATGTATTTTTTTAAAACATTTTACATGCTCTAATCCTTTTGTTTCAAATTTTTTGCTGATATATCATGTATAAATTACTATCTTGATTCCTGCCTATCAAGCTTAGTTTATATGGCATAGGGTTGGGACATAGGCTATTTGGCTGCCTTGACCCAGGGGACGTAAAGCGTGTTGGGTTATTTTCCCTGGGTTCAATGAAGCCATCAAAATCCCCTTGCGTGGAATTTTGACCCTAGGATTATTCTCCCAAGCTCTCAAATGAGCCATTAGAGCATGTACAATGATTGAGACAACAGTCATCTCATCTCTAATCATTGCCATGTCACTTATAAAGATGACTTAGCGACAACTCATATATACAATGGTAGATATGGCTTAGAGACAACTGCATTTTTTTATGATACTTAATCACACATAAGATTTCTTAATTCACGTGTAGAGTCATCTTTTGCATTAGAGATGGCTCAACTTTTTTATACGCACCCTTTTTCCTCCACATCATTATCTATCCTACATGGCAAACCTTATAGATGACTTAGAGACAGCTGATGTGTATCATTGTATATGCACTTAGAGGGTAAAGATTATGTTTTTTTATGTGCCTTTTTTTTTTCTAAAGTTATTTGTTCAGCTGGTAATCGTTGTGCCTAATATATGCTTTAGCATGGCTGTGCCATTAATGGATTATGGAATCATGGTCATATGTATTATTGACACGCATGGCTTTAGCAGTTCATGCATGTTAAGGCAATGATGCTAGGGCTGAAAGCCCAAAAGACAGTGTCGTACAGCATGTTTACCTGATGAAAAGGCGAAGAAATGAATCATGGTTCAGCAAAGTCTGAACTTTTTCTTGGACAGAAAATCTAGCTAGTGCAGGAATCAGGGAAAGGAGAAAGACTAGGCAGAATTCATCTTAAGTTTCTCTTTTGAGTATCAGATTTGAAAAAAAAAAAAACTCTGTTCAGTATAATAGGTGTCAAACGTACATAATTTTTATATTTGTTTTTTAGTTACCACAGAAGTAATCCGATTTAAACTAGTGAATAATTGGTCGTTCTTGTACAATGAATATAGCAAGGTCTCCAATCAGATAATGCCCAGATCAAAATGATGGGCACACAATCAACAGTACTCTGACTAGGTACACACCAACAAGTTTGTTTAAGCGGACATTCTTGAAAAATATAATATAGAATGGCGCCTTGCTCTGATAATTCATTGAACGTAGCATCGCATACTCCAACAGCTCAAGACAACAAGTCCATGATATCAATGTTGAAAAGGGGGCAATATAAAGTACTTAAATAAAGTGGCAGAATACATGTATATATACTTGTTTGGGATGGAATTTCATCAAAGCAGATACATAATTGTCTCAAGAACATTGCTCTGAACTTTCAGATTGTGGAATAGTTGGCTAGCTTGAGTATAATAGACCAAATCAGTGGTTTACAATATAAAACTACTCAGGTTCAGAGCAAGATGTTCTTTTCATATTTTCATATTCTTGGTGGATAGAGGAAAAGCATATGAGGTAGTGGCTAGAGATCAAACTCAATAGGCAGCAAAATGGACACTCTTTTTCAGTGATTATTTGGAAGTCAGGTTTCTGGTTTTTGCACCGACGTGTTCTCAACTAAAAGTACACAATAGTTGCAGGTAGGAAGTTAACTAGCCACACTGCAGTCTGCAACATAAACTGTTGCAATACAATGATTCATATCCTGATTTAGTTTAATTAACATGTTGCTCACCGTCATGTTTTATTAGTTGGGAGATGTTGACATGAATAAATTTTTTTTAAAAATAAGTTGCAATATAGTGAAGGATGAATCGTTAGACTCCAAAAAAAAATATGATCATGTTCACAGGTTTGGTGTGGTGGTTTCGAAGAATATTAGGCCAGATATGGAATTAATTTGCTGAGCCATAAACATATTGGTATGCAAAGAAATAAGAGGATAACGTAAAGACCGCAAAAGGACGACTGTATTTCATATTGAGAATATACTTATTTTCCAAAACGAAATATCTCACATGCCATGCCATTGTAGAGCTGTTTAATAAGTTTCACACCATCAATTAGCCATCACCAATGGTAGAGCCAATCACCAGCTATAAGCAGGCTCCATGTCATCTATAAATAGCATATAGAGAACCTCTTTAATGTATTAGCAATACTATCTAAAATTTAATATGAGCGCATATGTAATAGGATGCATGCACCTTGTAATCCGCTATAAATTAACTCTTAACTAATATCTATTCCACTACATGAGATGACGGGTTTCTCGACGATCATGGTGTCCAGATATGTCAAGAAACCGACAATGCAGGTCTCCCTCAATTGCCGGCCATCAAGAAATGGATGTCATGATAGCGGGGTCGAGAGAAATACTCTCTTTAGATGGTTTGGCCATCGATAGAACCTGTCTTGATGACCCAATTTACAGCCGTCGAGATGGCACGTGGAACTGCCGTTTAGGAAAGGGCATGACGGCGAGAAAGAGAGAGAGAGGATGGTGTTGTGCCGGCCGATCACGATAGGGGTTTCACACTAAACTTATGAAGGCTTCCAAACCCAACCGCAAATGGCTGCTTGGGTATGCTTCATTGTGGTATCAGTGGGTTTGAGATGAAATTTTGATAGCATAACCCTGTAGTTCTCCGGGTACAAAGATAGCCAAGTGCGTTGATTCCAACTCCTCTGCGCTTATTTTATATACCAGAGAACCATTAGGTCATGTTTTCTAAAACTCGTCTCTATCACAAAGACCACAGCAAACCACATACCCAAACGAACATTTGCAGGCTCTTCACTAGGACGTCCGATCAAGGATGTCCATCGCACAATTATGGAACATTTTTCTGAACTTGTATTGATCCCAACAAATCACCAACCAAGTTCCTTCCAAGTTGTGTCATTCTCAAATGGTGACTTACGGGTAGGTTACACAAGCAAATATGAAAATTAATACATGAATGTAGCAAGATTAATGGTAATAACTAATGGAAATAATGATTCTAATTAAATTATCAATTAACATCTCATGCAAATAATTTACTAATGAACAACTAATGCAAATCATTGTCCGAATTAAACAACCAATTAACAACTATGGCAAATAATTTACTAATAAAAAACTAATGCAATACTTCACCTAATGTAATTACCAATTAACAAATAATGCAAATAAATTACTAATTAATAACTAATGTAAAGATAATATGATATTCATAGCAAATTCAAAGGCATTGAGCTCACATATTTTCTATTAATTTTTCCCGATTTGTTTTACTAATTTCTACTGGTTCCATCCATATTTACTATCATTAGCATTTTTTTATTCTAGACCTGTTGTGTATGGCCGTCGAGACAAAGCCATGATTTTTTTTAAAAAAATGGTGTGAAGGTTACCTTCTCTTCTTCTCCTTCGGTTAAGCGGCGGTGGCGTAAGAGTGCAGCGGCACGGTGAGGTGATGTTGGACGACTGCACCTGCACCGGGTAGGTGAGCTGGGGCGGCAGCGGAGACGACACTGGGCGATGACGGTGGAGGCGAAGGGGAAACTGTGGCGCAGAGCTCTGGCGGCGGTGTAGGCCTGCAACTAGGTTGTGGTAGCTGAGGCGGCGGCACGAGGAATTGCTCAAGACTTAGGTACAAAATGACTAAGTCCTAAGTGGGGAATGGATCTAAATGGGGGCACTCTTGACAGCCTCCTTCAAGCCATCGAGAGAGCATGTAGTAATCGTCGAGAGAGAGAGAAAGAGACATCTCTCTTGTGGGCATTTTACGAGGAAGCCATCGAGACTAACCTCTCCTGAGGGTTCCTATTGACTAACTTTGGAAGAGTCGCCCCTATCTCGACAGTTTTATTTAAGATCATTGAGAGATACATCTGTCTTGAGGCCCCTCCTTAACACCAAATATGTGGTCAAAAGCATCTTACTTATTTTGTTACAATAAGTTTTAGTGAAGATTTATGGTTTCACAACCAATTTTGTTGATTGGTACGTCTAAAGGCATGCTCATAATTATTTTTTGAAATTTGTGGACTTTCTGAGTAGACGATCCATATGTAACTATTAGTATCTGCTAAACTATCTTTAAAGTATAAATTACATGTTCTATGTACATTGCATGTTTAAATAACAGATCAAATATTCACAAACTTCCAAACTTCCCATCATTTCATAGTATGCCATACCCATCAACAAATATCTTCAAATTTTTGCCATATTTCCTAAGCAAAATTACTTTTTTTCCCCTCTAACCATAGGTTATACACTCAAACTTAAGGCAAAAACTATTTTCTCCCTATCATAATATAAACTTCATATTTAATTTAAGTAGTTTTCATATTAGTTTTTCCTCAATTGTACGTCATTTCACATGATTAGGAGCATGTATTACAAATTAATTAATCCATCCATGAAATAAAACAAAACATAGAAATAACTAACTCTCATGATGGTTACTGGATAGTCATCAAGAGAGCTCGGGGTGGCCCCACCATGCATAGCCCAATGCAACTGAAGGGTGTAGAGGAGAGTTATACTCTCATGATGACCAGCGGTGGGCTGTCGGGAGAGATTAAGCACGAAAAAGAGGATCTAGGCGGGCTCGACCCTAAGAGCAGTGGGTGGCCCCACCGTAGGCGGCCCAATGCAACTGGATGGCGAAGAGGAGGGCTATTCTCTCACGACGGCCAGTGGTGGACCATCAAGATAGATTAAATACAAAAAGGGGAGCTAGGCAGTGCTTGAACATGCAGGTGTAGGAACGCACGTGTGGAATACATGGATCCCGAGTATCTGCATGGCAGGCCGCGAAGCCCACCTAACAGGGGATGGGCTAAGCCAGCCACATGCGCAGGGGTATCACCTAGACTCCTGTTTGCCTTGTACGACAAGGAAATGATAAAGATAGTAGTTTATCCCTAATAGTGAAGGTGTGATTGTAATCCCGGATAACTATGTATCCGACAAGAAAAGATAGAAATAGGAATCCTACCTCATAACCAAGAAAGGATAGAAATAGGAATCCTACCTCGTAACCAACCAGTACTCTATCTTGTAATCATGCCCCCCATTATATAAGGCGAGCAGGGGACTCTGGTTCGGGGGATCCATCCACCGACGGATCCGAATACTAGATACTAGATCATCAGATCATCATCATAATTCCAGAACACAAGACTAGGGTATTATCTCCACCGTGAGAGCCTGAACCTATATAATACCTTGTCTTGTGGTATTATCGAGTTTGGATCCAGCGCATAGCCCCATATATATTATTGCCGACAACAAACGTCAACAGCACGGGCCTAGCTCAACTCCAGTAGCTAGTAAACCAAGTTTTCGTTTTCAACATATACATGCATGGCGTGGGTTGTTTTCAAATGTTCCAGAGCTTTCACGATGGTTTTGGCTAGACTGTCTAGAGAGTAGTCGCGTAGGTCACCCTGCATTGCAGTCCAACCCAACTGGCCCACAGGACGATGGGGAGCTAAATCAATGGCTTGACATAAGGCCGTCGAGATAGTATTGCACCATCACAACGCAGTTTGGACGACGAGGTCTCTACCGTTATATCGACGACCTGTGGGTGGCCATCGAGAGTATAGTATATGTTTTGACGGCTCTAGCTTGACCGTTGAGAGACTTTCTAGCTATCGAAAAACCAGTCATTTCCTATAGTTGTCTCTACCTCTCTCCTCTCGTTTTCTCCTCCACGTAAGCAAAAATATAAGGGTGAAGTCCTTATTGTTGGGGATTGAGCTTTGCCTTCCCTCAGTAGTTATCCATGCCTTGGCATACCCCGGGTACTGTTGCCTGTTGCATAAAGGTGGGTAGCTATCCGGGACGGTGGCGACGCACCAGGCCAGCCATTACCCGGTAGATTATTGATCAAGACTTCATAAGACTTGGCGTTCAAGGTGATCGTCTCTACGACGACCCGGTCCGTGATGATGGAATGCGTTAGGGCTGCGGATCATGCCAAAACAAGCTGATATTCTATGGATTAGGTACCATGTACAGTTATCTTTCTGTTTTGTATCCCTAAGCCTTGCTATAATACCTCCCTACTAGATGAGGGTAGAAAGGATCCTGTCTATTCCGATCTTCATCATCTTCTTCGTTGTAACACATCTAGAGGAGCCTTACCTAGGTTTCTCTCGCACATCTACATATTGTAACCCTTCATCATAGTAGCAAAGCACTGGACGCAGGGTTATTATCCCTTTCTCTGGATGTCAGAACCAAGACAAAATATTCTCCGTTCTTCTTCTTTGCATCTAACGTCAAGATATCTTTGATATTTTGGATGTTGTGATCGTGACAGAAAGGGCGCTCTCTGCTCCCTCAAATCAGAAGTAAACTCAACTTGAAAAGCTTAGTTTCCGATCACCGACAGTTATAGCTAGCTGATTTGGCGCCATTGAAGATACCCTTAGGAGCTCAAATATTCTATACCATTGCAATTACTCATTTATTGTCCTACATCACTACATGTCATTGGCGAAAACCTTTTTTAAAACTATTAATCAATTCAAAAAACTTGTAAAAATACAATTATTCAGTAAGCAACAATCGGAATGTATAAATTCTTTTTAGTGTTTCTATGATAAAAAATTTATGTTTAAAATAATTTATGTGTAAATTTAACATAAAATTTTGTATGAAGTTACCAAAAAAATATAGATTGAAAGTATTGTGTGCATATATGTGTTTTTTAGAATTTTTGGGTGAGTTTATGTAGTTTTTTTTAAAAAGATAATTTTTTTGCTAGTGACACGTAGGACAAGAAATGAACAATTTCATCGTAATAAGAAAACGACGAATAAGCAGTGACACGTAAGACGCTATCTGACTATGGAATGGTATATAAAAATCTAACCCTTCGGGAAAAAGAAGTCCATAGTCTGTCAGAAGATGAAAGGCAAAAAAACTGCAACTGTTGGTAAAAATTTATAGAAATCTACAGGAGCAAATCACGCCTTAGAGCATCCCCATCTCACCCCTCAAATGCACCTCTATTTCAAAATTTTTCAAATGCAGCAGGAGGGAATTTGATGCATGTGAGAGGGAATTTGCACTGCGCGGGTTACTGTAGCAGTTACTATAGCGATAGAGGAAAATTTGAAGGCCCTGCTGGGGATGCTCTTAGTTGCTACGAATTCCTTGCACTGTATTTCATACTAGCGATGGAAGCGCACCTGTGGTGCGCCGATCGATTGATCTCCGTGATAAAGAATCAACCTAAAAAAATAACAAAGTTTTATTTTGATCAAGTTCTAATCATTAGTCCATTAAAGCACAAAGGCTAAAATTTAAAAGATTTTTCAACAAAAGGCGAATGGATAGAAATATTTCATCTATTTTGTGAAACCTATTTTTTTAATGTTTAAATATTTTAATGTAACTTCACCATGCAATCATGGTTATGGTTTCATTTGATGCCTTGTTTTTCCTTTTTTTCCATGGACCATTGATTTTCATCTTTGTTTATATTTTAAAAAAAATTTATTGATGTTCTTTGTGCAACCATGGTTTATTGGAAATCTTCCATTTCTTATGATTTTTTTGCGACCTGCCAAAAAAAAATCCTCAGTCCGAATCTTGCATTGTGAAAACGTTTAATCTTTGAAAAAAAATTTTGGATGTTCTTTTGAACACATATTCATGGAACTTTCAAATTTATGATATTTTTGTGGCGTGCCATAAGTAAAATAGAAAAGCGGGAAATCGAGAAGAAATATGCCCTTAATACAAAAGATCAAACTATTTGTAAATTTGGACTTTAAAAAATCTTGAATAGCATCAAACTTTTTATAGACGTTCATTGTGCATGCATGGTTTATTTTTTGTAAACTTTTATGATTTAATTGCAACCGGACAAAAATGAAATCATTAGTTCGAATCTTGCACTACGAATTTTTTTAAAAAACAATATTTTGGCTATCCTTTTGTAGACATGTTTTTGAAATTTATGAATTTTTGTTGAGCAACTATAAGTAAAATTGAAAAGTGGAAAATCGAGAAGAAATATAATTTGGATTTCAATTTTTTTAAAAAAACATCAAACTTTTTATGGATGTTCTTTCCGCATGCATGGTTTATTTTTTGAAAACTATCAATATTTATGATTTTTTGCGACCTGACAAAAATAAAAACCTTAGTCCAAATGTTGCATTATGAAAGCTTTTAATTTTTGGAAAATTTTAATTTTGGATGTTTTTGTGCACACATGGCTTTGAAACTTTCAAATTTATGATTTTTTGTGATGTATCATAATTAAAATTGAACAATAGAAAATGAAGAAATAGGTTTTTAATAAGAAAGAGCAAACTATTTGTAAATTTGGATTTGAAAAATGTTAAACAACATCAAATTTTTTATGTATATTCTTTGTGCAGCCATGATTTAATTTTCGGAAATTTTCAAATTTTTTCAAATTTTTTGCGAGCTAAAAAAAAGAAAGAGCTGAGGAAAAAGAACTGCATGCAAGCTGCGCTAGCCAAGGACGCAGTGGTTATTAGTGCGTGCGTGCGTGGCACTGCATGCAAGCTGCGGTAGCCAAGCGACTGCATTGCAGTCCAACCCAACTGGCCCACAGGACGATGGGGAGCTAAATCAATGGCTTGACATAAGGCCGTCGAGATAGTATTGCACCATCACAACGCAGTTTGGACGACGAGGTCTCTACCGTTATATCGACGACCTGTGGGTGGCCATCGAGAGTATAGTATATGTTTTGACGGCTCTAGCTTGACCGTTGAGAGACTTTCTAGCTATCGAAAAACCAGTCATTTCCTATAGTTGTCTCTACCTCTCTCCTCTCGTTTTCTCCTCCACGTAAGCAAAAATATAAGGGTGAAGTCCTTATTGTTGGGGATTGAGCTTTGCCTTCCCTCAGTAGTTATCCATGCCTTGGCATACCCCGGGTACTGTTGCCTGTTGCATAAAGGTGGGTAGCTATCCGGGACGGTGGCGACGCACCAGGCCAGCCATTACCCGGTAGATTATTGATCAAGACTTCATAAGACTTGGCGTTCAAGGTGATCGTCTCCGCGACGACCCGACCCGTGATGATGGAACTCGTTAGGGCTGTGAATTATGCTAAAACAAGCAGATATTTTAGGAATTAGGTACTCGTATAGTTATCTTTCCAGTTTTGTATCCCTAAGCCTTGCTATAAAACCTCCCTCCTAGATGAGGGTAGAAAGGATCCCGTCTATTCCGATCTTCATCATCTTCTTCGTTGTAACACATCTAGAGGAGCCTTACCTAGGTTTCTCTCGCACATCTACATATTGTAACCCTTCATCATAGTAGCAAAGCACTGGACGCAGGGTTATTATCCCTTTCTCTGGATGTCAGAACCAAGACAAAATATTCTCCGTTCTTCTTCTTTGCATCTAACGTCAAGATATCTTTGATATTTTGGATGTTGTGATCGTGACAGAAAGGGCGCTCTCTGCTCCCTCAAATCAGAAGTAAACTCAACTTGAAAAGCTTAGTTTTCGATCGCCGACACTTATAGCTAGCTGATTTGGCACCATTGAAGATACCCTTAGTAGCTCAAATATTCTATACCATTGCAATTACTCATTTATTGTCCAACGTGTCATTGGCAAAAACCTTTTTTAAAACTATTAATCAATTCAAAAAATTGTAAAAATACAATTATTCAGTAAGCAACAATCGGAATGTATAAATTCTTTTTATTTTTTAAGATAAAAAATTTATGTTTAAAATATTTTATGTGTAAATTTGAAATAAAATTTTGTATGAAATTACGAAAAAATATGGATTGAAAGTTTTGTATATATGTGTTTTTTTAGATTTTTTCGGGTGAGTTTATGTAGTTTTTTTAAAAAAAGTTATTTTTTTTGCTAGTGACACGTAGGACAAGAAATGAACAATTTCATCGTAATAAGAAAACGACGAATAAGCAGTGACACGTAAGACGCTATCTGACTATGGAATGGTATATAAAAATCTAACCCTTCGGGAAAAAGAAGTCCATAGTCTGTCAGAAGATGAAAGGCAAAAAAACTGCAACTGTTGGTAAAAATTTCTGGAGATCTACATGAGCAAATCACGCCTTTTAGTTGCTACGAATCCCTTGCACTGTATTTCATATTTTAAATGTTCACATGTTTTGCATCGGAAAATTCAACCAAAGGAGCTCATGGGCTCTAAGGCCGAACGGCCCCATCCTACATAATTCTGGCTTACGCACGACACGAGGCCTATTTTATAGTTTCGTGGAGAAAAAAAATTGATAACTCTTGTATTAGCCCGCTGTGCTCCGAAACTTTTGACCAAAACAAAGCAAACATTAAATAGACCGAAATGAGCCCACAAGTAATATGGACTGTATCATGATATCCCATCTTGGTGCCCTAACCACTGGTTTTTTTTCTGGCCTCTAAATAGTTTGATCTACACGGCCAAAATGATATCGCAGTCTTATAAAAGTTTAGCACACAGCTGTCGAGAGGTTTTCATAACATTTCTTAAACCAGCAAAAAGGGTAATGGCAAATTCAAGATTCCATTTTCTTTTCCTCCGTCCACAACTCTTCAAGAACTAGTAGATTCTATTTTTTGTTCTCCATCCACGATTGTTCAAAAACTGCAATACCATTATTTCTGATGTCTGACATGCCTTAAGGCTCGTCTTCTTGTCATCCTCTTTTTATCGAACCCAATAATTCCACATGAAAATACCCAATCAAAAAACATAGGCACAACCACGCCAACCACATGTTAGATTACAAATTTTTAAGACACACAAACTAGCCTGTTCTTTATGGCTTATATTCTTATCTACTTATCCACTTTATCATCAAATGAAAAAGTCAAACGCTTTGCCCTTCGAAGTTTTTTTCTTCTATCTCAAATCATGTGTAATCGATAAAAAACGATTCAAACAAAAAGAGTCGAAGTTTCCATGTCACCCCACAAAATCAAATAAGATAGGAAAGGAAAAAGTGTTGATTTAATTAGTCATCGAACTTTCTCCATTGTCGTATATATTTCGGTCCCTCGCTCCAAAATCGGGTTAACTTGGTCCTTTAACTATTAAAACTAGATTAAGGCCCTGTTCTTTTGAGCTGATCTGAATGGATGAACGGCTGAAATGACTGAACTTCGAGAGCTTCTCGAGGTAGTCTCGAATTCAGACACATTTCGTTTGACTTGCTTTTTAAAGCGTTAGAACTCACCTTCAAAACAGCGAAAAAACGGACTCAAAAAACTCAAATCATATGTGTTTTCAAAACGTAGATAAGTCGTTAAGCTGTTAAGCTGAAAAGAACTGGACCTAAGTTAGTCCACGGCCGGTCAACACAATAGCTTTGAGGACTTTTAACTGACGTGGCTTCCACGTGTACATGAGAAGAAGAGAGGGGTTGGACATGTGTTTGCCATGCATAAGTAGGGATGGCAAAAAAACCCATGGGTATGGGTACCCATAGGTATCCGACCCAATGGGCATGAATATGGGTCTCAACCTATATCCATGAGTTTTTTGGGGTCGGGTACCCGAATAATTCGGGTTCAGATACGGGTTTAATTTTATACCCATGGGTTATCCGAATTTCACTGACAGGTGGGCCACTGTCCAAAATTTACTGTGTGTGCGTGCCAGGCTCATTCCCCCAACCGGCCAACCCACACGGCCACACCCCAATCCCCACACCCCCCAAATGCCTAACCCACGTCGCACATTCCCCACACCCCAAATCGATCCCTACTGCGGACTGCACCAGCACCATGCCGCTGCCTCCGCCGAGCCACCGGTCTCTCCATCGGGTCGGCGCCGCCGCTCGCTTCGGGTCGTCGCCGCCGCTCGCTCGGGTCGTCGCCGCGCCACCGGACCGCATCGGGCCGCCGCCGCGCTGCATCCGGTCCCGCCGCATCGAGCCGCCGCCACCTCCGCCGAGCCGCATGGGGCCGCCGCCGCCACCGGGCTGCATTGGGTCGCCGCAGCCTCTGCCTCCGCCGGACCGCCGAGCTCCATCAAGCCGCCGTCACCGACCCCGAGCGACATCGGGTTTGCGCCGCCACCTCTCTCTCCCCCCTCTCCCCTCCTCTCTCTCTTCCTCCAAGTAGGGTTTGTTGTGCATGTGCTAGTATGTTTTCGGGTATGGGTACCCACCGGGTTCAGGTATGGGTGCGGGTTTATACCCATGAGTATTTTCGGGTTCAGGTATGGGTAGTATTTTCGGGTTTCGGGTTCGGATATGTTAAGGGTGTACCCGGAGATACCCGTTCGATTGCCATCCCTATGCATAAGTCATAACGACTTGTCATCCAAACCGGTCATGTGTAATGTCACGTTAGCAAAAGCAACCCTAAACCGTCCTTTGAACGGTCAAGGAGTCAGAGGACTAAGTTAACCCGGTTTTGGAGTTTAGAGACTAAAATGAGCAGAGGATGAATGTTAAGGATCAAATTCGTTCTTTTTTTTCCCCCAAAGAACAATCCTTGCTCGGTGTAAGAGCTCTACATCTAAGCCAAGCCTAGGGATCTCACGCCTCGATTGACTAGGGTAATAATCAGTTGTTCACAAAGAAAGATGGCTTAACAAGACAACATTTGATAAAAATCAAAAGCCTCACATACTTTGAGATCAGAGAAGATCGCCCATCAGCAACCATGGAGCATATCATGTTTTTCATGTGGTGTTCCTTAAAGGATCGACATGATCAGTTTGCAGTCTCTCCCATTTGCAGATCTAACAACAAACTTAGAAGTTGTTGTTGCTGTGGCTGTTCATAAGATTTAGCAACAGCACTGGGGAGCCTACTGTTCCTGTTTATCAAACCCAGATTCGCATTAGCGCAGGGGAATGGAATATCTGTTTCTGCCCACTGCAGCTGTGCATCAACTGCAGCCTTTCTTCAAACTTCCTGGGCCAACAGAACATGCATGGCAGGAGGAAAAAGCAGGATCTGGTTAGCTGGTAATGCATGATATGGCCTCTTGAGAATTCAGAATTGAGATTTGAAATCCGGCAGAGCCACAACAATGAGCACTTTATGGAGCACGACAGGCAGGCAAGGCTGGAGGGCTTGTGCAGGTGGCCAGGCACCTGCTTGATCCTCCTGCCCTCCTTTAAGCACCTTGTATGTTGTATCTGTCTGCGTTCTGCAGCCACACTGGAGGAAGATCCTCACTGCAGAATCTTGAACTTTGCCGACGATAGAGATGAAAATGAGTTGGATACAGTTGGATAGGAGCCAACCCATGTTTGTATCTGTACTACGGATTCAAATACAGATTTAGTCGGATATGGTTTCAGATCAGACATGGACCGAATACATATACAAAACTGGGTTTTACAATCGAAAAAATCGATATAACATAACCTCATTGTTGTTAATCGACAAAAGCACAACACATAGTAATTTGAAAGTCATACGATGCAGGTATGTGGTCTTGCATATAGTAGTAGCTGGAATTCCCGTAAAACTATCTACACACATTGGCATCTAGGACAAACCACCCATTAGCACTAGTCATGAAGTGGGCCAGGCTAAAGGTATAAACCCCGTCCCTTTCCTTGTATGTATAATATTTGGATACGAGTCACTAGATACGTATAATATCAGTCGGATAACCCTCAACATGTATTCATATCCGTTTAAAAATCCGGATAATTATTCATATATGTATCCATTTTTCTTTGGATAGAAAAATACGAAAACGTAAATGAGACAAGAGAGATTTTTCCCGAGGTTTAGAGACGAACTCCTACTCCTCATTTAGGCTAGCTCTTTCCTGAAGGACAAGCTACCTCACGAGCCTAATGCCCCACCACCGCTCGTGGTAGTCCTTTGTCACTCCGACAAGACGGATTTCAAACCTTGTACACCGTTCCGAGGGCTACCATAAATGCCAAATGGCTAGCACTTCGAACTCATGCCTCCGAATAAGAGTAACAAGCTCGAATGCTTTGATCACGCCAGACCAATAACTCGCATAAAGCACACCGTATCAAAGTCAAGCACTAAAAGGATGAACAATATTGCTCTAGTGTTCTCAAGGCTATCTAATGAGAATCTATAGCTTTTGCAACGCTCAAAACCTCACCTAGGCAGCCCACTTGCCTCATTAAATAGCTTCTATCTCAAAACTAGCCGTTGGAGATTTGAAATCTCTAAAAACTGTTACAACCTCATCCGGCTCAGGGTAGTCACCACTGGACTTGGTCCGATGAGGCACTGCAGCAAAGCCTCATAGCCACCAAACTCGGTCTGGTGCCACGACTAGAGGTCCAAAGCAAGTGGACTTCGCTGGCTACCGGCCCCTCATAGTGCAAGTCCACCGAACACAATCCGGTGGACACCCCCAACAGAGTTTGGTGACAATGGACCCGATCCGCTGGCAACACCCCAACAACGGACACAATGATAGAACCTTGTCCGATGACCACCGGACCCATTCCAGTCGACTCCAGAGAGAAACTCCACCCGAGACACACTCCATCGGACCCATTCTGGTGGTGTCCAAAGACAAACACCACACAAAATGTACACTCCACTGAACTTAGTTTCAATGGACTTGAGAAGCCCTAGCACCTACACACCACCATACCTAGTCCGGTGACCACCGGACCTAGTTTGTTGACAAAAAAAATAAGGGGAAGAAAAAAGAACTCTAAATCCGAGTCCCCAAATGACCCGCACCAAAAATCTAACCTACCCTACACCCAACCGAAGGCTAAGCAGACAAGAGAAGAGACTCGGCGTGTGACACAAAATCTCGAGATATAGCGAAACCATCTACACTCAAACCCCTGTAAAAAAATACAACAAAAAAAGAACATACTGAAGCTACTAATTAAGCGACTCTTCTCCACTCTCGTCCATACCTTTGCCTTCCAGAGTCCATCTTTTCTTGATGATGCACAATCGCTAGGGTCTCAAGAAAACCAAGGACACCCTTGCGATGTCTGAACCATTTTTGAACTCTTCATCAATACCAAAACCAAACCTGATGGGGGACAGGGCGACCCTTTTTTTGTTGAGATGGATAGAACCGTTTTGGTGTCACGACGACTTAGACGATTCGGCTACAAACTACGAAGGATTCGAATCTGACAATCGCTAAACCACCAAGCTTTGTCAACCGTGAAAAAATGATCGACTTGATCATGAAGATCTGTTCCTGCTAGCAACCGAAGAACAAGTAAGAACAACGGTAATAGCAATATGAAATTGCATATATAATTAAGCACACGCGAGTTGGGTTTTCGAACTGGATCTGGGTGATCTATCTGACACAAGCAAATTCGATGTTGTTTCAACATACACATGAAAAACTGAACTAAACAAAACCCAACGAAGAAAAAGAGGGGTGGTGGCCATATGTAGACACATGAAGGCCAGAGGGGGGCGTGTTGGCCATGTTAGCACGCACCCCATGAAATCATAGGGGTACATGGGCCCAAAATTTAGGTGGCGCAGCACCTGACAGATTTGGCCTGCTTGATTATTTTGACAATACATGTTGATTACAGATAAATTTATAGATGAGGCCGAATTCGTTGGAAAGATTATCTTGTAAGCTTTTTGTATAGTGTTCATTTGCTTCATTTTTAAATCTTATGTGGCCTGGGCATCCGTTTTTGTGCAGACCGGTCACATATTGCCGGACCGCACTCGTGGATGAATTTGGCCGACCTTGGAGCGATATGGCTTGTGGGTGCTTGGCACATGTTGGAGATGGAGAAACATATTTGTTGAATACGCCATCACGTGGGGGAGGCGGCCAAGGAGGTGGCCGATCTGGTGGAGGTGATGGCGCCATATCCGAACCGGTAGGGCGTCCACTGGAAGTCGTGGTCCTGCAGCTCGTCCAGCATCCGGACGTAGTCCGGGTAGTCCCTATGGGGTGTGACGTGAGCCCACGTCGACTGCAAAATTGGTCAAATTGTTAAATTACAGAATATCAATAAGATAGGATGACAAATCGAAAGTTTGGTTATTTCATTACCCGTCGGCGAAACCACAAGAACCCCGTCGTAGGTCTATCCTCCTCGGTCTCGTGGTAGTAAACGCCGCTGTACACACTGTGATCCATAAGAGGTCGACCGACGGCGATCCTCTCATACGACCACAACTGGAGTAGCAGTGGACAGCCTGTGATCAGCGGCTCCACCTCCTCCGTCTTGTGGTATGCTCGCTTTCTATTTACTAATTGTTCATTTTTATATGGTTGATGTTTCTCTAATATACAATTTTTCTAACTCTACATTGATTTTATCGGTGATTTTGGTGGCATGGTGTGGTTCAAAGATTTTCTACGTCATTTAGGCTAATCGGTATTATTATTTAATTTCTATGTGTTGGAACTATATTTAAGTTTTCTTGTCTTTTTGTTAGTAATTTTAATATCCAATTGATGTGATCATTAACTACTGTGCTTATTATTGTTGTGTCTATATAGTTTAACTAGTATGCAGCGTATTTAGATAACAGTAGACAAAACTAGTTTTAGGCTTGCCCCACCTATATTTTAGTCTTGCGTCCGCCACTGATATACGTCTGCTACATGCATAAACAAACAGCCAGTTTCTCTCTCTCTCCTCAACCACCGCAAATGGAACTGGCAAAGAAAAATAAAGACACGAGGGAGAAACACCGACAAGTCCACATTCTTCCTCAAAATTTCTCCTGAACTACATGCATATCCATCGAATGACAGCACTCGACCTATCGATCCGGTGAAGAGCGCCTCGGAGGGCACGCTGCCACCCGCCGGAGACACCAACAGGCCAAACAGAAGCTTAGAATCACAAGGACCAAAACCAAATCGAGCCAAAAGAAATAGGGATAGGAGCTCACATTCGGCAAAGCCAGGAGCGCCCCTCCTGGCCGGCCATCAACCCTGGGGAAAATCACGGGCAGAACCGCATGTGCGCCGGATCACTATAGCACGCACAGAGACGGGGCTCCGGGTGTTGTGCCTCCTTCCCTCGAGCTCTCCCCGGAGACGACGCGGCGTGCACGCGAGGAGGAGGAGGAGAGCTGCATGGCGAGGCTGTGGCCGACGGGGAGGCGCGGTGGCCGGCCTAGCAAGGCGGCGACCGGCGTGGAGGCGCCGCCACAGCAGAGGGAGGCGAGTGCGAGGTGGAGGGATAGGGATAGGGATAGGGTCGACCTAGGGGAACCAGTGGGTACAGGGGATCCGATCCCTTTTCCCCTCATTGAATTTCATTCGGGTCCACTGGCCAATTTTCTTGTTTCCTTTAAGTTGGGTCAGTGGGTCAATTGGTCGAACCGGCCCATGCTCATCCCTAAATGAGCCTCGCGCTCTCAACAATCCATTTCTTCCCTGAATGACAATAGCTAGGCCCTACTCCACACATTGCTACAATAAAGCCAACATATACATGCACAAAACTAACTCTCTCTCTCTCACACACACACAGGGGCAGGCCGTGAAGAATCTGCAGCCACTGCATCATGACAGCACCAGTAGGGCTATCTGAAAGAGCCTCCTCGTCAAGGTGTGAAAGAACTTTAAAGTAGGGTAGAGATGGGGGGAAGTAAAATACATTAACGGAACACTCACAAAAATACAAGCCCTGTTAAATAATCTAGGAATCCTATATATATCTGAAAAATCTGAAAACCACGTCTGAATAACACGCACGCTATCCATTGAGTGATTGAGGAGTAACAATGGCCTAAACTTGGGACCCCCATCAACTTTTGTCATGTGTCTGGTTCCCATTTCCTCCTCTTTGACGGGGAGGGGAGGACAAGGAGGAGGAATAAGAGGACACAACCTCCTCCGAGCTTATATATCATCGTTGTTGTCGCAATTGATTCTCTCTGAACATTGCTAATCATCAATTGAAGCATCAGCTGATAGCACCTTCTAATAGCTCCCGACATGATCAAATTAAAGAGCGTTAGCGGTGTGTTTACATCCCAGTTATTATAGATTTAATTATAGCCATGACTCATGACTATGATCCTCCTAAACTGCAAGGGAAAGCTCTGAAAACATAGATACCTCATCAAGGCCAATGCACCAACTAGCCATGGTTTCAGGGTTAATGGATGCATGTGACCTTATCTCACTGGAGGCGCATAGCACAGCTGCTGCTGCGATCAACGATGGACAGTGATCCAAGGTCTCGAAATCTGTGGCATTTACTTTCGCAACTTAATTTACACTAAGCACAGGATGCAGTAACATGTTGGATGCAACTATAGCCTATAGAGCGTAGGTGTATATACATTGCAATGAATACCATGTATTGCAGCTAATGTTGCTCTGGTGGCTCGATCGATCAGGCGCCTCCTGTGCTTCCCCGTCGAATCTACCTTGTACGCGAAAAAGTAGATAAACGTGAAGGGTGTCGTCGATTGGAGCCTCCAGTCGAGTGTGTTCAGGACTAGACGCTCCATCCGACAAATTGTACGCGACTCGAATATGTATCTTGTGCCCTCGATCTGTCAATGTATACAATGTACACGAATTAATTAACAATCAGAGCATTGGCTGTGTGCATATCTCTAGTTAATTAGTCAGAAGCCAGAAACTATAATTCCGAAAGGAAAATATATTTTTTTGTAAGAAAATAACACTCCAGGAAAGAGCAATGCTCCAAGATTAGAAGAATCAAACATCAATGTAATTTTAAGATCGATCGACTTAGATTGCCTGTAGGTCAAGCCGTCAAGGATGGATAGTGCTAGGGTTTCCTTCATCTTGGCTGCTAGGGAGAGGCAGGTGACTGCAGAGCAAATGCAGGAGAAGCTCTAAAACTTGCTGCAAATATCTGTGCTGTAAATTTAGAGCTTCGCTGCAAATTTTCTTCACACTGTATTCTAAAAGATTTCTTCATCCTACTAGACACTATTCAATGCAGCAACTTTTACGGCTTTTCCTAACTTTGCTAGCTGCATGGCCCATCCATTTCCCTGCAGCTCACACAAAACCACAAGGTACTGCATTAAAGGCCGGAGCTAGCAAGGAGCCAAATGTCCATGAATCAAATCCATGGAGATGGAGTGTAGTGTATTACGTTATTGCAGTTCTGATTGACCACCCCTAGCTAGGACCTAGCTATGGATCTCCAGTGCCACGATGCGTGAACAAGATGCATCAAATGCATCGATCATTGCATGGTCCTGACGTACGGGCACCTTTAATCCGGAGATGAACAGTGGCCTGGACCATCTTGTACTATAGCTAGATTACTACAGATCAGATCATTTCGTGGATTTGCATGGTGGATTGCCACTTGATCACATACACATGCGACATATTTACGTGTTGGATTTCCACTTGATCACAAGCACATGCGACATATTTACGTGTTTCGAAATTAAAAGGCACTAGTATACATATTAGCCAGGATAGATGCATTGATTAATTGGTTTCTGAGAGAGTACGATCCGAGCAAATTAAGAGCACATTTGTTGCAGGACAACAATTAATACATTCCCAATAAAGACATGTCAGCTAGCTGCTTTAAGCTAATATATTTAACCATTTATCCTACACATGCATGGCAGAGAAAGGAAAACTCTTGTTAAATAGTCTATAACAAAAAAAAGAGAGAAAAGAGAGATAAATATCTAGCGCCATAGACCACTACAGTTCTTATTACCTCTATGCATACTGTTGTAGACAATCAATTGTAAGAGTTAGCTTAATTTGGTACTATCTATAGATGCATGTAATGTTTTTACAGATAGCAACTCAACTATCTACACGGAGTATTGAAAATGCTCTTAGGCATCCAAAAGAGTTTTTTTTTAACCGAATGTAGGTGCACTACCAATTCATTAAAATAAATTACGGTAGTCCCTCCGACACCATATTTGTCCATAGCCTCGAAAGTATATGTTTCAAATTGTTTGTTCATTGTGGTAACCAAGATTGCTCTGTGGTCCATTTTAATTAATGTTACACCCTTAGTAGAATAGGACAAATTGTTGTTTCCAAGAAATATTAAATGTATGCAGTCAATCAAATTCATGCTCTAGCCAATCAAATTCACTAATTAGAGGTATCATGGTCCACAAATACACTTTTCACTTGAGTTTGTTTTTTTTTTGTCAATGCACAATGGTGGATGTGGACAAATATTTCATACGAAACGGAGCGAATAGTAATTAGTAACTAAAAAAATAAATTCTAAAGATATAGGGTGTCAACATACAATTTCTCATGATTGTATGTATCATACTAGCTAGGGATGGCAATTTTACCCATGGGTTCGGGTACCCA
Source organism: Raddia distichophylla (assembly GCA_005191435.1). Lineage (NCBI taxonomy): Eukaryota > Viridiplantae > Streptophyta > Magnoliopsida > Poales > Poaceae > Raddia > Raddia distichophylla. Next base: position 859,078 of record SPJY01020215.1, on the reverse strand, counting down.
CGGGTACCCGACCCTATGGGTTTGGGTATGGGCGTGGATTTATACCCATGAAATGTTTCGGGTTCGGGTTTGGGTATGGTTTTCTGGTTTCGGGTTCTGGTTCGGGTTCGGGTTTATTTTTACACCCATGGATACCCATGGGTACCCGAAAAAATAATAAAATTAAATATAATTCCCTCCCCAAGTTTTCCCCTTGATTCTCCCTAGGTTTTCCCATGTCCATGGTGTGCCCCCTAAAGCAAACCCTAGTTTCCATGGCCTATTCCACTTGAGCTCGGGATTGTGAGAGAGTTGAGAGGGTGAGGAAGGGAGGAGAAGGGAGAAGGTCTAGAGTCCAACCTAGTGCTCCCAAGGTTGCCCCTTTCTGTGCTCCCCTCATCTCCCTTGGTGCTCCCACCTAGCCCAAGGTTGAGAAAGGTGAGCCGTGCTCCGGTTGTGCTTGTGTGCTCTCTGACGACACCGCGAGCTCGTGGCTTCACCGACGTGTATGACTACGACAAGCCGTACCCGAGTACCTCATCGCCAAGCTTGAACCGCAACGACCGTACCGCAAGAAAGCCTAAGGCCCGGCCTTGGCAATCGGAAACGCGTTTCCGGTGCTCTCCTTGGACGCGTCCTTGGTGTGCTTCAAGTCCTTCGACGTGCGCGGGGGCTGGCTCCGCCTGTGGAGTCGGTGTGACAGGGTCTTCTGCATGTGGAGGGCTGTCGTCGCCTTTGTACAAGACTGCTTCCTCTCCATGTGTAGGTGGGGGCTTTCTAGTTCCCGAGCGTTAGGGACGAGAGGGTCCTGGGTCACCATGCGCATGTGTTGTGCTCGGGGCCGTCGATATGTGTAACGCTCCGGCCTGACCTTGCTCAACGGTGAGTAGGTGCGCATGTGTTGTGCACCGAATCGGTCAAACAAATCACCGTGTCATCTTTACATTCTAGCACTTGATTGGAGACTGCCTGTGCCGTGAGCCTTCGTGCCACGAGGAGTAAGAAGCGGAGTTGGGTTGCCGCATTACTTTTGCTAGTAGTGCTTCCGCTCGTGCCTACGTGACTAGACTTGTGTAGTACCTCCGCTTGTGCTCAGTCCTCTAGTCAAGTGATAGTGCTTCCGTTGCGCTTGACTCGAAATCCTGCTAACACAAGGTGTCAATTGGCATGAGTTAGAAATAGAAAAGTGTTAAAATTTGTGATAAGCCGCCAATTCACCCCCCTCTTGGCCTAGGATCCTTTCAGTCTTGAACAGGTCGACGATCCCTCGGCAATCGACCGGCCTCCACTCGTAGCGGGGAAGCCCCTCGACACGGAGGGGCGTGACCCGTTGTTGGTCCATGCCGGCGACGTCTACCTTCACAGTCTCCGCAACCCCGGGTACGTGTCCAGGACGGCTATCGATAGACAGGTCGACGAGGACCCGTGGAGGAGCCGCACCTCTTTCCCTTTTTCTCCCTCTGGCGGCGGCGACCCCTCTTCCTCTCTCACCACCAGTAGCAACGCCACCGCGGGCTCAACCGGCACGCCCTCGGCCACTCGGGCCTCGTCGGAGGTGGGCAGTACCTCTTCCACCACCTCGGCGCCCAATACTATTGCCCGGAGCGCACGGCGTGATCAAGGGATCCACAAAGCCGCAAAAACATCAAGTAGTAGGAGAAACCTACGCGCTTGCTCGAGCTTGGTGCCCGCATACACCCCAGGCTTGGGGCGCAGGAAAGGCTCCACTTCCAGCCCCCCGATGGAGTTCGGGAGTTGGCCTGCCGCTCCTCCCCTAGGCTGGGATGCGCCCGCCTGCTTCCTGGTCCTCGGCCGCGACAACGCCGCCGGCAGTGGGCCCGCTGCGGCCGGCGCGTCCTCATCATCATCGTCCGGGCTGAGCTGCAGCCTCCTCACTTTCTGCGTAGGAGCCGCGCCCTAAACCGTCGCAAAGGAACACCCATCAGGTCACACGGCCACAAGTGCCAAGCCCGCGGGTTGGAGAGAGTCCGTACCTGCGCTAACGTGGGATGTTTCTTTGTCTGCGCCGCCGTGCTCCTGCGCGTGGAGCGCCGCGGCATCACCGGCGTGGCCGGCGGAGGGGCGACCTCTATGGTTTCCTCTGATGCTTCCTGCATCGCGCCCCCCGCGCTTTCTGGTGTCCCTCGCGACGCATCTCCCGCACTCACCGCCGGCAGGGCAAGCGCGCCACCGGTCGGCACTAGCGACCCGCCTGAGGGCAGGCGTGCTGCCAGTGGTGCGACTGACATAGGCTCCTCGGCAGAGCCTGCAGACTTCATGGCCTCTTCGGCCGCCGCCCACATCCTCTGCATCTAGAATCAGCGGGCAAGTCGTTAACTTTGGGGGCTCACATTACCTGGCGATTAACCAAGCATCCATCAGGCACGAAGCCGAGATAGGCGGTCTGGTATATACGTTTTCAGGTAGGGGTTCTTCTCCATCTTCAGGAGTAGCCTCGAGATCCTACCGACGTCTCGGACGGCTCTGCAAAATGCCAAACATGAGTCATCACGTGCGCTGAGCGAAATTCAAACGAAACCATTTGGCAGGCACCCACCTTGGTCCGAATCCCGGTCTGGATCCTCCCAACCGCCCATCTCGTTGACGCAGCGTTCACGGAGGCGCAGCGGGCTGATCCTGTGCCTGACGAAGTTTTGCACGATAGCGTAGCCCGTCAGCTTCCGCTTGATGAGCTCCGAGATCTGGAACGCGGTCGCCTCCTCCTCCAGAAGAAGATTGCCATGCATGAACATCGCCGTGTCCGGCGCATTCGCCAAATACCGAAGACTGGAACTGCCCCGATTCAAGTAGAACCACCTACGGTACCACCCGTCGACCTTTGACTTGACCTCATAGTCCGGGTACGGTTTGCTGCGGACCCGACACATGGTGAGGTAGAACAACTCGGTGTTCCCCTCAGGACGGCCGACGGGCTTTAGGTCGAAGTATTGGTTGAGAAAATTCACCGTTGGCCACGCCCCGCAGTATGCCTCGCACAAATGGGCGAAGATCAATACGTGGAGGTCGGACTGCGGGGAGAGATTCACCGGCTGCAGGCCGTGATGGAGAAGAAGTCGGTCATGAACTCCTACTCCGGGGCGCGGGAGCCACAAATGGCGAAAGCCTCAAGGAGACCAGCTCGGTGTCCTGCGGCTACGGACCATGAGCTGCGTCAGGTAGCCGCCACGAGGACGGCCTCATAGAACAGTCCCTCTCCAGCTCCGCCATCCTCTCTGTCGTGAGCAAGCTATCTCCGATGAGCACCATGGTGGCGTGGGAGCAGAGAGCGGAGAAACAGAGAGCGAGAAAGCAGAAGACGAGAAGCCAAGAATCGAGCTGTAAGGATGAAGACGAAGGAAAAAGGGGGTTTTCTACAAAGAATTCCCCCAAGAAGAGGCTTATAGAAGAAGGCAACGGTCGTGATGGAGATTGTGGGAGTTGTGCCTAGAAGATCGTTGTAACTCCCCCCACCACCGTCAGGTCAAATCAATGTTCGGTCTCTCACCCCAGTGGTTTCGAGAGAACCCTAGCAAGATCTCCCGCGCAACAAAATAAGATTTTGGCTTTTTAAACCTCAGACCGGCTCACGAAGTGACCCATTCGAGGCTCGAGGGTTGGCTGTTAGTGATAAACAATTGGCCCACCCTGAGCTGGGCCCTAGGTTGGATCCGTACCGGCCCACCGCGCTGGAAGAAGCCCAAAAAGCCGTTCCCGGCCGTACCAGAGACCCGCCTCGCTCGCTGGGTGCCACCCCCGAGCCTCCCGGGCTACCTATTGCCCGGGGGAGAGCACCGCGGACAGCGCATCCCGCCACCTGTCCCCTGGACAGCTGGCAATGGCTGCCGCGCCTCGTGACACCCTCAACGGGTGGCGCGAAGCTAGCTCCGACCAGTCAATGCTATATGGGGAATAAAGAGAAAGCACTTTCCTTATGAGCAGGCTGCTCCCCCATATTAGCACACCAAGGCGAACATGTGTCCAGTACTCACCAGACTAGCTCCTCTTTGCAGGCTGCAGATAGGACGGAGCCCGGGATGAAGACAAGGGCGCCGCCACTAAAGATGGACAAAGCGTGGGAGGCGCGAGACCCACCGGATCAGCTCCGAGCAGCCCGCCATGCCTATAAAAGGAGATGCACCATAGACGGAAGGGGGATCCGCGCACACAGTGATTGAACCTTCCATCCATTCTTTACCAAGCCTAGAAGTTCCACAAGCTCAGCAGTAGTAGCAGTAGCCAGAGTAGTCTTTAGTTTTAGCTAGCTTAGTGTCGAGAGCACTCCTATAAGCCTAGGGTCGGTGCTTTAAAGCCCGACCTTGGCACCCCTGTACTGTTTTCCACCCGATATTCAACGATAGCTGGAGTAGAGCTATTACCCGGCAGTGGGAGCTTGAACCAGGGTAAAAAATACTTGTGTCACCTTCTCTCGATCGACCTCCATCCCACCGTCTCTCCACGACCTCCATCGCCACGACTGCCACTCCTCACCTCGCCGGCTCTTCATCCCTAGGCCGAGGAACCGCACCAGCTCTTGTACGGGAAGATAGCGCGGCCTGAGCCTCTAGCTCGGCCTCCACCCCGGGCTGCTGGGAAGGGTTGTTGTTGGGCCTCACACCAACTACAAATTCGTCTGCCAGTCCGTGTATCTGTTCCTCCCGTGGGTCTATTTCCCAGACACCGACACATTCTCTAGCTCTTTACCTTCACATTTGTGTTTAATTGTCTACGAGTTCCTACGAGCCTCCTACTCTTGTATTGCAATCGCTTCCGTCACTACTAGACTTGAGTAGGGCTCATGTGCTAGTTGGGTGATTAAATTGACTAAGTGACCAGGTATAACGAGTGATAAAATTTGATAAGAATTCCTACAGATGGGCCGATTTCGCGTGTTTGGCCCCCGTAGGACGTGACGCATTGTGGTCCGGGGCACGTGGCACGTTGTGGTTCGCGCGGTTGGTATTCCCCTTGGGAACACGCGTGCACGCCTTGCCCGCTCGCTTAGTGGGTTTTATTTGGTCGTCACGTCCTTCGCACAGTGACGCTTTGACTAGGCTGCACATGATAGGGCACTACCCCGCCGCAGGCCTATAATTAGAAAAAGGGGGATGCACTACGCAACCAGCAATTGAGTGCTTTTTTGCACCAGTTCACTCCCTCAGCTCCTCACCCTAGCACTTAGCTCTTAGCCTAGGCAAGAGAGAAAAATGTCTTCCTCCCCTAGCTTCTCCAATTCGAGGACATGGACTGATCAGCTGTCGCTGGCATCCTCCATCTCCTCTGTGGAGCAGCTGGCTGCTCCGGCGTCACCGCCGCCACCATACTGGGTCGTCTTAGAGGCCGCAGAGGCGAAGGCGTTTCGCCATGCGGCTGCCATGGCCTTCGCCGACTGGGAGTTCGCCTTGGAGGCGTAGGCGTAGATCCACGCCAACGAGGAGATGGCGCGGGCGCTCGCCATCGCCATCGTCTTCGCTGCCGTGATCGCTGAGGCGGAGGAGGCCACCGATGGCGAGGTGCGACCGCCGAGCCCGGAGGAGGCCTTAGCCGCCTTCGAGCAGGTGGCAGCTAACGCGGAGGTTGACGCTGCCGTAGAGGAGGCCGTGGAGGCGGCGGCGGACGCGGAGGCGGATGCCCTCACCGAGGCGTGGTTGGCGCAATGGGACGCCGACGTTGCCGCGGCGCTGGCGGAGGAGAGGGTCGTTGCTGCTCTGGTGGCAGATGTCGGCGAGGGCTCTCACCGGAGAAGGGCACGGCAGGCCCGCAATCCGGGCCCATCGGCGCCGATGGTGGAGTCTTCCTCGTTGTCCGACGCGCTGCCCGCGAGCCGCCCGCGTCACGCCTAGAATATGGGTAGACTAGGATAGTCGTAGTTTCGGCGCCGCCGCTGCTGTAGTAGCACGGCGCCACTTTTGGGGTTGCCCAGGCCACCGGGCTTCCTTTCTTGTAAATTCTTCATCCTTGTAGTAAAGTTCTTCTTTTGCTAAATTTTGTTGTTGGACCATGTGAAGAGTCCCGTTGTGATGGGGATTTTGACAAGGACTTTGTTGTGCTCTCATTTGAATTTGAAGTGATTTTGAATTTGGCGGGAAGTTAGAATTTGAATTGTCCCGAAGCTGAGATGTTTTTGGTCTGGTCGGATGGAGTTTGAAGGCCATCGGACGGGGTCCGAAGGATCACGCGGGAAGGCTAATTGCGCGGGAGATTTGAATTTGAGCGGGCTGAAATCGCTGGGTTCGTTGAACGGTGTCCGACGGTGTCCGATCAGGAAAATTGGGGATTTGGCCATTTTGCAGAGCTCCTGTCGGACGATGTCCGCCGGAGGTGAGTTTCGTTTGCTTCGCAGTGAAGCAACTGCCTTGAGCTTGGCCGGACGGCGTCCGATGGAGTGTGACAGAGTGAGCTTTGAGCTGTGGTTTTAGGAATCAAGTCGGATCGCTTTGGCTTGTTGCATTGAGCTTAATTGTGTTGCTTTGGAGCTAACCATGGAGGTGATGGTAAGTTGTTGTGTTCGGACTAATCCAATTTGGTACAGGTGAAGCGGCTAGTCGTCGGTAACGAGTCGGGACGCGAACTGGAGGTTCGGGGCTCCGGGACGACGCGAAGTTATGCAAGACAATCAGGCTTTGACTTGCAATCATGTGGGTTGATGAGGAAGATGGACATGGACTTGGCAGAGGACTCGAGGATCGACTGGAAGTCGAGGGCGCTCAAAAAATCTGAAGTCATGGCGAACCGGCTGCGTCCGATGTGTGGGCCCAAGAGGGGCATGTATCGGGAATGTGCGGGGCATATTCCAAGGGCGAAAGTGTCACTTCCCATGTGGGAAGGGCTGTGGTAGGTGTGAGTTAATTTCAGCCCGCCGATATGATCCAACGGTGGAGTCGGATGTGCCTTAGGGGCTACTCCACCTTGGGCTATAAAAGGAGGGGAGGGGTGAGGATTTTCCCCCATCCTTAGAGCTGAGATTTTTGGGTGTCTTGTGAGTGCTCTAGTCAAGAGCTTGCTTCCCTCTTGGGTGGTTGATGTAATCCCCCACACTTCAAAGCAATAGATATCAAAAGTTTCTCTCATGTTCATCTAGTTCTTGCTAAAGTTGCGTTTTTGATTCTTGTTTGCTCTTGCTAGTTGGTGTATGAAGTTTGCTTGATGTATGAGATGTTCTCAAGTGTAATCCATCATATCCTCTTCACATCCCTTTCTATTTCCCTCTAGTTCTTCTCTTGGAGAGACTCTTTTCTATTTTTGTGATTTTCGCAGGGATTTTTGGGCTGAATTTTTGAATGGAGATTTTGGAGGGGATTTAAGTGTCCTAAAGATTAATCCGGCTTCTACTTTGAAGGGGAATCATTGGGGGTCATCTTGACCATCTTCCACCCCTCGAATTGGCCATTGGATTGACTCTTTGCATCACGCCCGCCAAGTGTCTGTGGTTACGTTCACATAGAACTTGCTCGATCTTTTGCACCAGTTCCTGGGGCTACTCTCCTGAGACCATAAGGGGAATCATCTAGAGTCCTCATGACCATCAATTAACCCTTGTCTCACCTAGAGATCATGTCCCTTGGATAGTGCTCTTCAAGTGTTCGATGCTTTTCCTACATGGGGCAAGTTTGTGTCTTTGGCAAGGACCGAGGGTCTAAGTGGGTGAAGAGCATCAAAACAATTCTAGAAATAGAGTTGGCTCCATTCAACCCCCCTTTGGTAGCTGTAGCTTGAGTTCATATTTGTTGAACTTTCCTTTTTTACTTCTTGTGCCAACCTGTCATGCAATAGGGAAAAATAGGGTGAAAGCAGGAAATTCTTAGGGCGAATTCTAAGAACTTAGAGAAAGAAGTTGCTGGAAGTTTTGTTTTTGTGCGCGTAGTCACCCAGCCCCCGGGCTGCGGCCAAGTCCATGCGCGAGCGTGGAGTTGGGCGCGGTCTAGATTTTGGAGTAACTTAGGAGAAATTCACGAAAAATCCCCAGCCCCCGAGCTTTAGCTAGGTCGTGCGAGCAGTGCGGGCTAGGTAAAGTTTTGCGGACTTAGAAAAAATTTGCGAAAAATCCCTAGCCCCCGAGCTTTAGCTAGGCCGCACGCCAACGCAATGTCCCATGCTAAGGGCGAGGTTTTGAACTTCTTGGGCTGTCATCTTTGGAGCCTTTGGGTTAGGCCCTAATCCGGCTTTCCTGGCAGTCCTGTCGTGGGCTTATTGTTCCTTAGGTTGTGAGAGATCCACACCGCGCGAGGCCTGCATGAGAGCGATGAGTATCGGCTTATCTCGTTGCAAGTGTACCTCGGGGTGCTTTATCCCTGGCCGTCGGATTTTTGCCATGGGCTTGCCTAGGCGACCAAGCTCGAGCCCGGCGTAGCTCGCGATGTGGGAAAAAGATGCGCGTTTTTTTGGAAGGGAAATAAGGAAAAGACACAACCTATTTTAGGTGCTTCAAGCGTAGAATCGTCGAAGGAGGGAGATGTTCCATGAGCTGGGGAGATCGTTCCCTTCTCCATCAGTGAGGCGTACCGAGCCCGTGCGTGCTGCGAACACTACTTTCTACGGACCCTCCCATCTGGGAGTAATCTTGTTGGAGCCCGCGAGGTTCTGTACGAATCGTAGAACCAGGTCTCCAACTTGTAGGGTCCTTGTTTGTACATTTCGTGCCGCATAGCGACGCAGGGTCTGCTGGTAGGCCGCCGCCCGAAGTAAGGATTGCTCGCGGCATGCCTCTAGTAGGTCGAGGTCGAGCCGCCATTCCTCGTCGTTGGCAACGTGGTTAGAGAAGTCAACGCGATTGGACCCTAGTCTTATACATGAGCTGGAAAGGAGTCTCTCCTGTAGCCCGGTTTGACGTCGTTCTTACAGCCCAAAGGACTGGTGGCAACTCGTCCACCCAGCCTTGGTGTTTTTCCTTGAGGGCATCGTAGACCCGTTTCTTGATAACTTGCATTATCTGACCGTTGGCCCGCTCAGCTGCCCCGTTGCTCTGTGGGTGGGCCACGGATGCTAGGGCAAGCTTCATGCCGAGCTCTTCGCAGTATGTGTTGAACTCCCAGCTCGTGAACTGGGTATCGTTGTCAGTAATTATTCTGCTGGGTACTCCAAACCTCCCCCACGATGTCCCGAAGAAACAAACTGTGGCGATTGTTGTTATGTTTGAGACCTCCTCGGTCCCAATCCACTTGGTGAACATATCAATGGCCACGAACAAGTATGCTTGGCCACCCAGCCCCGATGGGCAAGGACTTATGAGGTCCATGCCCCAAACCACGAAGGGCCACACTAGCGAAATTGTTTGTAGCTCATACGCAGGCTTGTGCGTCATCTGCACATGGTATTGGCAGGCTTCGCAGCGCTTGACTAAAGCCTCTGCATCTTTCATTGCTGTGGCCCAGTAGTAGCCCATGCGGAATGCTTTTCCTACGAAGGTTCTGTGTGAGGCGTGGGCGCCACTGATGCCCTCGTGTATGTCGGTTAGGAGGAATCTGCCCTCTTCTTATGTTACGCACTTACAAAGTATGACATTAGCACCCCTTCGGTACAACGAGCCCTCGTGTAGACGGTAAGTCTGGACTCGCCTTTTCAGCCAGGAACGCTCAGCTGCGTCCTCAGGCAATGTCCCTTGATCCAAGAACTGGACGAATGGCATCATCCAGGTGGTTCTTTGCTCGAGGTATGAGACAGTACCGTTTTCTCGGTGGAGGTAGTAGGTGTCTCCGTTGCCTCCTCTCCTGGGAGAACGGAGAGCTTCATTAGGTGCTGCACTTGCACCCCCGGCAGGGCCGGTTCTTGTGAGGATCCGAGCTTAGCGAGCCTGTCAGCCTCGTTATTCTCTTCCCTAGGGATGTAGCTAATTTTGAAGCTCGTGAAACGCTTCTCCAGTTTCCTCACTTCTGCCAACTACCGCACCATTGAGTCATCGGTACACTGAAACTTCTCTCTGACCTGGCAGACGACAAGATACAAATCCCCTTTTTCAACGAGCCGCTTAATGCCGAGCGCAGCGCATGCTCTTAGGCCCGCTAGTAGCACTTCATACTCCACGGCATTGTTTGTAGCCGCGAAGTAGATTTGTACAACTGTTGACACCCAAATTTGGCAGAAAATCACATATTAAAATTGGGCTGAAATTATCGGAATTTGGGCATCGGTATTTGGGCCGTTTCAGTATTTTCGGGCTTCATCGAAAAAAGAGAAGAAGGCGGCGCACGATTGAATCCAACAAGCTGATGGCGCAGGAACTTGGACTCCAAATTTACCTTCTAATTTTAGAAAGTCTAGCTAAAATTGAATCGGTATCGGTTTTTTATTTTATCTTGGTATCAATATAAATACAGACCCGCGGGTCTTGTAAATATACACAACTACACACAAAACACCACACTTTTCCTTGAATCTAATCGACCTCGTCGAAAGGACTTCAATCGCAGGTAGAGCTATCTCGATGAAATAATTGATTCTCTTACTTGTACCCGTATGTCATGGCTGCATCGCTTCGATCTCATGCACATACCCGCATGCTAGACTGTCTCGGTTTTACCGATCTTTAGTATTGCACCCGCATGTTACACTGTCTCGACTTTGATCGATCTGTAATATGTATTTACCGTTACAATGCCGATTGTTAGATTTCTTTGCATGCTTTCTTATAATTCCGATGTATGTGACTGTCTCGACCCGATCGATCTTGCATATGTTTGCGTTAGAAGTTTGCATGTTTAGAGTATTTACCGATCAACATTGTATTTACCGATGCTAGCGTCTAGTCTTTTACCGATTCGTAGGTTTTACACCGCAATCTGGATTAAATACTGTCTTGGCTCTGACCAATCTATTTTGTCTATTTTGAGGCATAATTCCGATGAATAAGTAAGGATTTGAAGTTAGTATCTTTACTAGTTCTATGCCTTTTTATCGTTTTATAAGTTTATTCCTGGTTTTTAGATTTAAATACTGTCTTGGCTTGACCAATCTATTTAATTTGTTTCCTGGTTTAATCTGATAAATTGATCTAAAGATTTACGGCTAGTTTTACCTAAAAAATACCAAAAAGAAACAAAGTTCATGCTTTATCGTTTATCATATTAATAGCTTTATCGAAATTTAAGCTGATAGAATATTCTGACCATCGGCTTCTTTAAAGCCGATGCTTAAAACCTGATCTGGCTAATCAAAAGCCGATTAGTGCCAAGTCCCTAACATTTTATTCTTTGTCAATTTGCAGATCAAAATTGACTGGAACGCTTGGTCTCTGGTTGTGACACAAGCCCGGACTTGACGCTTCCGCCATGGTCTATTGATGCGAGGATCCAACTTTTCTCGTCAACACACTTTTTTGGCACGCCAGGTGGGACCATGAAGAATCGGAATCGACAAGATGACTCGAAGTGACGCTGAGGCGGCAGTAGAGGCTGCTAAGTTTGCCGCTGAAACAATGACTTATGATGAACTAAGCCCTGAACAGAAAAAAGAGATTGAAGACAAGCTTCAAGAATTACATGCAGAAAATAGAAAAAGGATGCTGACAGGTTATCGAAAAACCCGCAGTGGGCAGATCACCAGAGCTTCGATCGGAGATCCATTGATTACTGGAGATTTTTCTAAAGTTCTGAGGAAGCAGATTAACAGCTCAGTTTATCGATCGGTGCTAGATCAATCATCGGTTTTGGGACAAGTTGTGGAAGAGAGGACCAGTGCTGCTTTATACAATCTTTTGACTGGTCAAACTCCCTCAAGGAATCGGATAAACCCACCAGAGATAAACTTGGGAAACCGATATCCACCTTCTCCAATCGGGAATGCCCAAGCAGGAACTTCTCAAGCTGGAGCTTTTCAAGCAATTCCTTCAATGGGAGCGTTCAACACAAATCTAGTTTTCAATTCAAATCTTGCACTAGGGGCATTCAACCCGAACCTGATTCAAGCAATATCGAATAATCAGGCTCTGATCCCAATTCCAAATCCGATCTATCAGCCGATTAATTCTGGGATGAATGAAAATCTGGAAGAGATGACAAGAAACTTGGTATACAACATGATGAAATAGTGTGGTTTCAACACTCCAAAGATTGCTCCACACTACACCATGTCGTATCCATCGGCTTTCAATGATACAGAATTTCCTCAAAAATACCGAGTTCCAGATTGCTAGATTTCTTTCAAGTTTCAGTGGAAGTGACAACACCTCCACCCGTGAGCACATTGCTAGATTTCTTGCACTGTGTGGAGAAGCCGCTTCAAAAGCCACACTCACGCCGATTGTTTCCTCTGTCACTATCGGGATCGGCATTTAACTGGTTCACCTCACTCCCTCCAAACAGCATCACTTCCTGGCTAGATCTTGAGAAAAAGTTTCATGAGTATTTTTATTCTGGAGAGAATGTAGCTAGAATTATCGATATCATGATGATCAAGCAGAAGATGTTTGGAGAATCGGTTAATGAATATTTATGACGTTTCAGGGAAGTGAGAAACTGATGCTATAGCCTATCACTGCCTGACAATGAATTGGCAGAATTGGCTTTCAAAGGATTATTGCCTGTGAATTAGAAGAAGGTGGGCAATCAAGAATTTGCTGATATTTCTCATTTGGCTCATAAGATCGCGCTGTATGAAAGCCAAATTTCTGATAATTCCTATCCAAACCAAAAGGAGCATTGGAATAAGGATAACAATAAGGGCAAAGAAAATGCTATCAACCTTGTTGATACTGGAGATAACACCAGTTCTGATGATTCCGGTACTGAGGAAGTTGGAGCTTATGTTGCTGAATGGGTGAACAACAAGAAAGAATTTGAGCTTGGTTGGATAAAGCCGAAAAATTCTGAGAGAAGCAAGTATTCATTCGATACTTCCAAATGTGATCGGATTTTTGATCACCTGTTGCAAAAAAAGCATATTCAACTTAAACAAGGACATGTGATTCCTCCACTTGAAATGCTGAAGAACCGAAAATATTGCAAGTGGCACAATTCTTATTCACACACTACTAATGAGTGCAATGTTTTCAAGCAAATTGTACAAAAAGCGATGAAGAGGGGCAACTTTGTTATCAAAGCAAAATTTCACAAGTTGACACAGAGCATTTTCCAGTCGGCTTTGTTGGGATGGTCGATGCTACGAAGAGAAAAGCTGATGAATCTGAGGAAAGCTCTAGTCGGCTTAAGGTGCTTGTTGCATCCAAGTGAATCATGGTAGAAGATAAACCAGAATTAAAATTCCGATCAGTCAAGCCACGAGGAGATGAAAAAGCCGACAGGTGGCACGGAATCAAGTGTGGAAAAGGTAATAAACCGATCATCAGGACATGGCCAACTTTTGATCAATTACTAAACAAATATGATCGGATGGCCAAGAATCCACCAGACAAAAAATTTACACAAAGGAATCAGGATTGGGAAATGCAACATTGGGAGTGTCCTTTTTTCCGATATTGCTGGGAAGAGGAGATGTCCTTACCCACTATTGAAAATTGCCCAATGAACCATGTGTTTGCCCCACCAATGAAGAGGACATCGGTACAAAACCGATTGGTTTTTCCTGAGGAGAGGATTGAAGAAATTCCGATGGAAAGAAAAACCGATGTGCATCGCCCTCCTAAAGTGCCACTGCCACGATGGTGCCTAAGTGGAATTACTAAGTCTCAGAAGCGTCGCTTGCAGCGGATGAGGTGCACTGAAGCAAAAGAGGCTGAAGCTGAAAAGTTCAGAGACGCATTGCTGGAGCAAGTAAAGTCGATGAAACTGGCTAGGGGCAAGCAAGAGTGGAGGCTTAAGCTAAAATCGGCAATTGTAGTTGACACTAAAGCCGATTTCGATGAAGCTTAAATTGGTGCAAATATGGTTTGCATATTGCCTCGAGAATTTATGTGCGACTATGAAGAAGCTGCGGTTGAACTCATTATTGGAGCTGAAGATGCCATATTCAAGAATCTGAGAATTCCCGATTGCACTTGAAGCCACTGTTTGTTATGGGCTATGTGAATGGAAAACCTATTTCAAGGATGATGGTGGATAGTGCAGCCACTGTGAATCTGATGCCATATTCTGTCTGTCGGAAAATTGGAAAATCTATGGAAGATTTGGTGAAAACCAATATGGTGCTAAGTGATTTCAATGGAAATCCGACAGAAGCCAAAGGAATTATAGTGGTGAAACTCACAGCGGGTAGCAAGACAATTCCGAAATCATTCTTCGTCATTGAAGGAAAAGGGAGTTACAATGTGTTGTTGGGAAGAGATTGGATACACACCAATTGTTGTATTCCATCAACATTGCATCAAATTCTGATACAGTGGGTTGGCGAGCAAATAGAAGTGGTTAGAGGAGAATCTTTAACTGTAGAAACCGATTGTGCTAGAATTTATGACAATCTAGAAGCACTATCGGGAAAACCTTTGGAGGACTGTGACTTCACCAGTTTTAGCAAATCAGGCTTTAAGCCGACGACGCTAGAAGCACAATCAGTGGCTCAAGTACATGACGGTTTTTTATGGGAACCACGGCTCTAGAGGAGATGGAATATAAGCTGGGCCAAGGGTTTATATCGGCTGATAAACATGAAAAGTCGATATTGGAACAGATGGGAAAGAAAGGCCCACTTATATCACTAAAAAGTTGCCGTCGGAATATACGGATCGGCTTATTCAAATTCTTAAGGATCGGGCTGATTGCTTTTCTTGGGAATATCATGAAATGCCTGGATTAAGCTGATCCATAGTTGAACACAAAATTAACATGAAGCCTGGGTTTCGGCCAGTAAAGCAAGCACCAAGAAAAATTAGTTGAAAAATCTATGATCAAATAAAGGCCGAAATTCAAAGACTTTTAGATGCAAAGTTTATTCGGCCATGCAAATATGCCGATTGGATTTCTAGCATCGTGCCTGTTGGAAAGAAAGATTCTGACAAGATTCGGGTGTGCATCGACTTTCGGGATTTGAACAAAGCGACCTACAAAGATGAATATCCGATGCCTATTGCTGATCAGCTTATTGATGCTGCCTCTGGCAATTGGATTATTAGTTTCTTGGATGGCAATCCCGGATATAATCAGATTTTCATGGCTGAAGAAGATGTGAACAAAACTGCATTTAGATTCCCTGGCGCTATCGGCTTATTTGAGTGGGTTGTTATGACTTTTGGGCTGATCAGTGCTGGGGCTACTTATCAAAGAGGTATGAACTTAATATGTCATGATTTAATCGGCAAATTAGTTGAAATCTATATCGATGACGTGGTGATTAAATCCCAAGAAGAAGAACAACACTTAGCCGATATTGTGACTGTTTTGGATCGGTTTCGAAAATAGGGCATGAGGATGAATCCAAGAAATATGCTTTTGGAGTATCGGCTAGGAAATTTCTAGGATTTATGGTACATGAAAGGGGAATTGAAGTACATCCCGATAGAGTAAAGGCGATTTTGAAGACCAAACCTCCGGATTCAAAAATTCGTCCACTGGAGTTGATCGGTAAAATCAATTATTTGAGAAGATTTATATCAAACTTATCGGAAAGGATCATTCCATTTTCTCCATTGCTCAAATTGAAAAATACCGATAAGTTTGTTTGGGGGCCAGAACAGGAGAAAGCATTTGATAACATCAAGGAGTATTTGATCAATCCACTTGTTCTGATTGCTCCAAGAGAAGATTTGCCGTTCGGGTTATATCTATCGGTATCAGAAAAAACGATAGGGGCAGTTCTTATCCAAGAAATTGATGGGAAAGAGCATGCAATTTTCTATCTGAGCAGAAAATTATTGGATCCAGAAACCCGATACACCATTGTAGAGATTGTCTTTGCCTATACTTTGCTTGCTCCAAATTGAGGCACTACATATTGGGTGCTGAATGCAAGGTAGTTTCTCAAACCGATGTCATCAAGTATATGCTCATTTATCAAAGGGCGTCTTGAAAAGTGGGCATACACTCTCATCGAGTTTGATTTAACATATGAATTTCCAAACGCCGTCAAGGGGCAGGTATTAGCCGATTTCATCACACCATCGGGATATTAATCTATCGGCTTTGTTACCCTGGGTGATGTTTTTCGATGGATCGGTTTGTGAGAAAGGATGCGGAATCGGTATTTTCATAGTGTCCCCTGGTGGAGTTTCTTACAGATTCA
This sequence comes from Raddia distichophylla, assembly GCA_005191435.1. NCBI lineage: Eukaryota > Viridiplantae > Streptophyta > Magnoliopsida > Poales > Poaceae > Raddia > Raddia distichophylla. The sequence continues at coordinate 842,998 of SPJY01020215.1, read as the reverse complement.
GTATTACTGTGGATTTTGGATTGACCAACAATCAAGTAGAATATGAAGCTTTGATTCAAGGATTTAAGTGGTTGATTTAAGCTGGAGCTGTTGTTGTTGAAATTTATGGAGATTCACAATTGGTAGTTTTCTAGATGATCGGCAAATATGAGTGTCATAATGAATTGCTAAAAGAGTATTTGGAGAAAGCTTCAAATTCGGCCAAGTACTTTACCTTGTTCACTATTCAACATGTTCCGAGAGAACAGAATTGTGAGGCCAATGAATTAGCTCAAGAAGCATCAGGTTATAAAATGCCTATCATGGAACTGGAGATTGTACCTTACCAAAATCCGATACCGATGGGATGGCAGGCATAAATTATCGGTTATCTCAAAGATCCTCGAGGAAATACCGATAGAAAGCTAAAGAGAAAAGCCCAAAGGTATGTGTTGATCACCGATAAGTTATACTATCGGAGTTTTGATGGATTGTTGCTCAAATGTTTCAATGAAGAAGAAGCAAAAGTTGCAATCGGAGAAGTCCATGAAGGAATTTGTGGAACTCAGCAATCGGCTTATAAGATGAGGAGGATGCTGAAGCGGACAGGATTTTTCTGGCCAACAATGGTTGAAGATTGTTTCAAGTATTACAAGGGTTGCAAAGATTGTCAGAAATTTGTAAATATTGAGCCTGCACCGGCATCGATTTTGCATCCAATTGTAAAGCTGTTGCCATTTCGAGGTTGGGGAATTGATATGATCGGAGAAATATTTCCTTCTTCATCCAATGGGCATTGGTATATTTTAGTGGCAACAGATTATTTCACCTAGTGGGTTGAGGCTATACCATTGAAGAAGGTGACTGCCACTGAAGCCATCGATTTTGTCAAAGAATATATAATTTACCGATTCGGAATTCCTCAAACGATCACTACAGATCAAGGATCAATATTTATGTCAGAAGCTTTTCAGAATTATGCTCATAGCCTAGGAATCATGGCAATCAACTCCTCACCGTATTATGCTCAAGCCAACGGCCAAGCAGAATCTTCTAATAAGAGTGTCATAAAGCTGATCAAGAGAAAAATTGATGAAAGGCCGCGAGGTTGGCATAATGCTTTGGCAGATGCACCATGGGCTTATGGATTGCTAAGCATGGGGCTACTAAAGTATCACCTTTTGAATTGGTCTATGGACAAGAAGCTGTTTTACCGATTGAAGTGATCATCGGTTCTACAAGGATTGAAGAACAGAATAACATAAAAGCAGATGATTACAGAAATCTTATGATGGATAAATTGGATGATATGGAAGCAATCCGATTAAAGGTTTTGGAGCACATTGAACGTGATAAGCAAAGGGTTTCTAGAGCCTACAACAAGAAAGTGGTGCCGAAAACTTTCGAAGTGGGAGAGCTTGTATGGAAAACATTTTTACCAATTGGTTCGAGAGATCCTAAGTATGGCAAGTGGTCTCCAAATTGGGAAGGACCGTTCAAAATCAATCGGATTATTCCTGGAAATGCATACATTTTGAAAACACTTGAAGGACAAGTTTTTGGAAAAGCGATCAATGCTAAGTATCTGTAGAAATATTATCCTAGCGTTTGGATCGGAGCTCGAGAGTTTTTGTAAAAGCCGATTCCGAAGAGTATCGCCTATAGTGAAAAGCCGATAAATGCTTATCGTCTAAAGTTGTTTTGAAAAGCCGATTCATTTGAATCGTTGCTAGTCTAAGTCACGTTCAACACGTTGCTGTTGAAGTGAAAAAGCCGATTCTGATGAATCGCCTATAGTACAAAAATCAATGAAAGCAAAGGAAATTGCATTAAGGGAAATAAAAGTTATTACAAAGGCACGAAGGCCTTGTCTGTTTTCGCCCTAGGGGCAGGATGAAGCATTGTTTAATCGGTAACAATACGGATGCACAAACACAATAAAAAGTTTTTACTTTGGCTCGCGGGCCAATCAATCGCAAAGCTTGGAGATAGTAGCATAGGCTTTCCCGATGATGTCCCGGACTTGGTTAATGGTGGCAGCATCTTCTTTAGCTGTCCCGGGCACCTGTGGAATTTTCTTTTGAAGCTCTATGACCGCCATGCCACGTTACTTCACCGTCTGGCGCTGCTCCTTGATATCGGCCTTTAGCTTTGAATATCCTTCAAAAGCCGATTCTTTGGAGGCCTTGACCTTCTCCAGCTCTGCCTCCAGCTCCTTGATACGCATCATGGAATTGGAGACAGTAGTTTTTACCGATGAAAAATCGGCCTCCAACGCCTTCAGCTTCTAATTGTGTTCATTGCCGTCGTGAATGTACGCCCGCAGCTCCTCCTCAGCGTCCTTATTTTTCTCCCTCTGACGAAGCCAATCCTGGGCAGCTTTGAAATTGGCTTTTAGAGAATCTATTGAAAAGATCTCCTTTATTGCCAAGTCAACTTCAGCGGGGAGATTTTCAGTGATTGATTTATAAATAGATTTGGCTGCGCCGGGATCTGCCAGTGGACCGGCTTCTTTGCTCATAAGGTCGTGCAGTTTTTTCAGCCTTAGCAGGGAGGCAAAAGAAAGCCGATGACCTGAAGAACTTGGCGCATCAACGATTGGTGGCTGGCCAGTTTTCTTTGGAGAAGTTGCTGAAGCAGGAGTTCCACTCAGAGCCTCAAAATCGTCATCTTCATCATCGGAAATAATAGCCATGGGATCAAAGGCTAATTTCCGATCTTGGTTATACTTCACGACTTGAGTTGACACCACCGTCATTTTGGCCGGACCGCAAGGCTGAAAAGCGTACTGGAAATGAGCCTAAGTTAGAAATTGAAATCGGAAATTTTCAAAGCTGAGATTTCAGAGTAAAAACCCGATTACCTTGGAGAGGTCAGGAATAGCAGGTGGTGATTGAGAAGTAGGCCGAGGAGTAGGAGTGCCTTTGGGTACAGGAGTTTGGTCCTGAAAATAAATGCTAATTAAAATAAACCGATGATGCAAGATGGAGGAAAATTTGATGAGTCAAGAAAATACTTACGGTGTCACAAACCGATTCAATGCTAGAAGTACGCACCTGTTTGGGCTTCTTGGCGGGCCTTTTCTTCTGAGCCCTTGAACCCTCTGGTTTATCTGTTGAAAGAAGTATCAGTAATGATCAGATTATTTGGAAACATAAAAGCTGATCAGGGAGTTGTTCTACCTCTTTTCTTCGACATTTCCAAGAATTTCGATGCAGACTTGGCACCAGAATGAATTCGTTGGCTTTCTTCGCCAACCAACGCCGCCTTGGAGCGGGACCTGTCAATCTGTTAAGAAAAATAAGGAAAAGCTAAGTGATCGGAAAGTTGAAATATAAGAGTTAGTACGCACACGAAATGCTAAAGACCTGGGCATCGGAATTAGAACTTGAAGTATGAAAATACGAAAGAGTTCGTTCGCTATCTTGTGGATTGGCTTCAACAGAATACAAATCGGAATTTTCATAATCTGAAGAGTGACTGCTTTCCAATCCAGAAGATGATACAGAGCCAGAGCCACTTGAGCTTTCTTCACCAGGTTGGTCAGGCTCATCGGCATTAATATCTTTGTCATCTGCAGCCTTTTCTAATTCCGATGGAGAGATTTGATCTTTCAAACCAGTGATACTTGGCCAATTTGGGATCCACCTTTCATCGTTACCAGTGAGCTTCTTGACTAAAGCCGATGCTCCTCCTTCGGTGGCATAAATGTTAGTGGCAATGGATTTCCACCAAGTCTTGAACTGAGGAGTACTGCCAGTGTTCATCCTGATGGAAGTTGGCATTTCAAGCTCTATGTCAACTGCATCAAGGATAGCATAAGCCGATCAAGCTGCCAATTCACCTCTGACAACCAAATTCTGATCAATCCATAGGTCTGGTATAGATTGGATTAGTCCAAATTATCGAGCATACACCGATGGATGATAAAACTCGAAAGATGGTTTCTTGTTATGGACTCTGGTGCTCAAGATAGCAAAGAAAATACAAGGAGTAATAAAATCTTCAAAAATTGAGAGCACATCTCCTTCGAGATTTTTTGAAAACTAAAAAAATGACGGAATCGAAAATCGGTCTAACATGGTGTAAGGATTAAAATGATGCGACCGATATACCGATTCCGACAGACTAAAGAAGGAGGCAAGCCCCGAAGCAAAGTCATCCATATTCAGCCTTCTTCTGCCACAGCTGGCCACCACCAATTCACCATATGAGCGAGAAGGGCAGTCCCTAGGATCCGATTCTGAAGCTGCCTCATCGGGAAATTCAGCGTCGAAGTCCAACTTGTCAGCAACATTAAGGAAATGGACTTTGAGAAAAAGTCCGATGAACCAAAAAGGGCCACCTAAATTTCCGATGGAAGCCCCTGATCTTCTATCACACAGACCTTCTCTGATTTCATGCATCAGTCTGTATACTGCTCCCAAGAGGTATTTGCCGATAGCCAATTTCTTTCCAGCTGCTAAGGCTTCAGCTATACCTTGATGAATTTTGCTGGGGCCAAGAGAATGTCCGCAAAAGAAATACCGATCGAGCCACATGTTAAGAAAAGCGATGTGCTCTTTATCCTGAACATCTCCTTCAGACTTGTGCTCCTCAATGTACTTCTGCCATGCAACGTTTTCTCTGGTCAACTTAACGGTGGCAGGAAGTTCAAAAGCCGATACCATCTCTCCATCTAGTCTAAGTCCGGTGAAGCATTGCTACATCAAGGAGAGTGGGGCCGATGGGTCCGGTCGGGAAAAGAAAAGCATTGACGGTGTCGCACCAAAAGTACGATGCTGAAGCTAAAGTTGGCTCATCGGCTTGTAGAGGTTCAAGGGAAAGGATGATGGCATCTGAAATCCCGAGATCATCCCACTGCTGTTTTTTCTGGCCATACACCCTAACAAACCAGTCGTTGTATCCAGAAAGGGGTGTCGGCCAAGATCAAAAAGCCGATTTCCAACTGCTAATGGCGATCTCATCGGCAAACATGGGGATTCTGGATACGGAGTGAGTGATAAATTCCGATGGATCTTCATCTCCTACCGGACCTAAGCCATACTTGTTTCCCGAAGAGGATACTGGGATCAGTACCTGACACATTTTTTCCGACGAGGTGGAGGATGTGGAAGATTCCGATGAAGTAGAGGAGGAAGCTGAGCGCTGAAGTCTTGAGCTCTAGAAGATTCCGATGCGAGAGCGAGAGAGCAGGGGCCCAGGTGCATTCGACCGCGGTCAAAACACCTATTTATAGGCAGTAAAAAATCCAAATTTACCGGGGAAAGCGCTGCGGCGGCGACGGCCGATATACCACGATAAATTGGAGAATATCGTGAAATATAGTTCTTAAGCGGAATTGACGGAATGGAAACTGGCCAGCTCATTAGCAGAAAATCCGATTTACGTAACAAGTTTGACAAATGCGATCTTCACATTGCCAAACTTAGGGGCATATGTTGACACCCAAATTTGGCAGAAAATCGGATATTAAAATTGGGCTGAAATTATCGGAATTTGGGCATCGGTATTTGGGCCGTTTCAGTATTTTCGGGCTTCATCGAAAAAAGAGAAGAAGGCGGCGCACGATTGAATCCAACAAGCTGATGGCGCAGGAACTTGGACTCCAAATTTACCTTCTAATTTTAGAAAGTCTAGCTAAAGTTGAATCGGTATCGGTTTCTAGTTTATCTAGGTATCAATATAAATACCAACCTGCGGGTCATGTAAATATAGACAACTACACACAAAACACAACACTTTTCCTCGAATCCGATCGACCTCGTCGAAATGACTTCAACCGTAGGTAGAGCTATCTCGATGAAATAATCGATTCTCTTACTTGTACCCGTATGTCATGGCTGCATCGCTTCGATCTCATGCATATACCCGCATGCTAGACTGTCTCGGTTTTACTGATCTTTAGTATTGCACCCGCATGTTACACTGTCTCGACTTTGATCGATTTGTAATATGTATTTACCGTTACAATGCCGATTGTTAGATTTCTTTGCATGCTTTCGTATAATTCCGATGTATCTGACTGTCTCGACCCGATCGATCTTGCATATGTTTGCATTAGAAGTTTGCATGTTTAGAGTATTTACCGATCAACATTGTATTTACCGATGCTAGCGTCTAGTCTTTTACCAATTCGTAGGTTTTACACCGTAATCTAGATTAAATACTGTTGTTGACACGAAAAGCAGTGTTCGTGAACACACGTGCCGAAGCGTCCAGTCTGGGCTTGCGTCGCAACTAAAACCAAGCGTGCCAGTCAATTTGACCTGTAAATTGACAAGGAGTAGATTGTTAGCGACTTGACCCTAATCGATTATCCCATGCTTAAGGGTTACAAGAAGAGAATCGATTATCCCATCGAGATAGCTCTACCTGCGAGTTGAGGCCTTTCGACGAAGTCGATCGGATTCGAGAAAAGAAGTTGTGTTTGTGTATGATGTGTCTCTTTCACGAGACCGAAGGTCCTATTTATACTATTACAAATTCGATACCGATACAACATATTTTACCGCGCATGGAAGATATCTTCTGATTAGAGCGTAATTCTTCCAGAGTCTCGTAACTATCGGTATTTCTCAATATGCTTTTCTCCTTTGCCGATGAAGCCCATTTTCTGTTTCGGCCCAATAATTTTGATATAATTATCCATTTCGTAATATTCGATTTTCCTGCCAAATTTGGGTGTCAACATATGCCCCTAAGTTTGGCAATTGGTTTTCTCATTAACCGAACTTTCACTTAAAATCGGATTTTACCAAATTATTTTGGAACATTTCACAGTTTTACCCCTACAATCTTCGCTTCCGGGCCATTCTGAGAACACGTGTCAGCCCATCACACGACATGGGCCAAACAGTAACGCCGAAACCCCCGGTAAATACCCTAGTTTTACCGCAGCTATAAATAGGCGGTCACTCGCTGTCATTTTCACCCATTCCCTTGCGCACAAGCCTCCTGCATCGGATTTCCGGAGCCCTCAGGATTCCCAGCGCACAATCACTTTCTGCTCAACTTTCAATTGGCAATATGTCTCAGGTACTAATCCGATGCTCAGACTCTGAAGCTCTGTATTCCATGGGACCGATAGGGGAACGAGACCGATCAGATTTTATAGATTATTCGGTAGCAAGGCTTTCTTTGTTTGCCGACGAGCTTAGTATAAACAGTTGGAAATCGGCATTCCGTTCCTGGCCTAGCCCGATCAAGGGATACAAGGACTAGCTCATTCGGGTCTACAGCCAGAAAAAGGAACAATGGAACGAGTTAGGAATTGCCGATGCCATTCTTCTTTCCTCGCATCCCCCTCCAGCAGACGAACCGTTTATGGCAGCATCGGCATATTTCTGGTGCGATACAGCGAATGCTTTCCTCTTCCCAACAGGACCAATCAGCCCTACACTCTTGGACGTAGCAATGCTACCCGGTCTTAGTCCCGATGGTGAAATGCTATCGGCTTTTGACTTGTCTGCTACCCTTAAACTAGTTCCCGAAAAGAACTTCGGTTGGCAGCGCTATATTAGCACCCATAAGCAAACAGGCGATGTCAAGGACGAAGAGCACATCGCCTTTTTGAACATGTGGCTGGACAGATTCTTTTTCTGCGACCAATCCCTTAGCCCCATCAAAGTCTACCAAGGAGTAGCTGAAGCTTTGGCAACAGGGCAGAAACTGGCAATCGGAAAATACTTGCTAGGAGCAACCTATCGGATGATGCACGAGATCAGGGAAGGTCTCTGCTCCAAGAAAGCCGATTACTCAGTAGGAAATCTAGGTGGTCCTTTCTGGTTCATCTGTTTATTTTTGAAGCTCCAAATATACAAGTCCATAGGAGAATTGGACGTCAGCCTAGAATTTCCAGATGAAGAAGAATCCGATGGCAAGCAGCGCCCCTGCAGATCTTATGGAGAGATGACTTCGGTCAACTGCAATAGAAGGCAGCTAAACCAAGAGGACCTCTCCCATTCCTTGGCTGCATTATTCACAATGTCTGAATCGGAATATGGTCCAGAGCAATTCAACCCCTATACTGATTTGGACAGATATCCAGTTCCTTCATTTTTCCCATTGGACAACACTTTAAGGGGTGAAGCCTTATCGGCATATAAAGAGTTCATCTCTCCATGCATCTTCTTCGCCATTCTGAGTACTCATATCAGAAAACCATCATATGAATTCTATCATCCTGCCATGGTCGCTCGGCAATTTAATCTGGGACAGGATATTCCCGATTTATTTATATATCGCCACCTAAATGCCAGAGAAGACCTGAACTCTCAATCGGCATATGGAATTTTATCTGCTACACATATTGACTTTGAAATGCCGATGGAATTCATAATGTGGTCTGACACTTCTCCGAAATTCGACATTTGGTGGGAGTCCATTGCCAAAAACATTCACGCCACAAAAGGCGGAGCTACAACCTTAATCGAACGGTTCACTGGCAAGAAGAAGATTTGCAAACCCAACTGGCCGAAAATTGCTGGTATGGCAGAGCTCCAATCAGAATCGGAAGAAAGCAGTAGTGACAGTTCCGATTCTGATGATTCCGATGATGACGACGACAAAGAGGAAAATTCTTCTGAATCAGGATGAAAGAACAGAACCTCAAAATCACGCATCGTCTTCTAACAGCGAGGTTACTAACTTGCGTGCGTTCACTAACTCATATTGTTCTTTTTCATATAACTAACCTTGTGTTATCTTCCTTTCCAGAGCGGAGACAAGCGCCCCAGGGAGGAAGCCGGACGCCTTCACTCAACGGCCAAGTCCGCATCGGTTTTCACTCAAGGGTCTTCCCAACAGCCCAAGAAAAGAGTTACAATCGGCTTATGGTATATAATTCCACAAAACCAGATTTCTTAATCACTTTTGATCAACAGGGAGACCCGAAGGTGAAACCAGCCAAAGGAAGAAATTAGCCGCCAAGAAGCCAAGACCCCCAAAGGTGCGTACACCCGATAGCACCGAGTCTGTATGTGACACAGTAAGCACTTGATTTTCCTCAAATTCCCATAACTTCCCTTGGGCTTTCTGCTTATCGAAATTTTGATTTCAGGACACTTCTCCTGTCCAGAAGAAAAAGGACACCACACCTGTTCCTCCGCCGGCATCGCAGACACCACCAGCTTTCAACCCCCAAGATGTAATCGGAATATCTTATCTTCTCATAAAATTCTCACATTCCGATCCTTTGTAACTTTTAAAAATTTCCTTTTCCAGTATATGTTTCTGCCTCGCAGCCCAGTCCGGGTAACAGTGGTATCCACGCAGGTGATAACATATGACGGGGGTAAAACCGATGAGCTGAATTTCGATCCGTCCAGCATGGATTGGCTCGACGATGACTAGGACATTCTTTCCTCCCCAATCAAGACTCCATCGCCTGCAATCATCGCCATCGAGCCACCTGCCACGGAACCAGCCAAGAGCAATCGGTTTTCGCCGGACACCCTTGCAAAGCTAAAGCAGATGCGGGAACTGATCGGTAACGAATCGGCTTTCCTGGCTAATCCTTATGCCTTACGGGATATTGCCGATTCTATCAGAGAGGTTCTACCAGAGCAAGTGGCCTCAGCCATCCAGAAAGTGCTGCCTCTCGGAGAGAGGAAAACTGATTTTGATGCAGCTCTGGATCGGCTTCGTCAAAGAGAAGCGCTCAAAGATGCCGAGGCAGAGCTGAAAGAGCTCACTTAGGATGCCAATGCTCAGAATGATAAATTCCTGAAGATGAAGCAAGAAATGGAATCGGCAAAAGCTGCTACCTCCAAAGCAGTATCAAGAGTTAAATCCCTAGAACAAGAACTGGAAAAAGCAAGGAAAGCCGACGCGACTACTAGCTCAAACTTTGAGGAGTCCAAATCGGCAGCCAAGGAGCAGTATACCATAGTAAAGGCTTGCGGCTTGGCAGTATTAGATGCCAAAAAGAAAACACCGATTGTGCCCGGATTGGCTGAAGAAGACACCGACACCGTCGAATAGATCCGTGGCACAATAGCTGACGCTGCCGCAGCCATTTTTGAATTTTGTGAATGATTGGCCTGTGAGCCAAAGTTTTAAAACATTATCATATGGATGAATCGGCCTATTAGCCGATGTTCACTTTTGTTCTGTCACTAAACATTCAAGGCCTTCGTGCCTTTGTAATAACTTTATTTCTTTATGCATATTTCCTTTTGCTTTCATCAGCGTTTAATCTATAGGCGATTCATCAGAATCGACTTTTTCTCAACAGCAACGCGTTGAGTAAAATTCCATCATCAAGTCGATCAAGTATCTGTCGACTTTTACACTATAGGCGATTTATTATAAAATCGGCTTTTATAAACTTCTTTACTCATGTTCCAACCCAAAGACTTGGATAATATTTTGAACTTCAAATACTTAGCATTAATCGCTTTACCGAAAACTTGCCCCTCTAGCATCTCCAAAATATATGCATTTCCAGGCACAACTCGATTGATCTTAAACGGTCCTTCCCAATTTGGAGACCATTTCCCGTATTTAGGATCTCTAGAACCAATTGGTAAAAACGTTTTCCATACAAGATCTTCCACTTCAAAAGTTTTCGGCACAACTTTCTTATTATAATGTCTAGCAACTCTTTGCTTATCACGCTCGATATGCTCCAAAGCTTTCAGCCGCACTGCCACCATATCATCAAGCTTATCTACAATCAGATTTTTTTAATCATCAGCTTTCACATTATTTTGTTCCTCCACCCTTGTAGGTCCGATGATAGTTTCAACCGGTAAAACAGCTTCCTGACCATATACCACTCAAATGGTGACACTTTGGTAGCACCATGTTTAGCAATCCGATACACCCATAGTGCATCCGCCAAAGTATTATGCCAACCCCACGGCGTTTCATCGATTTTTCGCTTAATCAGCTTATTAGCACTCTTGTTTGAAGATTCTGCTTGGCCGTTGGCTTGAGCATAATACGGCGAGGAGTTGATCGTTGTGATTCCCAAGTTTCGAGCATAATCTTGAAATGCTTCTCACATAAATACCGATCTCTGATCTGTAGTGATCGTCTGAGAAATCCCAAATCGGTAAATTATGTGCTCTCTATCGAAATCAATCGCTTCAGTGGCTGTTACTTTCTTCAACGGCACAGCTTCAACCCATTTAGTGAAATAATCCGTTGCTACAAAAATATACCGATGCCCCTTGGACGAGGAAGGAAATATTTCTCCGATCATATCGATTCCCCATCATCTAAAGGGCCACGGCTTCACGATCGGATGTAAAATAGATACAGGCACATGCTGAATATTTCTGAACTTCTGACAATCTTTGCAGCCTTTATAATATTTAAAACAATCTTCCACCATCGTTGGCCAGAAATATCCCACGCGTTTCAACATCCATCTCATCTTATATGCTGATTGATGTGTCCCACAAAGTTCCTCATGAATTTCTCCGATTGCAACTTTTGCATCTTCTTCATTCAGGCACTTAAGCAATAACTCATCAAAACTCCGATAGTATAACTTGTCACCGATTAATACATATCTCTGCGCTCTTCTTTTAAGCTTCCTATCGGTTTTCCCTTGAGGATTTCTAAGATAGCCAATAATTTATGCCTGCCATCCTATCGGAACTGATTTTTCAATTGGAATAATTTTCAACTACATGATCGGTAATTTATATCCTGATGCTTCTTGAGCTAATTCATTGGCCTCACAATTCTGTTCTCTCGGAATATGTTGAATTGTGAACATACTGAAATATTTAGCCAAATCCAAAGCTCTTTCTAGACATTCCCGAAGCTGCTCACTATGGCATTCATATTTACCGATCATCTGGAAGACCACTAGCTGTGAATCTCCAAAGACTTCCACAGCAATAGCTCCGGCTTGGATTAACCACTCCAATCCTTGAATCAAAGCTTCGTACTCCACCTGGTTATTGGTTAATCCAAAATCCACGGTAACACTGAATCGGTCAGAAACACCACTAGGGGAAATTATAAAAATACCGATTCCACATCCCTTCTCACAAACCGAGCCATCAAAGAACATCACCCATGGCAAAAGAATCGAAAGATTAATGTCTTGATGATGCGTAATGAAATCGGCTAATACTTGCCCCTTGACGGCTCTTGGAGATTCATATGTTAAATCAAACTCGATGAGAGTATATGCCCACTTTCCGAGACGTCCTTTGATAATTGGAGCATTAAGCATGTACTTGACCACATCGGTTTGGTAAACAACTTTGCACTCAGCGCCCAGCAAATAATGCCTCAACTTAGTGCAAGCAAAGTATAAACAAAGACAATACCTCTCTACTACCGTGTATCGGGTTTCTGGATCCAACAACTTTCTGCTTAAATAGAAAATCGCATGTTCTTTTCCATAGATCTCTTGGACCAGAACAACCCCTACTGTTTCATCCGATACCGATAGATACAATTTAAACGGCAAATCTTCTCTCGGAGCAACCAGAACAGGTGGATTTATCAAGTACTCTTTGATATTATCAAACGCCTTCTGCTACTCCGGCCCCCAAACAAACTTATCGGAATTTTTCAATTTAAGCAATGAAGAAAACGGGATGATTCTTTCCGATAAATTTGAAATAAATCTCCTTAAATAATTAATCTTACCAATCAGCTCTTGTAAACGAACTTTCAAATCTAGAGGTTTGGTATTCAGAATTGCCTTTACTCTTTCGGGATGCACTTCAATTCCCATCTCATGTACCATGAACCCCAAGAATTTACCGGCCGATACTCCAAAAGCTCACTTCTTTGGATTCATCCTCATACCATATTTCCGAAACCGATCCAATACGGTCACAATATCAGCCAAATGTTGTTCCTCTTCTTGAGATTTGATCACTACATCGTCAATGTAGATTGCAACCAATTTACTGATTAAATCATGGCAAATCAAGTTCATCCCTCTCTGGTAAGTAGCCCCAGCGCTGATCAGCCCAAAAGTCATCACAACCCACTCAAATAAGCCAATAGATCCAGGACACCTAAATGCAGTTTTGTTCACATCTTTTTCGGCCATAAAGATTTGATTGTATCCAGCGTTGCCATCTAGGAAACTGATAATCCGATTGCCAGAGGCAGCGTCAATTAATCGATCGGCAATTGGCATCGGATATTCATCTTTGTACGTTGCTTTATTCAAATCCCGAAAATCAATGCACACCTAAATCTTATCAGAATCCTTCTTTCCCACTGGTACAATATTAGAAATCCAATCAGTATATTTGCATGGCCGAATAAACTTCGCATCTAATAACCTTTGAATTTCAGCATTAACTTGATCATAAATCTTCCAACTAATTCTCCTCGGTGCATTTTTCACCGGTCGAAATCCTGGCTTCATTTTAATTTTATGTTCAATTATAGATCGGCTTAGACCAGGCATCTCATGATATTCTCAAGCAAAGCAATCAAACCGATCTTTAAGAATCTGGATAAGCCGATCCTTATATTCCCGCGGCAATTGTTTACTGATGTAAGTGGGCCTTTCTTTACCATCCGTCCCAATATCGACTTTTTCAAGTTCATCAGCCGATATAAATCCTTGGCCCATCTTATACTCTATTCCTTCTAGTGGCGCGGTTCCCATAAAAAACCCTCATGTCCTTGAGTTACCGATTGCGCTTCTAGCGTTGTTCGCTTGAAGCCCAATTTACTGAAGCTAAGGAAATCGCATTCCTCTAAGGGTTTTCCTGATAATGCCTCCAGATTGTCATGGATTTCCGCACAATCGGTTTCTGTAGTTAGAGATTCCCCTCTGACCACTTCTATCTGGTCGCCAATCCACTGAATCAAAATCTGATGCAGTGTTGATGGAATACAACAATTGGTGTGTATCCAATCTCTCCCTAACAGCACATTATAACTTCCTTTTCCTTCAATCACGCAGAAAACCGTTGGGATTGTTTTGCTACCTACAGTGAGCTCTACCACTAAAACTCCCTTCACTTCAGTCGGATTCCCATTGAAATCGCTTAATACCATATTGGTCTTAACCAAATCTTCCATACATTTTCCAATTTTTCGTCAGACAGAATACGGCATCAAATTCATAGTAGCTCCACTATCCACCATCATTCTGGAAATCGGCTTTCCATTCATATAACCCATAATAAACAATGGCTTCAAGTGTAAACGAGAATTCTCTGGCTTCTTAAAAATTGCATCTTCAGCCCCAACTACCAGCTCTGCAACAGCCTCCTCGTAATCACACATGAATTCGCGAGGCAATACGCAAACCATGTTGGTAGCAATTGATACTTCATCAGAACCTGCTTTAGTATCAATAATAACAGCCGATCTCAGCTTGGGCCTCCATTCTTGCCTGCCCCTAGCTGGTCTCATCGGCTTTACCTGCTCCAGCAAAGCATCCCTAAACTTTTCTGCTTCTGCCGCTTTTGCCTCAGTGTTCCTCATCCGCTGCAAGCGCCGCTTCTAAGATTTCGTGATTCCACTTGGACACCACTACGGCAACGACACATTGGGCGGTCGATGCACATCGGTATTTTTACTCATCGCTGTCTCCTTGGATTCCTCACTAGGAAACACTAGACGATCTTTCAAACCGATTGGAGCTCTCGGAATCTTCGGCTTTTCTTTTGGCATCAACCATTCCAACAAAACCGACTGGAAACGGTTCTGTATCAATCTGTGAATTTTTGCCTTGATATCAAAGCTATCCGCTCTCAATCGCCTTTTGCACAACCTGTTTGAAAACATTGCACACATTGGTGGCGTGCGAGTAAGAATTATGCCACTTGCAGTATTTTCGCTTCTTCAGCTCTTCGAGGGGAGGAATTACATGACCCTGCTTATGTTGGATTTGCTTTTCTTGCAACAGATGATCGAAAATCCAATCACACTTGGATGTATCAAAAGAATACTTGCTCTTTTCAGAACCTTTCGGCGTTATCCACCCGAGCTCGAACTCTTTCTTATTGTTAACCCACTCAGCAACATAAGCACTAACATACTAAGTATTGGAATCATCTGAGTCTTCGACCTCATCAGCATCAACTATATTGATAGCTTTGTCTTTACCCTTATTATTGTTATTACTCCGATACTCCTTTTGGCCTGGGTAGGAATTATCAGAGAATCGACTTTCGTACAGTGCGATTTTATGGGCCAGATGAGAAATATCTGTAAACTCTTGATTGCCCACCTTCTTCTGATTGACAGGCAATAAACCCTTAAAAGCCAATTCTGCTAACTCATTGTCAGACAGTGAAAGGCTGTAGCATCGGTTTCTCACCTCCCTGAACCGACGAAGGTAATTATTTACCGATTCCCCAAACTTCTGCTTTATCATCATAATATTGGTAATTCTCGCTTCGTTTTCTCCAGAATAAAAATATTCATGGAATTTCTTCTCAAGATCCAATCATGAGGTAATACTGTTTAGAGGAAGCGAAGTAAACCAGTTGAATGCCGATCCCGATAACAACAGAGGGAACAATCGGCATTTAAGCGTGTCCTTTGAAGCAGCCTCTCCGCACAATGCAAGGAATCTTGCAACATGCTCGCGCGTAAAGGTGTTATCGCTTCCACTGAATTTGGCGTTTGCGAAATCAGGAACTCGATACTTGTGAGGAAATTCCATTTCTTTGAAAGCCGATGGATACGGCATAGTGTAATGCGGAGCAATCTTGGGGGTGTTGAATCCGCATTGTTTCATCATATTGTATACCAGATTCCTTGTCATCTCTTCTAGATTCTCATTGGTCCCAGTGCTAATCGGCTGATAGATCGGATCTGTTACTAGGATTATAGCCTGATTGCTCGGTATTGTTTGAATCGGACATGGATTAATTGCCCCTAGCGCTGGATTAGGCTGAAACACTCCAGCATGAGATGTTCCTGCCTGGTTATTACCAACCTGAGGGTAAGGTGTGTATTGGTTCCCCAAATTCATCTCTTGCGAAATATTCTCATTCCTTGGAGGGGCTTGCCCAGTCATAATGTTGTGCCAAGCAGCGTTGGCCCCCTCTTGCACAATCCGCCTTAGAACCGATGACTAATCCAGCATCGATCGGTAAACAGAGCTATTAATCTGATCTCTTATCACTTCGAAAAAATCTCCAGTGAGCAGTAGGTCTCCAATAGAAGTCTTTGTAATCTGGCCACTGCGAGTTTTCCGATAGCCAGTAAGCATCTTTCTCTTGTTCTCTTCGTGGATCTCTGCGAGCCTATCTCCAATTTCCTTCTTCTGATCAGGGCTCAATTCATCAAACGTCACTGCCTCAGCAGCGAGCTTGAGTGCCTCCAACGCCGCCTCGGCATCGGTGCGCGTCATCTTGTTGATTTCGATTCTTGGGGTCCCACCAGGCGTGCCAAAATGTGTGTTACACGAAAAGCAGTCTTCGTGAACATACGTGCCGAAGCGTCAAGTCTGGGCTTGCGTCGCAACTAAAACCAAGCGTGCCACTCAATTTGACCTGTAAATTGGCAAGGAGTAGATTGTTAGCGACTTGACCCTAATCGGCTTTTTGAAAGCAGCCAGATCATGTTTTTATGAATCGGCTTTAAATAATCCGATTGCCAATCTATCGGCTTAATGCCTGATAGAGCAGTAAATGTAAATAAGCAGTTAAATACAAATCTCTTTATCTCTTTTTGGTATTTTATAAATAGAATTAGCTATAAATCTTTATATTAATTTATCAGATTAAATCAAGGAATAGATTGAATAGATTGGTTAAACCAAGATAGTATTCGAATCTAAATCTAGATGTAAACCAATAAACCGATTTAAAGGTTTATAACTAAGATAGGTAAATACAATGCTGATTGGCAAATAACTACACATGCAAATTCCTAAAAACAAGTATACGCAAGATCGAATGAACGAGACAGTCGCATATATCGGAATCAGGAAAAACATATAAGATACTTGATAATCGGCATTGCAAGATAAATACATATTACAGATCGATTAGATCGAGACAGTGTAACATGCAAGAACACATTAAAGATCGGTAAAACCCGAGACAGTTTAACATGCTTTGTATACACAAGATCAAGATGATACAGCCATGCATACGGGTTACAAGAAGAGAATCGATTATCCCATCGAGATAGCTCTACCTGCGAGTTGAAGCCTTTCGACGAAGTCGATCGGATTCAAGAAAAGTAGTTGTGTTTGTGTATGATGTGTCTCTTTCACGAGACCTAAGGTCCTATTTATACTATTACAAATTCTATACCGATACGACCTATTTTACCGCGCATGGAAGATATCTTCTGATTAGAGCGTAATTCTTCCGGAGTCTCGTAACTGTCGGCATTTCTCAATATGCTTTTCTCTTTTGCCGATGAAGCCCATGTTTTGTTTCGGCCCAATAATTCTGATATAATTATCCATTTCGCAATATCCGATTTTCCTGCCAAATTTGGGTGTCAACAACTGTCTTGGCTCTGACCAATCTATTTTGAGAAATAATTTCGATGAATAAGTAAGGATTTGAAGTTAGTATCTTTACTAGTTCTAAGCCTTTTTATCGGTTTATAAGTTTATGCATGTTTTTTAGATTTAAATACTGTCTTGGCTTGACCAAACTATTTAATCTGTTTCCTGGTTTAATCTGATAAATTGATCTAAAGATTTACGGCTAGTTTTATCTAAAAAATACCAAAAAGAAACAAAGTTCATGCTTTATCGTTTTATCATATTAATAGCTTTATCGGAATTTAAGCCGATAGAATATTCTGACCATCGGCTTCTTTAAAGCCGATGCTTAAAACCTGATCTGGCTAATCAAAAGCTGATTAGGGCCAAGTCGCTAACATTTTATTCTTTGTCAATTTGCAGATCAAAATTGACTGGCACGCTTGGTTTCTGGTTGCGATGCAAGCCCGAACTTGACGCTTCCACCACGGTGCGTTGACACGAGGATCCAACTTTTCTCGTCAACAACAACATGTTGGAGTCATTCTCTGTTTGGGGAGACGAGAACGAAACCGCATCCTGATCGCCGGCCTGGTGTGAACCGTCGAAGAACAGGGTCCACGAAGGTACCTCCCTCTCGGGCTCGGGGGAGTTTTTTACTAGCTCATCCGGCCTAGTGAGATTTGCCACGAAATCTGCCAACGACTGGGCCTTTATCATAGTACGGGGTACGAACTGGATGTCGAACTCCCCGAGCTCGACTCTCCACTTCGCGACTCGTCCCGTGGCGTCTGGGTTTCGAAGAATGTCCTTGATTGGGTAGGCAGTTGGCACCTTGATTTTGTGGGCTTGGAAATAGTGGCGCAACTTGAGCGAAGCCATCAGCAGAGTGTAGCACAGTTTCTGAAGGTCAGGGTAGCGCTCCTTGGGCCCGGTGAGTGTCTCACTCACGTAGTAGATGGCTTGCTGCTTCCAGCCTCGTTCCACTGTTAGCACCGCGCTTGCGGCGTTTGGTGTCACGGAGAGGTACAGAAGGAGAACTTCCCCGAACTTGGGGGTTGTGAAGACTGGTGGGGAAGCAAGGTACTTCTTAAGTTGGAGGAACGCGGCCTCAGCTTCCTCTGTCCACTCGAAACTGTCATGCTTTCAGAGAAGTTTGCAAAAAGACGCGCTTTGCTCCCCCAGGCGAGAGATGAAATGGCTCAAGCCGCCATCCTTCCTGCAAGGGATTGAATGTCCTTAACACAGGTCGAAGATTGTATCCTCTCGATGGCTTCGATTTTCTTAGGGTTCGCTCCTATGCTCGCCCCGCCAATAACATAGCCAAGTAGCATTCCGGACTTGACACCGAAGACGCATTTCTCGGGGTTTAGCTTGACCAGGTGCCGTCTCAGGTTGCGAAGCTTTCCCGTAGGTTAGACACATGGTCCCGAGTTTCCCTACTCGACTACGATATTTTCTACGTAGACTTCAATGTTGAGCCCTATTTGATCAGGGAGTGTTTTCTGCATGAGTCGCTGGAACATGACGCCAGCTTTTTTGAGACAAAGACATAGTCGTATAACAAAACGTGCCAAAGGGTGTCACAAATGTAGTTTTTTCTTCATCCTTCGTAGACAATGCGATTTGATGGTAACCAGAGTAAGCATCCATAAAACTCATCAAGGCCAAGTCTGTAGTAGCATCGACTAGCTGATCTATGCGTGACAGGAGGAAATTATCTTTGGGGCAGGCGGAGTTCAAGTCGCGGTGGTCGACGCACATGCGCCACTTGCCGCCCTTCTTCTCAACAACGATTGGGTTTGTGAGCTAGTCAAAATGCTGAACTTCACGGATGAAGCCCGCTTGGAGGAGCTTGCCCAGTTGCTCCTAGATGATCTTGGCCTTCCACTCGGCGACATATCTTTGGCACCGTCTTACTGGTTTTTTGTCAGGCTGAACAACTAGCCTGTGCTCAATCACCTCCCTAGGACACCGGGCATATTAGATGGTTCCTATGCGAACACGTTTGCGTTAGCCCAGAGGAAGGTAACGAGCTTGAGTTCTTATTTGGCCTTGAGGTTTTTCCACACGTGGAACACCTTGGAGGGGCTTGTCTCCGTGAGAACAATGGTTTTGGTGGGCTCCTGCGGCTGCAGTGCCACCCTTGGGCGCGCAGTGGAGCGCTCCTTGCTAGGACCATGGGAAGGGAGCTGGCCCACCATGTCCAGCGCGGTCTCTCCGCACTCCAGCGCCGCCTTGTGGTTGTCCTTGATAGTGATGATTCTCTTCGGCGCCGGCACCATAAGACAATGGTAGGCGTGGTCGGAGACCGCCATGAACTTGGAGAGCACGGGGCGGCCCAAGATGGCGTTGTACGGGAAGTCGGTCTCCACCATCTCGATGGTGATGTACTCTGTCCTGAAGTTGGTGGACGAGTCGAACGTCACAGGAAGAGCGACCTGTCCAACGGGGCGGAGGGACAAACCTGGGACGATCCCGTGGAATGGGGCAGTGATGTCCTTGATCTTCGAGCGCGGGACCTGCATGAGCTTGAGGACGCGCACAGTGATGATATCCAACGAGCTTCCACTGTCCACAAGGACACGGTCCACGCGAGTGTTGCCGATGGTTGGGCACAACACCAGTGGGAGGAGCTGCGGCTTGGAGAGTCCCGCCGAGCAATCGGTCATGATTGCCTAGCTGGACTAGGGCAGAGACTCTGACGCGGGCTTGCCACGCGAGATGTGAAGGACCTCGTGGGGCGCGGCTTTGAGCTCGCGGCAGGAGACGTAGGCCGAGGTGCCGCTGTAGATGACAACAACATGGCCTCAGGCTTTACAGAAGCCATCACCTTGGGTGCCCTAAGGAGGAGGTTCCCCCATTGCCGTGCCTGCCGGTAGCTCGGGCATAGGACCCTTGTCGGCGTAGAAGTCATCCATCTTGCAGATCTAGTTGTGGCAGTTGTGAAGGTCGCGGCCGTGGCGCTGGTGGAGTGGGTAGAAAAGGCTGGTGTCATAAGCCGGGCCGTCACCCTTGCCCCGTGGCAGCGCACGCGGAGGTCGGCCCAGTGGTGCTCCCTGGCCGCCGCGCGGCCGGCTGCCGCGCGGCCAGCTGCCTGCGGGAGGGCGCCCTTGGCGCTACCGCTGCGAGCGCTCGGGCTGCTCGGACTGGTCGGTCTCCACGACAGCGATGAACTTCGCAGGCTGTTCCGGCTTCTTCTTTTTCTTTTTCTTGTCGACCACGGCCCTACCCTGGCCCTCGTCGGTAAACATGCAAGACAAGAACACAAAGAAAACAACACAAGTGCAAAATGTAAACACAAAAGTAAAGAGGACAAGGCGGTTGTTTCCCGAGGTTTGGAGCCGCGCTTCTAATCCCCGTTGAGGCTAGTCGTGCCTATTTATAGTCTCCTAGGCGGAACTAGCCGTTGAAGCTTGGAGAAAACATAAAAAACTAGCCGTTAGAACTCATTCGGACGTTGTCCAAAGGCCATCGGATTCGTCCAGTGGTGCAACAGAACCACATATAAGAACTAGATCGGAAGCGTTTAGTGGATGCGCAACATGCCTATGTGGAGCAAACCGGACGCTAGCCGCCTACGCGCAAGATAGAGTTTTGCACAATGAACGGATGCATCCAGAGATGACTGAGCACCATCTAGAGAATGATTCCAGGAAACAAAGACTTTGGGAGAGAATTAAAAACCCGATCAGATGCTGTCCGGATGGACGGGACGCAGTCTGAAGGATACTAAAAAACTAGCCACCGTTGGCCACGAGTAGGTGACCGGATGCGTCTGGTGAACACTAGACTATAGAGCTAAAGACTTGTCTAGGCTAGGGTTATCTTGACGAGTTCTCACTTACGTTCTAGGCATCAAAAACTTAGGGAAATGATCGAAGATGACTTGGAACTCAAGATCCAGCAAGATCAAAGATTTTCGGACCTCCTTCAAAGCAATAGCAAAAATTAAAAACCCTAACTACCCCTGAGCTAAAATGTGACCTCATCTAACGCCCGGTCACACCTGTGCCTTCTTGATTGGGATCGTCGTCTTGGATGTTGTCTACTCCGGTATGGTTCCATGTATTCCGAAAACACACTTGTGGACCTTGAACATTTTTAATCACTCGTCACAAATACCAAAAGCCTTCAAAGGCATAGATACACTCACACCCTTGCCATTCTCTCTCCACATGTACGTGTTTTCGCTTTTGGCTTCATTCCTCTCTCCCTCGCCATTATCTCTCCACATATGATGTACGTGTCGACGGTTAGGATATCGGTCCCAAGTCAACTAAGGTTCTTGAGAAGGGGAGATAGAAGACACTGCCGAGCAAGGCAAACAGCAATCAACGAGAAGGGGACAAACACAGAGTTTTTATCCTGGTTCAGGCCTCTCCGGGGAGATAATAACCCTACGTCCAGCGCTTCTTTATATGAGAAAGGATTACAAAAGAGGAACTCGACGAGATGAACAGGTCTCGACGAGATTCTGGGTGTACAAGGAAGTAACATACGATCTTGGCTTCAAGTCGTGCTATACTTCTCGTGGTAGGCTGACTACGAGATCGTAACGAACTCGTACACATGCCAAATACATCCCAAGGTAGATAAGGCATATCTCCAATTCTTGGGGATCACGACGTCTGCTCCAATCCGGGAAACCACGTCCAGGTCTTCAAGTAACCGTGCAGAACTCTTGTTCGAGTCGGACTCAAACAGGAATCCTATGCCATTACGCACTGTGCCAACCAGGAAACTGTTCGGCAGGATGCATAAGGGCCTGAAAGAGCCCTCTAAGGGAACCAGGCCCTAGGAGGCTGTTCGATTAAGCCGTCAGGGAGTGGGCCATGGCAATGGGCCGTGATTTTATCCCCGACAGCTGGTACCTGCTGCCGGGCAGGGGTTATCCAATCCCCGACAGTATGCACACAATGAGAAGAGGAGGTGGATCCAAAAGTACCAGCCGCAAGTGGTGGGAGGGTTGGCTCCATGCTTCCACATGAGGATGAGCTCCCATTCATCTCTCTTTCTCATGCCTCTCTCTCTCTCTCTCTCATGAATCTCTATCTATCCTCCTCTTACTCTAATTTTTCATCCTACACTCCAAACGATCATATATAGAGAAGATGGTGGTTAGGAGAAGTGTCGTCCCTGTTTCGCCATGTAACATAAGCTATGTCATGCAGAACTTTGGGTTTGACTGGTGAAACTTTGTTTTGTTCTCATGAAACTTCTTTTTTGTATATGGTGAATGTTTTAATATATAGCAATATAACATGAGGTTTCATCCATAATTTGGCCAATTCTCATTAGCACTTCAAGTTTTATTGGTCCTTGTTCAAGTTTCATCTTCTAGTTTAGCTATGTTTTATTGGTCCATCAAGATTCATCAACAGTTATCCAAGTTTCAATAGTAGTTTAGCAACCTTTCACATGTTATTTTTCAAGTTTCATCTTCTAGTTTAGCTGGGTTTTATTGGTCCTTCAAGATTCAACAACAATTATCCAAGTTTCATTAGTAGTTTAGCAAACTTTCACATATTATTCTTCAAGTTTCACCTTTTAGTTTAGCTAGGTTTTTTTTTTGGGGAAAACCATGGGAGGGCCCTATGGTATAAAGAATATATTAATAAAGATAATTACACGGGTTTATTTACATGTGGCCTTCAAGCAAAGAAACAAATGATTGTCTGACCCAATCCTTTAACCTATGCATATGCATATTGAGCAACTCTTTAAAGTGTTTCCAAGAGAGAAGATCAAACGGAACATTGTGGAAAATGTAATCATTTATAATTCTCCAAATGCTCCAGCAGATTAATTGGAATTATTCAAAGAAGAAAGGAAGACTTCCCCACAAAAAAAAGAAGGAAGACTTGAATTTTTCAATTTCTAAAAAAATCTGGATGGAGATCTCTTCTTGTGACCAGGTGATATCAATGGCTGACCAACAGACAATGATAAATGAGCAGTTAAAGAACAGATGATTTTTAGTTTCCAAAGAATTTGTTTGACATAGGACACAGTGAGGGCCCTCTGGCAATGTGAGACCCTTTTAGATAAGGATGTCTTTCATGTTTAATCTATCAATGATGAGCAGCCAAAAGAAGAAATTTATTTTCAGTTGACATCTTCCTTTCCAGATATTTGTCATAATAGGTATGTCATCTAGTAATTTGAAACAATGCTTGTAGTAGTGTTGATATCTTGTTTTCCCCAAATGAGTGACCAAAAATCGTTAACATCTAGTTGTAGTGAAGAATTTGAGGTTGTCTGAAAGAGTATCTAGCCTCGTGCATAAGCTTGTGAAGAGAGAGGGAGATGAAAATTATGTCTCAAAAATTGTTCCTCACCATGAAATTGTGAGAAGAATTGAAGTGATTCCATTTTGTTTCTGGAGGCTGAGTAAATATCTTGCGCCAATAGAGATACTGCTTCCCGACGCCATATGTCATCCCAAAATGAGATAGTTGAGCCATTTCCTGGGTAAGTCCTTTTTGTTGAAGAAGTTGTATAGATATTTGAGGAGAAGTGTTGTACTCTGAGTTGAAAGATTCAAAACTCCCAGTCCTCCTTTTTCTTTAGGTAAACAGACTAATTTCCAAGAAGCTAGACATTTGCCTCTACAGCCATTTACTGAATTACCGTTCCAAAGACACATCTTTCTTGATTTGTGAATATGCTTGATAATAGCTAAAGGTAGCTTTAATGTACTCATGAAGTAGGTAGGAAGCTGAGAAAGAACTGCATTAACCATGGTTAATCTACCACCAAAAGAGAGAAGCCTGGAAAACGTTGCAAGACTTTTATCAATCCTTTTAGTCAATGGTGCATATGTCAGGAAGTCAGGTCTGTTGATGGAGAGGGGGAGACCTAAGTAAGTGAAAGGGAAAGACTCCAATTTACACTCAAATTGTTTTGATAATGGTCAGTCTGGTCATTATCAATATTCAGAGGAATGAGGCTGGATTTGTTGAAATTAACTTTTAAACCAGTGGACACAAAGTAGGTATGAAGCTTTGCCTTGAGAAAATGAAGCTGATGCTGGGATGCTTCCATGAATAACAGTGTATCATCAACATACTGAATTAGAGGAAATCCTTGAAGGGCCTCATATATAACAGGATTGTTAACTAGTCCTTGTGTTTGAGCCTTGTCCAAAATGGAGTGTAAAAAGTCTGCTGTCATGATAAATAGCAAAGGTGATAAAGGATCTCCTTTTTCACTCTAGATCTACAAATAAAGTTCTTTCCTGGCACTCCGTTAAGTAGTACTGATGATGTATTGGAAGATAAAATTTCGGAAATCCATTGTCTCCAATGATCATTGAAACCTCTTGCTTTAAAGATAGAATTAATACAATCATGTGCCACAGAGTCAAAAGCCTTTTCAAAGTATAGTTTGAGCAGAATGATACCTTTCTTTGATTTTTTGTAAAGTGCAAGGTATTCATATGCCCAAGCAGTGCAGTCCTGGATGCTTCCCCCATTAATAAAGCCATATTGATTTTTATTAACTAGATCTGTCATCTTGGATTGCAATCAGTTTGCCAGTATTTTGGTGATTATCTTCAAACTGGTGTTCAGTAAAGAAATTGGTGTGTAGTCTGCTGGTGTCAGAGGGCTATCTTTTTTTAGAATCAAGGTAATGAATGCTCTATTTACAGATGAAAGAGAGATGCTATGATTGAAGAAATCAAAGCATAATCTGTATAAGTCCCCTTTGATAATGGGCCAGCATTTCTTGTAGAAAACATTACTAAAACCATCAGGCCCTGGAGATTTATCAGTTGGGAATCCTCATACTACCTCATCAATCTCTTCTGATTTTACTTGATGAGATATGTCTGAGAGGTTATTGATTTGTGGGATCAAAGAATCTAAGTCAAATTCCATCTTGGTTTCAGGTGCAATTCCCAATTTATTCTTGAACAAATCCAAAAGGATGAATTCTTTCTCATTGTGGTTGGTGGCAGTCTGTCCAAGTGCATTTTTCAAAGAAATAATTGTATTCTTCTTTTTCTATCTGAAGCAGCTGCATGGAAGAATTTAGTGTTCTCATCTCCAAATTTCATCCATTTAATTGTACATCTATTCCTCCAGTAGGATTTTTGCATATCAAGAAGGTGGATGATATGATTTTGAATCTGATTACTGAAAGCGAATTCATTACTCATGAGGTTTCTGGATTCCTCCAATTTGTTCAGAAATGATAGCACTTGATTACTCCTATCCCACAGGATCTTAAGATTGGAGATACTACTGCTCCATTGCTTGATAATTCTTCTAAGAAATTTGAATTTTGAGGTTAAAATTCTTGCTGAATTCAGCTCTTGATGCATAGGATGATTCCAAGCAAAATTTACCACTTCTTCAAAATTCGGCAGTTGGGTCCAATAATTTTCAAATATGAAGATATTTGATCTAGGTATCTTGGTACTAAGCTAGGTGACACAGGGGGAGTGATCTGAGATAGGGGAATCAAAAGCCAAAACAATTGTATTTGGATAAATTGAATTCCAATTTTGAGAAGTAAGAATCCATTCCAGTTTTTCTAGCAAGGGATTTGTTTGTCTGTTACTCTAGGTAAAAGACCTATTATTGATAGGGATGTCATTGAGAGACAAATTGCTAATTAATGTATTGAATGTGAGCATATCTATCATGTTTGCTCCAGGTAGATTTCTGTTCTGCACATATCTGTAAAGGTTAAAGTCACCCATGAAAATCCAATGTTCATGACGGGGAATGCTCAAGTTGTTTAGCCAATATAGGAAATCCAATTTTTCATGTCCTCTACATGGTCTATAAATATTTAAGAGGTGCCAAGACTGACTGTCCAATTTATTTGTGATCAAAATGTGCACAACAAATGAGTGAATTTCCACCACTGAAACTTGAAATAAAGATGAATTTCAAATAGTCAAAATACCGCCAGATAGACCAATGGATGGAGAATAACAAAAATCATCCAAATTTCTAGGACAAAACTTATTTAGAAAAGCAGTGTCGAAGTGCTCTCTCCTTGTTTCTTGAAGGCAAACAAAATGGCATTTGTGCTCATGGATCATATGGAAAATAGCAGGCCATTTAAACTGAGAGTTAATGCCACGCACATTCTAACTAATAATGTTTATCTGTCTATAATCCATGATAAACTTAAAGGATTAAGTGTGCAAGGAGCATAACCACATATGCATCCTACATATAAGTATCTGAATAACATATTACAAAAATTGGGTTCCCAACCCAAATCCAGACCACATAATATCAGATCCATTACAAACAAAGGAAGTAATAACACTACTGATCCATAGTAGTGTTCTGTTCTGCAGCAGGTTGCACCACCCCTGCAGGAAATTGCTCATCTTGAAATGAGTCTTGAAGCCCAACAAATTCAGAGAGAGTCATAATGTTTGCTGAAGTGAGGATAGGAATGCTAATGGTATCTGAAGCTAAAATGTGTTCTGCTGATGCCTGATCTGAAAGGTATTCCCTGAAAAGTGCTTTTAGCAAATCTTTCCCTTTGTTTCACTTTCTTCTCCGGTGGCAAAGCTAGAAGGGATGGAGGTTCTTTTCTGAGTCTGGTGCTTCTTCTCAGGCCTGCCTCTAATAAATAAGATGAAAATTTCAATATTCGGGGACTCTTAGTGGGGGGAAGGATCTCATGTAAACTTGAATCTAAAACATGATCTCCTGAAAGGCTGATAGGTGAGTCTGGCAAGCAGATTTTTTTTTTAAGGTAGCCATCCAGCTTGTTAAGTTGTTCCTGAACACCACCAAAAACTAGGAGATCTATCTGACCAATGCAAGGTGAGAAGATTACTGATTTGTGCAGGAGATGATCATTCTGAGCCTAGATGGGAAGAAAAGAAGGGTTGTATGAGAATTGCTAATGATTTTTCTCTATGACTGATCTCCAATTCTTGCTGAAACAAAGAGATTTCTTCCACAGGTTGAGTAACTCCATTTTGGTCATCTGAGGCCTAAATAGTTAAATTAGCGTGATGAAGATCATCTATTCCCTACAGTTGCAACCCCTGTCCATCAACATTAATGACCTCTTCTTGTTCCATATCATCTATTGGCTGCTGGTTCCAATTGTCATTGATCTGATCATCAAGGTCAGAGGCTTGATCCTCCTGTTGTTGCTATTGTCCTCGTTCATCTTCTGGTGGATCAAAGAAAGGGTGTGGATTACCATTTGGTGAAATAGGGTCCTCAGGTGGAATCCAAGGATCAGCAGGATTACCAACCCATCTTGTGACTAGAATTGTCAAACATTTTTCTTGCTGGCCATATGGGGCATCTGGGATCCTTACAGTCAAGCCTCTCGGGATCTCATCAAAATCTACTATCAAAAGTTTAACAAAAACTCGCTGAGGGGGAGCTGGTGTTCTTCCCCAAGTTATCAGCCTTCCAAATGATTTAACTAGGGTTTTTAGATATTCCTGATCCACCAGGTCAAGAGGAAAAGGCATAAGCATGAGCCAAGTGACGTGAGAGATTCACATTGCGATGAGTAACACCAGAATCAGGGCTAAATAAATTAACTGCCAGATCACCAACCATCCTAGCAGGACCATCAATTAGACGATCTGCCTCCAATGTGGATCCCAACTCAAATAGACCAATGCCATAAGGGTGTCTAAAGGAGTTCACCACCACTATTTCTAACTCATTCTGAAGGAAATTCACCACTTGTTGCCTGAAGAACAGTACCTGATCTGCCGGAAGACCCCCTTGAACCACAGCCTGCACAAAGTTTCGATGGCGCTTCGATGGCGGGTGCGAGAGTGACATAAGCTCTAGCAAGCCTATGTTCTCCACCATCTTCCACTACGGCATCCGGATGCGGCAGGTAGGGGTGAGGATCAAAAGCAAAGTTTGTGATGGATGGCGGTGCTGGTGGTGGCTATGGAAGGGGAGAGAGTGGAGGAGAAGGTTTCGAGGTAGATGGAAGGACGGAAGTTTCGGCACGTCCACGGGAAACAGTAAGATGCGGCCTAATTGGGCTTTTAACGGGCCTCCAAACCTTCCTAGGTTTGTTCCTGTGAAAGGACTCAAAGGAGTCTTCCGTGCGGTGGCCCCATTGACGACAATAGGAGCAGGAATAGCCCACTCGTTTTTATAAAATCTTATGGGGCTGAAATCCCGCCCGTTCCTTAGATTACAAAAACCGATTCCAATCATGCAAATTTGATTTTTGAATAGGAAATTGAATCCAATGAAAAATGAATTTTTGGTTACGAGCATGTGATCTATCATCTCTGTCAGATGGTTGAAGAAAATTTGATAAACGCTTGAACACATTCGCAATCGGGACAACTCTTGAGGTTACCGAGGCATAAGATTTTTCTGGATTGAACTAGAGTCCACTCTTTGTCCTTCTCTGATTGCCAAAGATTGAATTCCCTACGCCAATTGGGCGCACCATTGTTCTAGAGATGAAAAAAGATGGAGAAATCCTTCTCAACAATCTTACGCAAATTATAAATGTGAAAACCCACTTCTTTTGAGAAAACTTAGAAACAAAAGCCAAAATCACAGAGCTGATGAACACGAAAATGCTCAATCGGCCCCCCAAAACAAGCCACTACAACTTGAGCCACTGATGGATGATCCAGCTGAAAATTGAAACGACCAAAAGAACACACTAAGATGAAAGGGCGTGGACCTTTTTTTGCCAATTTGTACAGCTGGGCAACCGCAATCTTCTTC
The DNA here is from genome assembly GCA_005191435.1 of Raddia distichophylla. Lineage (NCBI taxonomy): Eukaryota > Viridiplantae > Streptophyta > Magnoliopsida > Poales > Poaceae > Raddia > Raddia distichophylla. The sequence continues at coordinate 813,913 of SPJY01020215.1, read as the reverse complement.
TCGAAAACCTTCCCCCGATCGGCCACGTTGAGGGTGAATTCCATGGGGGATGAAGAAGAAGAGATCCATCAGATGGAGATCGCCGGAGCTCCGAGCGCAGACGAGGTCGCCCCAGTCGCCATCCCTTCAAGCAACACCAACCGAGGTGACTAACTGAATCACCAAATCCACAATCTTCAGCCGTGCCTCCAGCTGCGGTGGGTGCAGTGTCAACAAGCTTCGCCTTTGTGCAGGGAGCAAGAAACGAAGCCCACAATCTTAGCGATCAAAATCCCCTAGTTTAGCTAGGTTTTATTGGTCCTTCAAGATTCAGCAACAGTTATCCAAGTTTCATTAGTAGTTTTAGCAAACTTTCATAGGTTATTCTTCAAGTATTATCATTTTTTCTTAAGTTTCAGTTCAAGTTTTATAAGTTTTCATCTGCATATCATCACTACATTGCCAAGTTTTATCAATAGGGTTTTCATGTTTCACAAGGATGTGTCATGTTGATGCAAGCGTTCGATGGGATGGTTCCCATCGGATGCCCAATCCGCTCGCTTAAAGATAAAGGTGCTTGGTGAACTCCCTGAGGATTCTAGAGATGGAAATTCTATACTGGCTGTGGTTATGGATCACGCATCTGAGAACGGAGAACGTAGAAGTGACTATAGTTTAAAGAATGAAGTATTTGGCATGTCAAAACAATACATACTTTTTTTGGATAATGGAAAAAAAATTATAGCCTTTGCACCTCTAGGATGCTTGCGGCCACTAGAACAAATATTATCTTATAATGTGTAGTAGAAATGAAATAGCGAACTTAAACAACATTAATCATATTATAAAATTTCCATCCATGATTAACATATATAGTGATGAGGACAATCTCGAATGCTTGGCACGCTTCGATAAATTCCTTCCTTTCATCCTCATGTTGCAATAGTGTCCATTATCATCATAGTCAGTAAGCACTGCACATCTGAAAACAGTTGTATAAATGTTTTGTACATCTGCATTTGTCGAGAACAATATCATTTCTGCAAAGCCAAGTGGCCCAAAATAAGATAGCAGAACCAATTAATGTCATTTTCATTTTGTTTTCAACTCCTTCCTTGAAGCCTGGTTCCTCATATATATATGTATCAAACTTCTATGAGAATCCAAGCCTACTAACTTAATAACACCACTATCAGAAAAAAAATCAATCAAACCTCATATTACATGTCTTTGCAACTATGGCTACAAAAAAATGAACAAAAGAATAAAGATACAACTTCCCCTAAGAAACTCCGAAGCGTGCACTACAGAAGTTGTCACTGTGAAAAATTGACATCCAACTGCAGCCTCTCCGACTCCATGTTATGGTGGTAACTCCTCGTGTCCAACTGCGTCTCCATGCTCTTGTAACTCCTCGTGTCCAATTCTACACGCCCCATTGGTCCTCTATAGTAGTGATCCTCCAGCTGATCACTGCTGCTTCTTCCCACTACCTGCATCTCCATTCGCCTCAGCACCTGCAGCCGCTCCGCGATCTCCTTCATCTCGGGCCTCTCTTCTCCCCTCGGGCTCAGGCACCGCGCGGCGAGCTCAGCGAGCTTTGACACCACGTCCATGGCCCCGCCGCCCTCCATGATCTCACAGTCCACCATGCTCCAGAGATTGTTCTGGTGGAACACGAAGAGGAAAGTAGAGGACAGGGACTTCTTCTCGCCGGACTCGTCGACGTAGATCGCCTTCCTGCGGGTGATGAGCTCCACGAGAACGACCCCGAAGCTATAGACATCGCTCTTGTCGGTGAGTTGCCGGTTGGCGAAGCTCTCGGGATCGAGGTAGCCGAGTGTTCCCTGGACGAACATGATGAACTCGTCTTCGTCCATGGACGTCAGCGCCGCCGCGCCAAAGTCTCCGACCTTGGCGTTGAACCCGTCGTCCAGGAGTATGTTGAGCGACTTCACGTCGCCGTGCAGGATCGTGCGCGACGTCGAGGAATGCAGGTAGGCGAGGGCCTCCGCCGACTGCGCGGCAATCTTGAGGCGGAGCTCCAGAGAGGAGGCTGGCCGCCACCGGTGACGAGCACCGCCATGATCGTCGCGGTGGAGCAGCTCGAACAGCGTGTCATTGGGGACGAACTCGTAGACCAGCATCGGGACGCCCACCTCCAGGCAGCAGCCGAGCAGGCGGACGATGTTCCGGTGGTTGATCTGCGAGAGGATGATGATCTCGTTCACGAACTCCTCCTTGCAGTCGTCGTCGTTGTCGATCACCTTGGACTTCTTGATGGCGACTTCCCTGCGATCATCCAGTGTCCCCTTGTACACCATTCCGTGGCCGCCGCGCCCGATCACCCGATCGTCGCTGAAGTTGTTGGTGGCCTTCTTCATCTCTTCTTCCGTGAGCACGCGCACCGTGTCGACTTTTCTTGAGATCATCTCATCGTAGAGCCTGAGGCCTCCATTCTTCTTGAAGTATTCCTGCCTCTCCATCGCGTGCTTCCTTCTCTGGAGTTTTATTACTAGTAAGAATGCCATGGCCATCACCATGATAGCAGAGACACTAAGGCCTGCAAATCAAACAGCAAGAAGTTGGGGACCTGTTTACAACTACATAGTTGTAACTTGTAAGAAACATTACATGTTTACATGTTGTAAGAAACATACCCGCACAAATACAATAATTTTTAGGACTCAAATCCATGACATCCAGACACTAAACAAGTTAACCAACAGATGTACGTCATATATAATCTTTTGCCTTAGATAGGATATGTATTTATTTTGTCCCCGTTGTTTGAATTTTTCATCAATTATTTGCTGGCTTCTAGATAGCCAAAAGGAACAATTTTGAACTAGGAAATCCTAGATCTTGTTGAGAACTACAAATATAATCTCCATCCATTTCATATGAATAAGTTATGAAACTTCAAGGATATTCACTATAAAACTTGGAACCATTGTAAAATGTGTTGATTCTAATTTACAATCAACACTGATACCGCTAGTCAGGGATTTAAATTTAGATGAACCAAAAAATTTGGCCTTGGACAAAATTACCGGATTTCATGGAATTTTGGTTAAATTTTACTGAAAGAAAAATAGAACTTTTAAATTTTTAAAAAATATAAGAAAACCATAAAGACAAGTATTTGAGCCATGCACCTCATGTTCACTACGCACCACCCACTGGGCTATAAGAGGTCTTCTAAAGGAGGAGGTTATGCCTTTTTTATTTACCTGATAAATTTTTTTAAATTCAATAAATTTTGATAAGTGATTTATTGTATCGTCCTAGGCAAAAATAACCAAATTTTGTGACATTTTGAAGAAATAAAAATCCCTGTCACCAATAAAACTAATGTTATTTGTTCTATACGGGCCGAAACTTTGTAGATCTGTGTTGCTTCCGAACTTGAGCTAGCATGCATGCTAGCATGTGTGTATGGGTGCGAACTGTGACATCCTAATAAATATTAGAATGTCCCAAGCTTATTTGAAAATAAAAACCTACGAAAAACCTGTATTACAATTTCTCTATATTAAAAATCCGAGGTTTATTAGTATTTTATGCCTAGAAAAGCCAAATTAAGGTCATGGGACCCACCTAAGGCCCCAAGGTCGACCCATGGTCGTCCTAGACCCTTTCCCAAGCCACATCCACGTTCTTGAACCTTCCTAGAGCCTTTCCAAATCGAGTTCTACTCAGATAAGGAATCCAGAGCCCGTTTGGACCCACACTCGAGTTCTAATCCAATTAGGACTCTCCTTGGCCAACCACTGCCCCCCAACCACTATAAATACCCCCTAGGACCTCCCCTCACGACCACAACACCTCCCACACCAAAACCCTAGCCGTCGCGGGAAGTTCCGATCTCTTCCGAAGCTCTCCCCGAGGTATCTCGTATTTTCTTCAACCCAAAACCCAGATTTGACCTCTCCATTCAATTTGAAATTTGAACTATTTTGGATTTTCCTAGCCCTAGATATGCCCACCGCAAGTTTTTGCAGGAGGAGGAAGTCGAACTTACCTCGTTTTGCGTGAGCACCACATCAGCAGACCCGCCGCCGCCTCGGGATCCGCAAGCCAACCCGCCGCTGCCACCTTACCGCTCGCTCCCCCGCTCCCGCCTGCTCGCTTCCCCGCCGGCCAACAACTCGTATAACTTCGTATAATGTATGCTATACGAAGTTATTACGAGCACGCATGCTAGCATGTGTGTTTGGTTCAATGGACAACAGCTTTGCTATGATTAGGTCTGCTATTCACTCATAGGATGGGCCTTATTTGACTTGGCTCTTTCATAATTGAAATCGGAACCCTATCGTAATAACTTCGTATAGCATACATTATACGAAGTTATACGAGAGGCTGCCTCCTCAGCCCCGCGCGCGAAACGCGCAGGAGGGAGAGCTGCACCGCCACCCTCACTGACCGTGGGCCCGGCTAGCCATGGGTCCTGCGCGTTAGCCACAGCCGCCCGCAGCCCGCGGAACCCGCTGAACCGCCCGAACCGGCACCTGTTTTCGTCGGTTTTCCAGTTTTTCTTTATTTTGTCCGGTTTTCAATTGTTTTTAGCCCAAATCACACTGAAACTTCCGTAATTCTTTCCCATTGCATCCGATGTCCGATTAGGGTGATTCCAGAGCCGTTGGATCCCAAATTCTCTCTAGTTTTTTTATAAAATTATTATTTATATATACTTTTGATCGATTTATTGATTGGTTTGCTATTTTCTTGTGCATCTGCGTTGTGTGCTGCGAGCGCTAGTAGACGTTGCATATTGCTGTTGTTGCTACGTGGAGCCTGGAGCCGACATCGGAGGAGACCAGCAGGACGTTTACTTCGACGAAGGCAAGTTTTAGTGCATGCTATTACACTGTTATCATTTCGATACCTAGTTTTAGTAACCCCGGGCGGTATGAATGATCCTTTTGATTATGTGGTGGATCGGAGTACCAAACGGGGGGATTCACCCGTTTATTTTATTTATAATATGTGCATATCATGTAGATGTAGTGTGTGCGTGCCCAATCGTACTAGTCCTTTACTAGTACGACATGCCTTTACCATTTGATAAGACAATTGATTATTTCCTTAACCTGTCCTTTGATTAGTTGTAGGATTGTTTATCACTATAAAAAAGAATGCTTATTGTCGAAGCTATGGCTTTGGGTGGGATTTTTGGATAACTAAATAAACAACTAAAAGCAATTGGTCAAGGGGAGGCTCAGCAAGGTGGTGCTGGGTTTGTGGCTGTGGTTTTGGAGAGCCTCCTCTATTAAGGACTGGAACATGTGGCATACTAGACCAAACCTTACAGGACAGCCGCAAGAGCCTTCGGGTCCTGGCTGAGTGTCCTATGGAGTCCAATAACCCCCTGCTCGTGGGATGTCCGGTTACGTGTTGGTAGTGTTGTTCTAGGGTAGAGGGTTGCGCCTAGGGGTGAAAACGGATCGTATTCGGATCATTCGGATAGAGATTTTTGGCTCGGATAGATACATATACATTATAGTTTTTTCCCATACAACTCATATTTTGTGTTTGGAATGAAGGTTAATAAAACGGTCTAAATACTTTTTTAAAATATGTTGTCTATTTAATTCGGATAACTCGGATATCTCGGATACGGATAAAAACTTTCACCCCTAGTTGCGCCTTCATCCCGAGGGGTAAGTACAAGCTCGCGACCGAATGGTTTTAATGGGGAACGCCTCGGGGCGGTATCCAGGTTCACTCAGTTGGTACCTTGCTGTGGGGGATCCGACCGGACCGGGGAACCTAAAGTACAGGGCGGGCGAAGTGGTGGGCAAAGTAGGTTGAAAGGCCTTGTACCGTATCTCCCTCTTTTGGGATGAGACGGGACCTGTCGGGGAACTTGTCCACACTCTGCAGAGTTAAAACTATCATGATAGCCGTGTCCACGGTTATGGACGGGGAGTGATGTTTCCACTGGGAAGCCACATCCTCATTAGACAAGAATTGTGGATTATTTGTTGCAGGTGACGAGCAGCAGAATTAGGTATCGTTTGGGAAGCTTGCTACGGCGTCCGAGCTGGACGTCGATACCTTTACCGCGTCGTTGGCTTGCTTTGGATTATCTTGCTTAGTTAACATTATTTATTATTTCGCTACTCTGATTGTGTTGGATTTTATTGATATTTTGTATTGTTCCGATGGGAATGCCCATCGTTTACCTGTAAGACAATAATATCGACTGTTAAATACATCTATTTCTTTTAGCTAATGATGTGTGTACTGGTATTGCTATGTCCGTCTTGCGATGCTTGTCCTGCGTGCATCGTCTGGGCGAGATCATGGTGTTGGACACCGGGGTCGCGACACGGACCTCCTACCCGTGCCCAACACGTGTATGTCAGTACCCAACTGCAACTTACATATACATTTTTTTGTGTACCTTTAAAATTGGCAATGATAGCACTAATGGTACCATTTTATGAACGCGTGGATAGTTTTACATTAACAAAACTCGCCTCCTATTTGTGGTTTTATTGTAGTGACTCTCTGGAAGTTGCTAGCCTTAGTGTAGGGCTACGCAAACGATTGTTTGGACTGTTGGATCAAAATCCAACGTCAAGATCTCTTGCCTCTCTCTTTTCCTCCCCCTCTCTCTGTCTCGCCTCTTGCCATATCGAATCTAGCCAGGCTCTTGCGTGTGTCTCCTCCTCCTCTTCCTCCATCCATGTCACTGCCATTGCCGCCTACAGCCTGCAGTGCCTGCATGGCCTCTCCGCTACGTCCCTGGTCCCCCTTGCTGTTGCTGCCCCACCCACCCTAACCTGAAAGCTGGCGCACCAATCCGCCTGCCAGAGGGGAGGAAGACGACAGTGGTGGCACTGGCCGTAGTGGAGGAAAACGACAGTGCAGTGACAGAAATTTGAATCTCTATTTTTTATGGACCAAAATTTCCAATTTGATCGGGCAACATTTTTTCCAAATACAAAACCACCAATTTTTATCCTGAGACATTTTCTTACTAAGCCCTAGGCGATGTTTTCAATCATTGCACACTACTACAAAATAGGCCTTCACAAACGATCTAATAAGCGGTCAAATGCGCATCGCTTATAATAGCTGCAACACAAGCGGTTCAATAGCTCAAGCCTAGAAAGGACCTTTACAAGCGGTTCGTAACACGAACCCATTGTAAAAGCCCTTTTTGAATAAATAAAAGGAAAGTTTCCCCTATCTCATTAAAGATCACGCATGGGTGGGTTATCTAGCTGGGTGAGGTGTGGGTCACGAGAAGGGGTGAGGCAAGACAAATCTGCAAAATTCGGATATGACCTGATAATTGACTTGTGTATATATATGAAAGTCACTCGTCGTTTGTTTAATGTACACAACCTGCCACCTGGATCGGCATCTCATATAATAATAATCACATCATTTGATGTCCTTGTCACCTCTACTCCATTAATTACCTTGATCATGTACACCTAGCACTTGACCAGTTCAATTATACATATTACCCATAAAAATGTGCACGGCTAAACTTTATAAAGTTTGCTTATTTAAAAAGACTACAGAAAGTTTTGCTGCCAATATTTTTGTCAGTATATAGATCATTAGATTGCACGTAGAAAGCGCATGCATATTTTTTTTTTACAAAAAAACATAACAATTACTTCTCATTGATATGTCACAAACACAATATAAATTAGGGGAAAAAAGTAGTAGTCCACGTTAACCCTATACCAAACCAATATTATTTCATAACAGGGAGTATAAACTACAAATACACACATTCCTTTCTACATAATCAATCCATCAACAAACTATATATATAGCGACAGATTATAGTTTGAAAAAGTTGCTTGGAGAGCAAAAAAATTATTAAAAAGTGGCTAGGAGGAGGGGTGTTTGGAGAAGAACCAGTTAAAACTTTTAAAAATGGATACAGTTTTTTTTGACATTTAACTAGTACAAAAATGATAATTTTTTAGTTATATTTTTTAGTTATAACTTTGAATTATAATTTAAACTAAAAAGAACAAGACCATAACATTTGATCCCTCGGTCTTGAAGGGAGATTACATTTAGATATGTCCCTAGCCCATTGATATGGACACACATGGCATATATGTCGGTTTCAGGTGATGTGAGATGTACAAAATGAGTATCAAATTATAAAATTTTTCATCATTTGCATTGACCAGACGCCAAAAACTTAGCTAGCATGGAAAAAACAATATTTGTGAATACTGGATGGAAACGAAGGTGCATGTAAGAGTTGAGGGCCTTACTTACCTATAGCCATTGCTGTTGCCTTGGTGATCACTGGTTGGCATCCATAATTGGTGCCGCCAGGCTTTGTTCCTCTCTTGCATTTGCAGAGGTAGCTCCCTGGTATGTTGACACATACTCCATGCTTGCATGGGTACATTTCCTCAAACATACGATCATGTTTCCGCAAGGCACACTCATTTATATCTGAATAGAGTTAGAAAGTCAGGGACTATTTTCGAGCAAGAAATTAAAATAGAGGAATAATGGAATAAAAAAGAAAATTAAAGTGTAAACTTGAAAATAATTTATTATGAAACAGAGATATGAGAGGAGATGTTGGGAGCACATATTGCTTCCTTTGGGTGGGTTGGAGTGGAGTTTTATTTTCTTTTTAAAATCTATAGTATCATTCTTTTTATTTTTATAGAAACGTAAGCTTGATTTCCTTTGACACGGATACATACCCTCTATCCAAAATTTTCTATATGAAAGCAGAACTCCAAATTGGATCCAAACAAGTTATACAAAGTAAACTTATATTTCCTCTAAAAGACAACGAGAGCAGAATAGTGCTCCTTGACTCTCCCTAGGGATGGCAGTCAAGTGGGTATTACCGGGTACGCCTAAGCCATACCCATACCCGATATCCGGATCACTATTACCCAAACCCAAACCCAGAGCTATGAACGGGTACATGTCCATACCCATACCCAAACACTCCATAGATACAAATCATTGAGTCATGTAAAAGTGAGGGGCCTAATAGGCAACAACCAAGTATATTTCACTTTAACACATGTTGTTTTGTTAACATTTAAATATATAAGCACACAAACAACACTAAAAAATATGATTTGAAATTATAACTACTAAGTACTAAATCACAATGAACAAAATTATTTATTTTATAATTATTTTGGGTACCCAAGGATACAAAACATTATCCGTACCCATACCCACTAATTTTGGGTATCCATACCCAGATACCCATAGAAAAAATGGTACCCATGCCCAGACCCATCGGGTCGGGTACCCGTGGGTACTCGGACCCATGGGTGTTATTGCCATATTGGCACGCTCCCCGTGTTCTATGTCATCTCGAAATCAAGGAGAGACTCACATTTCTTGAATTCATTAGAGGTGTTCGATTATGTGCCATCTAATACAAAAACTATCATTTGACCGGTAAAGGACCAATTGTGTCCAATTTTGACAATTTTATAATCACTTTAACATGGTTTTAGAATTTAGAGAGCAAACCATATAATTTAATGAGTGGCACCAAATCGTTCAATGAATTCCCTTTTTTGCCTTTTTTTTTTGCTATTGAAGTGCCTATGGTGCTTATTCATATCTGTCATATTGGCATCTTTTAAAATTGGGAGCCTAATAGGTTTTCAGATTTTTAATACCCATGTTTCCCAAAGGGACACTTTGTTTCACTCCTTTCATTTATACTCTAAGTTCGATTGTTGTAATATATATACTTGACTACTTTAAGATAGATGATCGATCGATCTTAAGAAGATCTTTGTCTACTCCTCAGAGTAGCCCATATGAATTTGGTGACTATTGCCGTTAGGTGACCTTTTTGAGTTATGGACACACAAGCAATGCCAAAACATGTGTGCTAGGCGTGCGACACATGGGATTGGGATGCGAATGGGACGGCCATAAGGCCATCTTTGGCTCTCTCTAGTTCATTTAATTAAACTATAATATTTCACTTTTTAGTTTTTAGCTCAAACAAATGAACTAGAGAGGATCAAAAATGGCCCTAGGACCGCCCCCATTCGCATCCCTGACACATGCATCGTGCAACTGACTAGCAATAGGGGAGAAAACTTAGCTGTCTAAACATTCCTAAAACTCAACCCTCAGGTCGATGCAAGAGTCGTAGTGATCTTTTTCTTCACAAAAGAATTTATTTCTCGTTCTAGAGGTACCAACAATAATGAGTTAGGAGCTTGATTACCTTGGCAGCCGTTGACAAGGTAGGGGTTGCCGTCGTACCCCTGCGAGCAGTTGCATCGGTACCCTACGCCGTTGGTCGAGTTGACGCAGTGGCTGTTGGCGCTGACGCACGCAGACCTCCGGCTCTTGTCGCCGGCCTCCGGGCACCACCCGTCCCTCACCGCCCAGTCAGTCACGACGGGGGGGCGGCTCTCCATGAGGAAATTGTAGCCGACGAGGTGGCTCCGCCGGAAGCTGTACGACCCGACCTCGGCTACCATGGCGTAGAAGCAGGGGTTGAACCTCCAGACGGAGCTCACCCAGTTCCTCTGGAACGTCGCGCTGAGGACGCCGAGGTTGGAGGAGATGGCCACCTCGCAGCACCCCGTCCCCGCGCACGGAGCGCCGTCGGCGTCCGTGCTGTTCAGGCTGGCGCAGTAGGAGTAGCAGCCAGAGGCGTACGTGTCAACGTCGTCGGAGGAGCTGCCGGCGTGGCTGCCGCCGGCGAAGCCCAGGGCGTTGCAGCCGATCACCGTGAGCCGGTTCCGCGACGGCGAGAGGCGGAATGGGGTGCCGTCCATGGCGAAGTAGCCGGTCTTGTTGATGGACACGTTGGCCGACGTGTAGCAGATAACGCTCCTGAAGCCACGTAGACGCAGCTCGCCGCGCTCCAGCGAGACGTCGATGACCTCCACCTGCATGCCAGGGTCACCCACCATTGGCATCGGCGGCCGGAAGGTGTCGTTGCAGGTGATGTTGAACACGGGGTTCAGATGGACGGCGGCGCAGCGGCCGCCGATGCCGAACGGGTAGGGGATGGAGACGTTGCCGCACGTGTCGGGGCAGCCGGGCAACGACACGGCGCCGCCTCCGGCCGCGGCGGACGTTGCCGTCGCAAGTAATAATACAAGCAGGAGGATGGGAGACGATGATATGTCCTGCATGGCTGCTAAGCATCCTTGGGTCTTTCCTGTGCATAACACCATTTTGCAGCTGGCTATGGGCTATGGTTTGTTGTAGAATAGAACTCGGCACTTTAAACTGCCCAGTCCACTGGCAACACAAAGGGTTTTGCGTACATGTGTGCAGGGCAAATTCTATTCAACGTTGTCCTGTGAGAGAGAGGCGGAAAATGCAGCGTGCAAGTTCAGATTCAGAGTCCAGACGGACCACGCGGCAAATCGCAGATTAGGCACCCAAGAGGTCAAGAAATGTTTGACCAAAGGGAAGTTTTTATGGTCATCTTCTCCTTGTCCGATCGACGGGTGACCATCTGATTAAAAGTGATCAATTCGTAGCACCCAACACAAGCTCCTTGCTGTACCGACAGCAGCAGAACACAAATGAGTATTATAGCTTAGACAATAATTTAATTTTGATGAACCAATACAAATATGAAAATAAGAAATATAGCCTCACAAAATATTTTAACTTTTTTTAAGCAATGTATAAATATCTATTGATATTTAAAACAACTTTTTTCAGAAAGATTCTAAAATACAACAAAAAAAATCCTTCCACGCGCGCGATAAAAAAATTTTAGGTTCCCATATCTACCATTTCAAACTTATTTCTTTCCTATACGCCATCGATTTATTTTTCCTTCCTTATTTGCCATCACCCTTAGGTTTGCGGTTAGTAACCATTAAGTAGGGGATAAAAGACCAATTTACCCCTGGTTATAAATTTTGGACAAATTTAAATTCGGCAGAATACATTTAAGTTCAACAAAATTCAGAAAAATCATTTAAATTTGGCATAATTCATTTAAATTCAAAAAATCATTTAAATTCAACAAAATTCAATTAAATTGTATCAAATTTAAATAAAATTCTATTAAATTCTGTCAAGTTTAAATGAATTTAATTGAATTGAATTGAATTTTACCAAATTTAAATGATTTTGTAGATCTTATTGAATTATGTCATATTGAAATGATCCATGCAAATAGCACTCACACCAACCGGAGAGAAGACCTGCCAACCAATTTCAGTTCACATATGGATCTAGCATCACAAAGCAAGATTATGTAGCACAAGGAGATGAAATTATGTAGCGGTGGCATTATATAAGCATCTGTTCGTTACAGAAGTATATATTCATTCTAGGTGCGTGTGTCCATTGGCAGCTAGGTACTAGCAAAATAGAACAAAAGCAGGGATCATTGACCAATTAACAAAAATATCGGTCAAAGCAGGCATGCCTGACTGAAATAATGGTTACAACTTTCAATTCGCATCCAAGGTGAGAAATGACACAATCATGGGTCAGCTATCTGCATCCAAGGCAGTAAGGAAAGTCAGAACAAACTATCTGAGTAGTCCAGCCGTGTTGTCTTCCTATGCAAAGAAAACGGGCGAGGATCATCATTCATCAAGGCGACGACGACCGGGCAATGCGAACTCGAGCCGCCGCAACATCCGACCTCAGGCCGTCCTAAGTCAGCTGCGGCAGGTGGCAGCCATCCATGTAAGTATGTAACGAAGATGGCTCCTGGAACCTGCGTCGGAGGTGGTGCCCAGGCGCCCAGCGGCAGCCTGGCCCTGATCTAGTCAAAATTGGGGAGGATGGAGGCAATGTATTTTGGGTAGGGTGGAAGCACACCACTAAATTGCCTCGCGCCAGATGTTTTGGGGGTCCGGGACGAAGAACAAATTAGGGCCCTATATTTTAGCCTATTTCTAGTGTAAATCATTTAAAAAATAGCATAATATTTTCTAAATTAGGGCATTCTGGTTCTACTCAAATAGTCACTAAATTTTTAAAATTTTGAGCGGAGTCTACATTAGGCATAAAAAACTAATTAATTGCTCCTCATTGTGTTTCCAAAAATAATCTACCTTTTTTCTTTTTTTTTTGCTACCAGAAAAATGTCTAGACATAAGCAAATAGCCATTAGAAAAATATATTTGCAAGAAGTAGAGATTAGGGATTGCGAGTTTAATAACGAAACAACTTAATCTCTTGAGGCTTGATGTTGATGGAACACGACACAGAGGATTGAAAAGTGCAGTGCTCAACTCAACTCAACCTAGAAAGAGGGATGGCCAGATGGGGCCGGGCAGCCGTGCTGCTGTGGGGGGGCCCGGGGCCCTCCCAAGGGACTGAGGGAGTCCCGCGGTCACCGGTCGGCAACTCGGTGGAACCACGGAGATGCGGCCCCTCTGGGCTCTAGTTGCTGGCACAAACGGCTGAACGGGAAACCGAAATGGCGGGGAGCGGCCTAGCGGCAACGCAATTGGGATTTATTCCACTAGTTTTTTCCCAAATCACCAACAGAAACACAATTAAACACAAAATCAATGGCCTAGGGAAAGAGACTGGTGGATTGAGAATCGATTTTGGGGAAGGAATGTGGGAGAAGATTAGTAGTAAGGTGCACAGTCGAGTTGTTGCAGAGAGAAGCTTGATGAGTTGTTGTCCATGTCTTGCCCTCCGAGTACTACTGCTAGGCGCTAGGTAGGTCGGGGCCCCGCAAAATCTTGGATCCAGGGCGGTCGCCCCTATTGCCCTGCCCCAAGAACGGCCCTGATACAAGGTGGAAAAATTGGATACTAGGTTCGACTCGTGACCCTCGCATCGTGCTCGTCACTCCCCTCTCCTCCCTCCCCTCCCATCCTGTCCGTTTCTTCCTTGTGCGCCTCGGATTTGGGCAGCGGTGGCATCTCGTCGAGTTGCGTGGCAGCTGCGGTGACGGCCAGGCGCCGTCATGGTCCTGTGCCTCCTGTAGACGTAACGTTCGTTGTCGGCGACAGAGATGGGTGGAGCCGCAATTCGTGCGGTGGCTGCCCCGGAAGACCTGCGCGGCGCCGAGCGGGGCGAGGATGTTGCGCATGTGGTTCGCCGGGCATGCTCTTCTTCGCCAACGGCTTGTCATGCCACTGCACTGCCGGCATGTGGATGGCCGTCAAGGTCAGCCCATACACTGCAGCAGCGAGGCGGCGCATCGCCGTATTGCCGGGCCATAGCTCGGCGTCTCCGATGGCTCGCGCTCCATGGTTGGCCGGCCTAGTCAGCGACGGCGTGGTAGCGGTGGAGCGACAGCCTCGCCGGTGGTGCGTTGGGTGGCGCATTAACATGGGCACGGCTTGGCGTGGCGCGGCGTCTTTGGCCTGGCTGTGCTGCGGTGGCGTGTTCCAAGGCATGTGTAACCTTAGGGGTACTTGTCGGCAATATATGAAATAAAGCGGGACTTACAAGACGAAGATTCGATGGTATGCAAGAGAGTTGGGGACGGATATATTCAGGTTCAGGCGCTCGATGCGAGGTAATGCCCTACTTCCCATGGGAGTTGTTATAATGGGGGTTTGCGAGTACTGGGGAGCCCTATATCGAGATTATGGTGTGTCGATTGGATGTGGATCCGATGCTTAATGATTCAATGCCAAACTACGATGCCCAACCCCCCTTTATATAGTGGAGGGGGTGGGCTTACATGGTAGGATTTCCTATTCGGAATAGAGTCCTATTTTAGTAAGACCCGACTCGTATTGGCGTCGGCTTGGTGCGATTATGGATAGCTTCCCGGATTGGGGGTGCCCTTCCTCGTTGAGTAGTTGCCTTGCTACCCAAGCCTTGTATCGTAGCCGACTAACACTCGTCCTTCCCTCCTCGCTTTGGGTCGTCCCCTGTTGGGTGCTTCTTGAGCCTTCGTGAGGATACCCAGGGACCATGCTCTCCACATTAGCCCCTGAGTGCTTTTGCAATCGGTTTGCTTGGTGGACTGACTAATTTTATCAGCTAGTGACACAACCCTCCCAATTATCCCATGCTAATAGCCTTCTCTCGCTAAGACCATGGGACAATTGAGGAGGTTTAGGCGCATACAGCCGACAAAATCATCCCACCGGCAATGCCTTTGTCGGATGCGAGGCCATGATCAGAATTATGTAGCAGAACAATAATTAGAGTCCAATATCGCATTATTACATGATAAAGCCACACAGGGCCAAAAAGTCTTTAGTCTTTGATTCAAGGTCCACGATTTTAGAATACCAGTACATAGAACATGGGTAACTATTTTATTTGTATCATAAGTACCCAAAGGAAGATGCGACCCTCTACTCGGCATCCTCGAACTAGACGTCAATACCCAAGTTCTACTCATCCTCTGGGTAGCCATCATATTCCGAAGCATCCAGAAAAGTACAATGATCATCATCCCAAGCAAGATCTAACAAAGGAAATAAACAACAAGGGTGAGTACAAAGTACTCAGTAAGCTTTATTAGCAAAGATTGCAATGTGTGTCCATCCTTCTCATTCTCAAACATGCCTTAAACATCATCCATCCATCTTAAATAAAATACTTGTCATTAAAAGTGTGTTGCTTTTAGTAAGTCAAAAATTCTACTAACACTCGTCTTTTGTGGGATGTCCCAGTTTGTGTTGACAATTGCCTCACATATATTCTTCTCTTGATGCACCAGGTCGAGGTTGTGAGGCTGCTTCAGATCTGTTGCGTACGAAAGATTATAAATGCTGCACTCGTGGGTCCAATGTGCTCCTCACCATACTCATCTTGTAGTCCTTTTTTGCCAAATCTTCATGCCAAACGATGATATCCTGAACCTCGAACCGTTCTGGTGGTCGCTGTTTCGTCATAGTCTTGCCTTTGCAAAATGCATTTCTTTACATTCTAAATGGATGGTTCAGCTCAAGAAAAAGACGGTGACAGTCGAACCAACAAGCCTTACCACCTTTTTTAAGTATGCACACAAGCATTTTGGGCATGACAACTGTCCATGCGTGCTCCACCCCGACAACACGCCGTATGTCGGAAAATCATGTATTGACCACAGGTTTGCGGCTCGCATTCTAAAGTTCTGACCCTTATAGCTATCATATGTCAAGACTCCTTTACTCCACAGGTCGCTGAACTCTTCTACCAGTGGTTGCATGAACAAATCTAAATTTTTTCAGGAGACTTAGGCCTAGGTATGATAACGCAAAGGAACATATACTCTTCTTTCAAACAGATGGTCAAAATGCATCCAGGCTTGTGCATCTGATGGATGAATCATTTCACCCTCCTTTCTACGTTTCCCCTCTTTGTGCCACCTCATGTGCTTAGCCATGGACTTCGACATGTACAACCGTTGCAGGCATTGAGAGATCGGAAAGAAACGAAAGGTTTTCTGGGCCACCGTCGTCTGTCTAATTACACCATCTCGTCCTTTAACTTCCACGTATCGACTCTCACCGCAATACTTACAATGAGTCAGTCCAGAATTAGCCTTTTGGTAAAGCATGCAGAATTTTAAGCAATAGTCAATCCTCTCGCACGGCATGCCTAACACACTAAGAAGTTTCTTCAACTCGTACAGATTTGGAGTCATTCTGTGTCTAGTTGGAAGTAGGCTATCAAGCAATTTGCAAAGATCGTTGAAGCAATTGCCAGAGAGGTTGTATTTGGTTTTCACGGCCATTAGACGCGATACTGCCGAGAGCACAGTCATATCGGTATGCTCATGCAGCGGCTTCTTTGCAGAATGAAGAAGTGTCTCGAATTGTTGGGCAAGTGGCTCGGACTCTTCCTCGGGGGAGAGATCATAAGCCCTACCCACATCATCCGTGAGCTTGTCCAATCTGTCCACCTCAACTTCGTCATAACCCTCTCCAAAATACACAGGGCTACACACCGGCAGCGGACGTTTTCTCTCACCATGATATACCCATTCAAAATAGTTTGGTTTAAATCCATGCCTACAGAGGTGCTCGCTAATATCCCTCTTGTACCTTTTTTCGGTATTTGAACAGACAGCGCAAGGACAACGCACGAGCGCTACATTAGGGTTGAAGAATCTTCGGAAAGAATCTTCCACGAACACGTCAACTTTGTCGAACCACTGATCCGTGTGCTGACCAGACTTCTTCCATCCATCGTACATGCACCGTCGATCTTCCATCGTTTACTATATAACGTTCATGCATGTATAATAGTTTAGTTTTAAACGGTTTAAGACTAACTAAATAGGAGGGCTTACCTACCTACGGATGTGCGTTTGAATACGATTGTCGCTGCACAAAGGTGTACAGGTCCGAATTCCGGTAGAATAACCCCGCAATCCTCCCAGTGCAACGACGGGTACGACATACCGCTTATGTTATGCACCAGGAGAACGACAGGGTCTGCCGGAATTCCAACCCGTACACCTCGTGCCCACGACTACCGTACTCAAACGCACATCCGTAGGTTGTCCAAAACGTGGATAGCTCAGAAGCACAAAAAAATTCATAACGAAACATAACGAATCACCGTCCGAGTTCCGTATGAAATTTAGAGCGCTTCCGAACGGGTTTAACTATGGCTGTGTTCAGGTTACAACACAATAATAAAGTACAATCACTAATCAACGTCTTATTCATTACAGTATTGAACTATTTAATTCAAACTACTATTGTCATCGGCCAAAGAAATACCGACGAAATAGCTACCATATTAAATACAATAATAATAAAGACCGAAGGGTGGCAACGACTGCGTGAGGCGGGATATGTAGCGGCGTGTGCGCGGGGCGCGACGGCCGGGGGTGGTGGCTGCGGGCGGCCGGGGGTGGCCGATGACCAGAAGTAGCACGCGGTGGCCGCGGGTGGCGGCGACCGAAGGTGGCGAGCGGCGCCGGGGGAATCACGGACAAGGCGGTGCACAGGGTCGACGGCCAAAGCGGCGCGGAGCCGGCAGCGTGTGGGGGAGGCGGCGCATGGGCGGCACGGGGCCAGCGCCGGGCGTGGGAGGCGATGTGGGGCCGGCAGTGCGCGAGGGAGGCGATGCGCGGGCTGCATGAGGC
The DNA here is from genome assembly GCA_005191435.1 of Raddia distichophylla. Taxonomy (NCBI): domain Eukaryota; kingdom Viridiplantae; phylum Streptophyta; class Magnoliopsida; order Poales; family Poaceae; genus Raddia; species Raddia distichophylla. Next base: position 795,948 of record SPJY01020215.1, on the reverse strand, counting down.
CGGCGCCGGGTTGGGGAGCCAGCGTGGGGCCGGCGCCGCGCGGGGGAGGTGGCGCGCGGGTCGTTCGAGGCCGGCGCCTTGCGGGAGAGGCGGCGTGGGGCCGGCGGCACGCAGGCAGCTCGGGGCCGTAGGTGAGCGGGCGGCGCGGTTCGGGCGCCGCTCGGCTG